>CP136061.1:210059018-210516272 GCA_032622095.1 Siphonodentalium dalli
AGCCGTTTTAGATTCTATGAAGTACCCACACACATATATATACACATACATATATATATATACGGAAGTCTCAAAATATATAGTACTGAAGATAAGATTAATCGATTCTGATAACTGAAGCGGCATTTCAAAAAAATGTTGTTGTTTTGTTGTTGTTGTTGTTGTTGTTGTTGTTTAAATAAATCCACGTCGTTCGTTTGTAGTGTGGAATTCTGTGTAGACCACCGAGTACCCTTAATATACAAATATATTTTAAAGCCATACACGTCTACTCTACTTCTACATCGCAACTGTAATATGGACAAGTCCGACAAATGAGCTATCCGTATATACGTGTAGGCCGATGGTCAACGTTGCCGGATATAGCAATACATACTGACATGATCCATATAACTGTGCAATTAAGCATTCGTGTTGTGTTATATCTACGTCTATCGTACAATTTAATTTGACAAAATCTGTCCATCTCGTCAGATAGTGTGATATACTAGTAAGTTCTTTTATTTATAAACAAATCCCCACTAACTATAACAGAATTGGGGAGAAAAGTGCGGAAACCACTCGAAAGTTGGCGGCACCCGACCAGAATCGCTCACCAATCATGCACCCATCTAGAGAAAACCCAGATCCAACATAGCCACACAGTGGTCCTATTGAAACGTCAAGAGGATCGGAACCAGAGACGTGGCCCACGTTGCGGGGTGTCCACTTTTGAATTTCCAACTCTACAACACCCACCCACCCCCTTGAACCATACCAAGCTCAGAAGTTTGCGTAATTCACTTTGGACCCCCTTATATATGCTTTTTTCCCCCAGCTGTTCTCTCATGCCTGGGCAGCAGCCTATCCTGAAGTCTTGTGGCCACTCGCCAGGGGATGAAAAGAACTCCAGGCAAATTCAGACCCCGACTTGTTTTTCTAAAATAATTCGCAGTTTTTGGCTGGCCACTGCAGAGGGATCAGAACAAACGATTCGGTCCGGTATGAGAACATTTTGAAATCCGAACATGAAAATTGCAAAATCTTATCATCCAGACTTGCCTCAAGCTTTCCAAGTGTTGGAATATGTCCAAATTTATACCAATAGCAGGGAAATATGCAACTGTTGGTCTGAGAACAACAAATTCCCCACTAATACATGTGAACTGTTTTAAAATCGACTACGAGAACCATTTCAACCTACTGTTGGTGTGAACTTTCCAACAAATGAGTAAGAAATTTCCAAATGTTGAAAAATTGGACCAAAGTTGTGGGGAAACACACTCCCCCCACCCTGTCGCCAGCGTCCCTGTCCAGAAAGTACCAGTAGAACGAACCAGCCTTACATTGACAAATGAACTCCATTATGTGCCGACAGGTAAACTCGAGTTTCGTGCAATAACTCCGTTCAACAACACTTTATCGTCGATCGAAGAAAGAACGCGTTTGTGATCGCATCGCGAATCTCATTCTCTAGTAACTAAACCAAGTGCTTTTCGAAATTATGTCTTGAATTTATGTTGCTATAAACATGGTAGACAGTGGATCGTTCATATATAGCAGCGTCGGCCTTATCGCGACGTTATCGCGTTTATTTGCAGCTGATTTCCGCGTACCGAGCATTGCCTCCGGCATACAAAGAATAATATTTACAGTATTAATTGGATTTCGCTGAACAAAACACAATAACTGTACTGATTGGGTCACAAGGGGAAATATATTGCTTCAAACCCAGTATATTCGGTTATAAAATAAACAACAGGCTTTGTGTGTCGGTAGCTTTGTCTGACGTTTTGTTTATCCTCTTCGGGTTCCCCCTGACTCCTGAGGGCACACTCTGCATGAGTAATAATGATCTGGTGCGGTCTGGGTGCACTCAACATATATTATGGATACGATTTATACATGTATACCAATGATGTGGAACAATAGTCAGATAGTTAGAACGCTTGTGTTGGCCTACATGCCATTGTAAACTTGCGTTGAAATGATGTAATTTTGGTTGGCAGAGCTTGCGATTGTGTACACTCATAACATTGTTGATTGCTATAAGGGTATTGATCAAAACGCTTTGGTTTTCATGAAAACATATTGGTATTGAACCAATCATTCTGGTTTTATCAAAATGACTGAATATATATGCACTCAAAATGTTTGTATTCAGATTTATAATGTGAGAAATGTCTTTTTTCTTCCCTTGTTGACATGTTTTGTTACATATCGAATCAAAATATATATGTTATATTCGCTTAGTATTGTTCATTTCGGTAAGAGTAATGCTGAGTAACGAATATACTGGAGAATGTGCGCTCTAGAAATCATTGTATAATGAGTGTTCAAACCCGAATTTGGTTTGGAGCTCTTTGTCACATACATGTATATGTAACGAATGTGGTTCTGAACAAACCTAATGAATATTATATTTATTTTAAAAAAAACACATTTAAAAGAGCGTTGTTTTCATTAAAGATTTAAAAGAGCGTTATTTTTGTTGCGTACCTTCAGTTGGATTTAAATGTCAGCTGTTTTGAAACTGTTATAGATGTTTTTACAAACTAAAGCTTGTATGTCGTGTAATTTTATTTGGTTCATCAGCTCATTAAAGGATTTAGTTCGACCAGGTTGTATCTTATGATTAATGGCATTGGCTTTTATGCTAAGCCATATTAATCATCTACTTAAATGCAGTTTATTAAAGGGACTTAGAAACTTTCATTATATATTTACCCGACGCCCCTGGATTCTAGATTAAATGGACATTGTGCATTGCAATTTATAATTTTATTGTTTATGTTTCAGCTTTCGAGACAAACGCCATTACCCGTGAAACTGTGGAGCGGACGGCAGGCAGGATCGCGTTGTTTTCCAATAACAGCCGTGTACAAGAAAACCATAGTCAGAAAAGGTAACGCCACCAAGATCATATTATTAGCCATAAATATAAATTATAATATAAAATATATTGGTTACATGAATGCACCGCCTCAGAATTCCGTTAAAACAACTAATCCTTCAAATTAATACAAAAACTACGTCTTATTACTGCAGGTTTTTCATTCACCAAACCAGAAAGCTTCTAAATGCGGATAAAAAATTGGGTTCTCGCCATAAAATCTTCAAGTGTGCATGGCCCAGCCTTTGTTCATACCTAAACCTCGAAAGCAATTAACGCGGTCATAATAGTTACATACTGCAACTATAAGACATCCATCGAATACACACCCCACGAAAACCCGAAATGTGTTGTCCTGCGAGATATCCCATCGCTATAGCTCAATTTGACACGACCAGATTAGCCTTTCTACAATATCCTAAAACAATAAAGCTTCTCAAATCATCGGCATAGTCAATAGAACTTTCACGAACTTGGACATTCCAACTACAGCTTTTACCGGACTCGAGGTCGCATTACAACTTTAACGCGTCCCAAAATAACCGGAAAAACCAATTATCTATTTATAAATTCCCCATAGGTCCACAGATTTCTAAAATTTGCCCAACAGTATACACCGGTGGCGTTAATAAAAGTAACAATGGTAAAGTATGGTTGTTCTGTCGGCTATAAAAACAAACGGTTACGGACTTCCGAGAGATGATTCTACCAGAAAGAAGCGAGTGGAATGAAACCCAACTTACAACGAACTTTTTTTTGGAACAGTCGTATCAATGACATGGTGTATTTTTATATAGATCACGTCGTTACAACATGTTTCGAATCAACAGTTCTTGGTGCGTCACTAAATTAAACTACATGTACACGTAGCTTGTCGTGTTCGTATTGTCCATTATGCGAGTCCAGAATTCCAGTTTTGTCGAATATTTTCGACTTCCAAGTGTTGCGGCATTGTCACCAGAGACGACTCGATTCATTGAAAAAAACAACACTTATTCTTCTGATATAGCAATTTGAATAGTAGTACATTCTTCATGTATCATTGTAAATCAAAGCTAGTGAACAAGCATTTAGTCTGTTGCTACTCACATGCAAGTAATCGTTGTCATTCAGGCCGCGTGGCGACATGGTGGTTTGAGATATGGCACCCCTCATCATGATGTCAAAATATCCAACATTTGGAAAATTCATGCCTCATCACGCAACATATCCTCCTGAACATATAGGTTCATAATGTAAATTGTAAATATTCACATAGGTTCAAATTGGCCTTATTTGATTCTGAATTAAGCCCATATTGGACGTATACCCGTTATTCCATTGAGTGGCGTGGGAGACAACGAAAACACATTACAAAGAGCGTACATCTGGTGGGTCCGAGTTGGTTTATTCGTGTTATTTTCCAGCCTGTTCTCGTGAAACTAAGGGGTTTTATTGTCCCCCGAAAAATTTCGGAGGACTATTACAATCAGCACGTCTGTCCATGCGTGCGTGCGTGCGACCATCCACATCTTTGTCCGCGTGATAAATTATTGATAGTTGGTACGTTGCTCACGTTTGAGAAGACGCAGTCCGATTATTTTTGACGTAGTTATGTCCCTTTTTCTACTTAGAAATCGCTGTTTTCGTGTTGTTCGCATGGTAACTTGAACAAAATTCAACCTAATTTCTTGACATGTGTATATGGTTCACATTTGAGAGGAAGCAGACCAAATTCGAATTATGTCCCTTATTCGACTTACATGTAGAAATCGCTGTGTTCGTGATGTCGGCATGGTAACTTGAGCAATATTCAACAGAATTTCTTAATATGTGGTACGTAGTTCATATTTGAGAAGACACAGGCCATGTTCGAAGTTAGTCACGTGGTCTGATGAATTTTGGCGGAGTTATGCCCCTTCTTCGACTTAGAAAGCTCTGTTTTCGTGTTGTCCGTAAAGTAACTTGAGCAATAATCAACAAAATATCTTGATATTTGATGCGCGGTTCACATTTGAGAAGACGCAGGCCAAGTTAGAATTTGGTCACGGTCCGATGTTAAATTCCCCTTTTCCGACTTGTTTTCCGCGTAGTAATATTCAACAGAATTCCGTGATATTTGGCAAGTAGTTCTCATCTGAGAAGACGCTTACCAAGTAATATTTTATTCCATTTACAAATAACATTTCTGTTGTCTCAATGATAAATTGAGCATTCTTCTAAAGAATCACTTGATACTTGGAGAGTCGCTCACATTTGAGAACAAGCAGGTCATCGTCTAGTTTGAGTCAAAGTTTGTCAGAATTTGAATTCATTGTCCTTAAAAAAGCCAAGGTCACAAAAAGCCACCTCGTTTCATACTGAAATAATCCCATATAGGGCTGTTTTAATAACCAGCGTTTATGCCCATATAGAGCGTATTTGAGTTCTCAAACAATGCCAATATCAGCTTATTACGCGCAATTATAAAATAATCCCGTATTGTTGTTATGTTCACGAGAACTGGCTGCACCACGACATTAATTTAGTTGGAAATTTCAGACCAAACGTAGCTTGAATTTGTGCTGGTAGATTGATATGTGTGGTGTTTGTTGTTTTTAAAGTCAACTATTTTCATCATAACAACAATCAGTTGGAAGTTTCCAATAGTTCGAAAGTTGGAGGCACCAGTAGGAATATTCCAACCCAAACAGGGGGGGGGGGGGGTGAAAAAAAATATTGACATATTACAACACTTGGTCAAAGCCACCAGCAAGCAATTTTTTCCGCAACTAAAAAACAAATTTCCTGCCTGTTTTTTAGTGTTTTGGCAATGAGTTGGGCTTCAAAACCACTTTGAATGAGAGAAATAATGTAATTTTAACTGTAAACTGACTGCAGGCAGTTATCGTGTTGTATTTTGTTGCAAATTTTGAAATCCAAGATGGCCGCTGGCAGCCATGTTTTTTTGGCCGAATGACCTCAAAATGACTCATTCCTATTTACATGTCCATGTTAACATCCATGATAAATAATATGCACAGAAATTCATATACAACTGTTTACATTGAATTTCCCCCCGCAAATCTCTGTTTTAGTGTTAAAAGGGGGGTGGGTGTCAAAAAATGGTCGGAAAAAACTGCCGAAAACGGAAAAAAATTTGGCGGTGGGGGGTGGGTGGGTACAAAAAATGATCGAAATGGAAAAAATGCCATACGTGCCTGAAAAAAATTTCCGACCCCCCCCCCCCCCCTGACCCAAAGGGAGTAAATCACCAATGTCATTTCTCGGCCTTTGACATTTCGGACTGATTCGTGTGGGTGCATTTGAAAAGTTGAGAAACCGTTCCCAAAAGGGTACGCTCTAGCTACGCCTCTGATTTCACGTCAATGTTCTTGTGTAGAATAGGCAGTTTCAGACATTTGACATTCCTTTCGACCAAGCAATGCATTAAAATGAGTCATAGAACCCGTGTATCAGATGATCAATATGCCGCTAAGTTCCACTGTCCCATAGTTCATATATCAAAGCAAAAGTGGCCTTCTCGTCTCCGATTCGGACTGGCGATGGACGCGATGACATCGATCAAATCATTTCTTTCCTAACGCCGTTCTTGTGGGCGATGCAATTGCTGATATTGCATGTCCGCCAATCCATCATTCCGCCTTTTTGCAGTGATCGACATTAATCTTTTCGCATTGTCATCTGCGCGCACAGTGTCGTGGTTGATTGCTGCCCTTTGACCGAATGGTTATTATTTTCGCTGAGTTAGGGCTGTCTAATGAATAAAGGGTGCCACTTCTCAGTCACATATACATTGTTTAGTTTGTTGTCTTCGTGTGATTGGCTCATGGGATGGTAACCAGCATATCACAAGTCCGTGGCTACATGTTTCCAGGGTTTCCATCATTGGTTAAAGTACAAAGAATCTGCCTTTGCAAGTGAAATTAATTTGTTTGATGTTGATATCTACATGTATGTTATTGTCCTATAAAATCTGTGATATTGCATGTCCGCCAATCCATCATTACGCCTGTTTGCAATGATCGACAATCCTCTCGCATTGTCGTCTGTGCAGATCTTGTCGTGGTTTATTGCTGCCCTTTGACCGAATGGTTATTATTTCCGCTGAGTTAGGGCTTCATACTGAATAATGGGTGTCACATCTCAGTCACATAGACAGTGTTTTATTTGTTGTCTTCGTGGGATTGACTCTTGGGATGGTACGCCAGCATCACACACGTCCGTGGCTATCTATTGACAGACTCTACATCAATGGTTAAAGTACAAATAATCTGCCATTGAAAGTGAAATTAATTTGCTTGATGTTGAGATCTACATGTACATGTAGGTTATTGTCCTATTAAATCTAAAAAAAATCGAATGCCATGCATTCAAAGACATTTTCTAGAGTATTTCTTCTTTGACAATTTGTAACAACAAATATCCTTGCTGGTGTTCCTATAATACATTGGTATTCTTATAACAGCCAGGTTGCAGCGTATCATAATGTCTTACATAACTAATACATTAGATTTCACAAAGCTGTCAATGCGTATCGGTATTGTGGCATATCAAGCATATTTGTATACAACCGCCGAGAAATCCAGTCCAATGGTCATCCATGCGAGAAGTTTTATGTAAGAAGCTTAAGAATATGTGACTATCACCTGTATACATTTGTTTGACTTCAATTTCAACTTATCGCGTTTATTGCTTCACAATGTCGTAAATTCTTGCATAAGATGTTCGGCTTTATACTGCCTATGACATACACAATAGGCGCAGTATTTTCATAAGAGCTTTTAGATAACCAGTGAGGTAACGTACTGGTCACGCAACCGTGTCTAGACATGTCCAATTGTATATAGGAGAGTTTGTTACCTGCCAGGGTACTTCTGGATTTTCCGTCGTCGACACAACACGCTATTCATCCGACAGGCTTGGTTTTTCCGCTGTTTGGAAATTTACAACATTTTATTTGGATGTTCCATTTATGTGTTATATGTTCACTTATTTTGTCTACTATATAAAGAACTAATTCCCCAGATGTGTTCAACTTACTTCAACCCGGAAACTGCTCTCTGAAAACACTATGGGCAACGTCTGTGTTTGTATTTTGAGATTCGAATTACAAAACAGCCAGTTTGGCCGACGATGTTCTCGTCAGGAGGGGATCAGTTTACTAATTACTCAACCACATGGTTACACTGAGTCCGCGTTCAAAACACACACCATGATCACAACAGGCACACGGTAGTTTTAACAATATAGGTCGTATAGGCCTATTCCTATAGATAAGTACTTGTACCGACTCTGCATGAAAAGAGAAATCATTGTCCGAACGAATTTCGTACGTTATGCTGCACTAACTAGGATACAGTTGACCAATGTCATGTAAAATGCAGGTGCTTGCCCATTAAACATCTCAACAAGTGAGAACGCCACCGTATTAACGTATATCACATAAAACATATCTTCTTCTCAGTGTGTCAAATTGTACTTACTGTGGTTGTATTTAAAGATATTTATTTTGTGTAATGAAATACAGATAATGGGGAATTGGAGGACAAGTTCTTGAAACTTACAAGAACCCCTGCATCCTACAAGCAAATTATTATTATTCAGCATAGGCTGTTGCAAAGGAATTTATGACAAACAATTTGGTACATGACGGATGCATGAATACAATTGAATGAATCCTAAGCGTAGCATACATGTATGGTATTCAAACACTTGGTATATGTGTGGATTTTTGAAAGATGGATGTAACATGGGAATCGTACAGTCTTGGCGAAGGTGTGGGCTTTTTAGTTCTTCAGGCATACCTATAAGTAAGTTGTCAATTGGTGGGAGGTTATCAAACGTTATGAGAATGGCGCTTGCACGCTGGAAACCACTAATTTATAGGGTTTGAGGTTTTGGTACTGAGTGAGACCACTAATTTATAGGGTTTGAGGTTTTGGTACTGAGTGATACTAATTTATAGGGTTTGAGGTTTTGGTACTGAGTGATACTAATTTATAGGGTTTGAGGTTTTGGTACTGAGTGATACTAATTTATAGGGTTTGAGGTTTTGGTACTGAGTGATACTAATTTATAGGGTTTGAGGTTTTGGTACTGAGTTAGGGTTAGGGTTAGGGTTAGGGTTTGAGGTTTTGGTACTGAGTTAGGGTTAGGGTTATGGTTAGGGTTAGGGTTTGAGGTTTTGGTACTGAGTGAGATCATTGAAAATGTATCGGTTGCATGATGATAATCTGCTGGATGATTACATAGATGTCAGCCTTGCTTCTAATAGAACAAAATTATCGTTACGCGCAATGTCACCAAAAAGAGCCCGATGATAAGCAATTTGAAGCGATCTCATTGTGTGAATGAGTTCCGTTTTTTTGGTTTGAGTACAAGGGGCAGTGTATCAAGAAGTGTTTTTGCATCTTTCCGGGGGTTTCCACAGGCACAAGACGGAACATCATCAATAACATTCTCCATTTGATCATAACTTAAGTCGCCTCAATCGTTTAACAGTCTATACGGTGCAAAATATTTGTATGTCGACGACCTGTAAGAATGTATGCCGGGATCTTGCAATGCGATACCAGAATATCGTTCGAAATGGGCGCTATACAGTTATTCCCTGAGTAATCGACTCCATAACCACAGCATAATTATGGGTAACTTTTCCGGATTTAGTCGGAAATATGGCTTGTTGCCATTCATCGGAAAGCTCTCCCCGAGAGCTTTCCGATGAATGGCAACAAGCCATATTTCCGACTAAATCCTGAAAAGTTACCCATAATTCTGCTGTGGTTATCAAGTCGATTACTTAGGGCATTACTATATATGTGGTATTTAATTTGCAAGTTGAGTGTAAATATAAGAAATGGTGTTAATTTTTTTTCCGTTCGATGGTGTGTGAAAACAGGTGTATGCAAGTCGACCTGACATTGGTTAATGGTTATGTTCCGCGTCTGACACAAAATGTCAGACCAACTTGCATCCATACTCCATGGAACGCAAGCAAATCAACATACATTTTTTAAATACAGATGGAGCAAGGTCGCTTTCGATCAACATGTATTTTGTCCCCTGGGTGAGTTCTACTTAGAATATCAAGGGGGTTGATGTGAAATTCACAGTTGATTATTCCCAAATCTAGTTCAAATGTGGTCAAGATCCGATGATGTTTTACGGGGTTGTGTCCCATTTCGACTTAAACTACACGATTTCGCAGGCTTTTCGACTGATTACCTATACATGTACTATTCAACATAATATCATGATAGTTGATGCGTGTGCTTCGCATTTAAAAAGAAATTGAATCACATGAAACTATAGGCGTGGAATTATGTTAATAAAATATACAATTCAAGTTTTCGTAGATTATTTTTCGTATAAAAATGCAATCCAATAAAATCAAAGGCCATTAATTTCGAGGAGTGTGGGATCAGCAACCTTCTATTTTATTTATTTTTAATGGGCATCCACCAACGGCATTCTGATAGATCCTAAATATTCAGGACATGACCTTTAAATCTGCGACATTTGATTTGGTTCTCTGACCATTGCAGATGACATCATCGATCTGGATTCCCTGTCGCGTTTGGAGATTTCCGTTGATACGTTGGGTGCGCGATGTCATTGCTCCATGTGTAGATGAATGATCGGTGATTCGCGTTTTCCAATTCTAAAAGCATGGTTTTGTTTTGGCGGTTTATTGCCGTTTCAGTCGCTATGACATATCACGACATCAACTGCACGTAAAAACTACTGATCCCTCGAAGCAATTGACAAACTTAACAAAATAAAGGAATTTGGATACCCCCTTCAAGTATATATAACACCACTCCGCGTGTATCTGGAATCGAAGCAATCGACCGTATAATTGCTTTTGCACACAGACGGCAAGGCAGAGATCATCCGCTGGTATATGTTGACCTGACCACTGCCACCACGTACACATAATGTTTTCGAGATGGACTCGGCGACTGACCGTTTATGTGCCATTCCACTCAATCAATGCAATCCGCATTATTTCCGTGGACCGACCTTAAGGGAACGTTCATCCACTTGCAGGGTTGCACGGCGTTTGTTGAAGGCATTTGTGACCCGCCATATCAAATCCAGTCGTAAGTCGGGATTTTTTTACCCTGTGCCAATGCATTCTCTTATATATGCGAGTCGACCATAGGTCGCCTCGCATATATAAGAGAATGCATTGGCCTAACAATTTTTTACAATTTTAATAATTTTTTCTTGTATTCTTTAACAATTTTATAATTTCACCCATACAGAGCCCCAGACAAACATGAGCAGACGACACTCTTCTATATGCTTCTATATATGTGTGGGGCTCCCTGCCGGGTAATGGATGTTTTTTTTATTTTATGTCCTAAAAATTGTAAGAAACATTTATTTTTTTAAAATGATAAAAAAATTGTTAGGCCAATGCATTCTCTTATATATGCGAGGCGACCTATGGTCGACTCGCATATATAAGAGAATGCATTGGCACAGGGTAAAAAAAATCCCGACTTACGACTGGATTTGATATGGCGGGTCACATTTGTTTTTTCATAGAAAACATCATGTTGTCAGAATATGAACGGCAACATACATACACAGTTCATATTTACAAAAGCTAACGCATGAGAAGTAAATGTTCGGTATAGATCAATATGATACGGTGATACATGTGTACTGTCACATTGCTTTAAAATACCTGTATGGTTGATTCCTGCGATATAATTGCTGGTTATTTACAGGCAATTTCAATGGCATCACTACTAGTGGAACTACATATTTTTACGTCTCGTCTACATTTAGATATATGTGGTATGGATGCATTTTATCAGCATTTTTGCATTCTGGTTATGGCACATTCTAGCTTTCTATGCCGAAATTCCTGCAATAGAAAGCCTGGCAAATCTGCGAGTGTATGAACGTATATCCTACACACTTAGAAATAATAAGCCATATAGGTACTAAGGTAGTGCCAACCAGACCAACAGGTATTGAGAAGAATTTGGTTCTAAAAATTGATATAGTACCACACCATGTTGGTACTATCCACTCTCGGAACCTGAATGTTAGCCACGTGATGGCATCACGTGATAATTCATTGTGGCACTAGCGCGATCTCGGTACCCAAGTGTTACCCACGTGATGGCATCACGTGATAATTCATTTGGTACTAGCCGATCTTGATAAAATGGCGGCGTCCAGCCACTTCAAGTTGATACGATTGAGATTTTTTACAGTTTATAAACATGGACGAAGAGACAAACAAACATCAGACTTAGACATTTTATGTTGGTATCGGACTGGGCTTACTTTTTGTAGTATATGCCAGTTTAGGTACGTTGTTCGCTCGCTGGGTGGATTTAAAGTGATGTGAAACGTAAATTGAACCTCACAATTGAGTTCCCTGCGATATTCTGTGGAAAGACTGAATAAAATAACCCCCATACACGAAATGCCCCAACCAGATATCAGTTTGTACTAATTATACGGCCACGTATAATTAGTATTTACTTTCCCTCAATCGGGACGAATAATTCCACTGTAAACGCGAAATAAATCCACTAACGAGTTGTCGTGTGCAGTCGCGGAAACACCCGAACACTTCCGACTTGGTCGGGATTGAGTCGGCTTTCGTTCTCAGAAAATAGCTTCCGTGGAGGGAGGCCGTTTGCTGGAATAGCGTAACATCAGCTTAATAAAACGAAAAACAAGCGGTATAGTCAATTCGAATGGGAGGGATATAAAAGGAATTATTGCCTGAAATCACCAACGGAAGAACATTGACCGAGTTATGAAAGAATTATAATCAAAGTGGTCATGATCGAGCAATGAACAACGGTAACAGTTGAAAATGTGAAAATTTATTACCTGTGCAATGCTACATGTGTGCCATATTGCTATTCACTATTCTAGTACAGACCGTATTTGTTTGGGACAGCGATGGTGATATAGATATCCATATGGAATTATGTTTTCTTCAATTTTTGAGTTTATATAGGCCCAAATAAATATACCATAAGATGGACTCAATCATTGACAGTTAAAATTGGATGGAAGTAAAGAAGTGTTGTGTATTTGCACTAAGTAAGCGCAATTGCCTTATGCTTAAGCGCAAATATTTGAATGCAAATACATAATAAATGTAAAAAAGACTCCCATGTGATTTGCTCTAAACTCAAATTAACTCAGCCATAAAACATTACTCAAACATAGGTGAGGACTCCACGAAGATCCCATACTAAGATGGATATTCAGACTGAGGAAACCAGTTGGAGATAGGTACATGTATTTGCTTAAGCATAATTCATTTCAATTACGCTTAAGTGTAAATGAAATCCACTTAAGCGTAAATGAGTTGCGCTTAACCGTAATTCATATACACTCCCATTGAACTCCACATACTCAAGCTGAAATGGATGCAACCACATTACTAATGCCAGTAAGTTAACATACATCAGATTATACAAATATACATATAAGGTAAGACAGCCGATGAAATTATTGCTCTTAATATAATTCCAATGTATTATGATAACGCATAAGTCAATTATGCTTAAGCGTAAATGATTACATTAAGCGTAACTGATTTATGCTTAAGCGTAAATTATTTACGCTTAAATGCAATTAGTTAATATAAAATGTGAAAATGAATCATTTGCGCTTAAGCGCAAGTATATGTCTATCAATATATTTGCGCTTAAGCGCAAATACCTAACACTCCCTTACTTCCCTCTGATTGTGAATGATAGAGTCCATCTCATAGTATATTATCATGGACCCATAGTAGTAGGCCCATATAATACTGAAACATTGAAGAAAAAATATTTCCATATGCATATATCAGCATCTCTGTCCCTGGTGTCCCAAGAATTGGTGCCTCACTCCCAGAGCTCTAGTATATTTTATTAAAGGGACATCTCCTTCACAGATATATACCATTTCCATGGCCATAAATATGGAATTCAGGGTTACTGGGGGACTCGCTTCCCTCATATGGTGTTCTTATTGACTTGAAATTGGGGAAAACCCCAATTTTCATATTATCAGCATCCCTGTCCCCAAGAATTTGTGTCTCCATCCCAGAGATCTAGTATATTTTATAAAAGAGATATATCCTGCACATATCTCTACCATTTCCATGGTCATAAAAGAGTTATTGGGGTTACTGGGGGGGGTGCTTCCCTCATATGGTGGGTCTGTGCCATTTAAAATTAATTCAGGGGGGTGATATCAATGCATATTAATTTTTATTTGCGCGAATGATTTACACTGAAGCGCAAATGATAGATGTTATTTTGCGAAATATTTGCGCTTGATCGTAAATGAATAATAAATGTGAAATGGGTATCCCATACATGAAATGCCGTATCTATATGCTATAGCGCGTATATCCTACAGGTCTGGGTGAACCACCGATCAATCAATAACAGCCCGATCGGGCTAAAGTAGACCGATCAGGCTAAAATAGACCGATCGTTCTTTCACAGCCAGCTTGAATCTTGGATAAAGGGAGTAGGCCTACTCTAAATTGTTCTTTCAAGTGAAATAGGCCTCCCATACATGAGACGCCTTATCTATATATACTATAACGCGCATACCCTACAGGTCTGGGTGAACCACCGATCAATCAATAATAGCCTGATCGGGCTAAAATAGACCGATCGGTCTTTCACAGCCAGCCTGAATCTTGGATAAAGGGAGTAGGCCTACTATAAATTGTTCTTTCAAGTGAAATAGGCCTCCCCTACATAAAACGCCTTATCTATATCCTATAGTGCGCATATCCTACAGGTCTGGGTGAACCACCGATCAATCAATAATAGCCCGATCGGGCTAAAATATACCGATCGGGCTAAAATAATCCCATCGGTCTTTCACAGCCAGCATGAATCTTGGATAAAGGGAGTAGGCCTACTCTAAATTGTTCTTTCAAGTTGCAACCATTTTTTTGTAAAAAAATTATTCTGATTCATTTTGAAACTAATGAAAGACAATTTTGAAACTAATGAAAGACAATGTATAATTTTTTGCTGGTATATTCATCATAAATTTGAACAAATCTTCAAGCAAACAAAATTTCAATATTCAAGAAATCTCTTACAACAGTGTCAGGAAGACCAATCGATCTAGCTCAGCACGATTGGTCTATTGTGATGTCAAATATTATTGAAATATTGCTTATAATTTTCATTTACAGAAGTCAATAATTCGCATGCAGATAACTTCACCTTGTATTCGGCCAAATATGTTGACGTTAGATTAGAAGGCAGAATTCCCAGATTTGTTTATTATTGGTGAACCTGGATAATTTCGGAGATGTGTCAATCGTCTTTTGCACACTGTGAATACGTACTCATTCTCTCCTAAATTTGCAAAAATCCATATATATATAAATATATATACAGAGTGTGAAAACGTTGTTAGTTGCCAAATAATTGTCGACATTTTACTAAGAAAACTTGAATGCAAAAACTATGATAGGCCCCCTATTATTTTTTTTATTTTTTTTCTCTTTTTGTTGAATCTACTTTCGTTATCGACATGCCGGCCTTTGTTTTGGCTGTTCTCCCAGTCGTGCGTGCCAGCCGATCGTCGTTATTCGGGTGGTTCCGATTTCCTCCGAATATAATTCCATGAGACTCCGCGCGCTGATTCGCTCCGAAAATGTGTTAGTATCTGAGAAGATGTATTACTCTGATCGCAGTTTTCAACAATTTAATACAGGGCGAGTACCGCACTAATAATATGCCACATTGGGGTTTTCTTTCTAGTTTTGTATGACCTTTCTTGTGGTATATCGGGCACAGTTCTGTCTGACATCAAATATATGCCCACCGGGAGTGAAGCTAATGACTTTAAGATTAGGGAAGTAACTTCTCTGAAATTCATCAACTTATTTTTGTGTGTGTGAAATTGGACCTAACTGGCTTCTCAATAACCTGGAACATTGTCAGCACTGTGTGGATTATGGTTGTACATGGACGGGACAAGATGATATATAACCTCCGAAAAAATAACGGGCGTTTACATTATTGAAAGCGCTAAGCAGAAATTTTCGGTGAACTGAGCTAGACAGCTAGACCAAATTGAAAAGTCATTGAGTGCAGTGTGGTTTAATACATGCACAACACAACAGTATTGTGAATTACAAAAGACAGATACTTAAGTTTCACAACATTATAAACCGCCCAATTAACTCACAAGGGTCAACCACTGGTGACTATGATTACGAGACATCCAATTCTGTAGAAATTAGTCAGAGTTATGACGTCACAGATCAGTCATGACTCCTGAGTCAGTAACAAGTTTGATGGCTACAACGTACAAGTACCTGTGCAAAGGACGACGGATCAAATTCTTCAATTTTCATCGAAACGTGATTTGAGAACCATGTCGCCCAGTTACGGATTCTGCTATTCTTTTGATCGAAACGCCTGTGATATTGTTATGATATATTTATGGAATGGTGGATAATCTCGGAGATATGGATCCAATTCTGGGACACATGTTATAACTGAATCAATCGCAAGCTTTTAGTAACGTACTACAGCTATGCTCTAATTAATCACCCCCTTTAACAAGGTTGTAGGTCAGACACCGGTTATACCATACCGCCATTCAACCATGGTCAAGTGGTTGATATGTGGCAACCGCAGATAATCTTTATACAGTCTTATTAATAATATTTTGCGACCACTGTACGCCGCACTAATTTTTACATGGACAACTTGTAAACACCCAGTCCAGCTTTTCATCAGCGCCATGCACCATATTAACTTTACACAAAACAATATTTCAATTAATAATTTGTTTACGGTTTAATTAACATTCAAAGTTGGTCACTGACCGACATTCGCAACTACTCGTAATATCGGTGGCCAATGTCGTTAAGGGGGAGGGGTCAATTAGAGCTTAGCTGTATACATACATGAACATGTAGACCATTCCAATGTCCAGATGCTTCATGTTCTTATCAAAACATGTCTGGCTACATGTGTGGTTATCATTCTGAGCGATTCGGCCATATCCGCTTTGCTAGGAAATAACCTCATCCATAACTGGAAACCATATTAGCGAAATTCTACATTATATGGCTCTGGTGATCAGGCAATGCCACTGACTTGTTGACGCATAGATGCGAATGGAGAATAATTTATTAACTATGGCTTTACCAAACTTTATCATATATTAAATACATTAAACTCTCTTTGTGTTACATGTATCTTAGTATTTGTTCATTTACTGACACAGCGCATTGTAAGTGTACGATAAGCAAAACACTGAACACCGTGGCAATTTTTTTGGGAGAGTGATAATAATTCTGGTAACCCATTCAACACCTCCTTGTAGCGAGGACTAGTGAGCGCTGTAGCGGTATTTTTCAAACAACAGTTTTAATTAACCAAGTTAATGGTCTCCCCATTTTTGAGTATTTTGCTTATCGCACACTATTTACAAAGGTTTGGGAGTTATCGCAAAGATTTGCTCCCTTGGCTGTGAATGACCGATCGGTCTATTTTAGCATGTCCGGGCAATTATAGATTGATAGGTTGGTCACTCAGACCTGTTTAAGATGTCTGTCTGATTTATAATGTTCACAGAAGCCCATTATCGGCAAAAAGCCTTTGCGACAAATCTCAAACATCGTTGCGATAAATCACAAAAATATAATCGCCCAGTACGTAGTCTGAGAGTTATCATAAAGATGTTTGAGATTTATCGTAAAGGTTTGTGTGTTATCGCAAAGGTGTTTGTGATTTATCGCAAAGGTTTGCTCCCTCATCGCTCATGCATCTGGCTGTGAATGACTGATCGGTCTATTTTAGTCCGACCGGGAATAGATTGATACATGTAGGTTGTTCACTCAGACCTGTTTAAGATGTCTGATTTATAATATTCACAGAAGCCCATTAGTGCAAAAAAAACCTTTGCGACAAATCTCAAACATCTTTGCGATAAATAAAAAAATTTATTCACACAGTACGTAGTCTGAGATTTATCGTAAAGATGTTTGAGATTTATCGTAATGGTTTGCGTGTTATCGAGAAAGTGTTTGTGATTCTTCGCAAAGTTTTGCTCCTCTCAATATTCTTGCATCTGGCCGTGAATGACTGAACGGTCTATTTTAGCCCGACCGTTCAATTATAAATTGATAGGTTGTTCAATGAGACCTGTTCAAGATGGCTGATTTATAATGTTTACACACAAATTAAGAAATTTTTAGCACCAAAAAAGTTTGCCACAAATCTCAAACATGTTTGCGATAATTCCCAAAAATTAATCACCCACTATGCAGTCTGAGAGTCCTCGTAAAGATGTTTGAGATTTATCGTAAAGGTTTGCGTGTTATCGCAAAGGTGTTGGTAATTTTTCGCAAAGTTGTTTTGTGATTTATCGCGAAGGTTTGCTCGCCTTATCCCACATGCATGCTTGCTGCCAAAGAACGATCGGTCTATTTTAGCCCAACCAAGCTATTATAGATCGATTAGTGGTTTACCCAGACCTGTTGAAGATATCGGATTATATTTATATGGTTCAAGTCCATTAATGCCAATGCATGAAAATATATCTGCGATAAATCACAAACCATTGCGATTAATCGCAAACCTTTTGTAATCAATCGAAAACCTTTACACTAAATCGCATATACCGGTACTTATTGCAAAGTTGTTTGCGATTTATCGCAAGGTAGTTTTTTTATTTATCGGGCTATTCTAGATCGATCGGTGTTTCATCCAGACCAGTTCCAAGATGTTTGATTTATGTTTACTTAATAGTATCGCACACAAATTAAGAAATTATTTTTGGACATTCAGACCAATTTTACTCCACATGCAGGGAACAGGGAATCCTGAAATCGAGATCTTAAACTTTGATTTAAGTTCAAAATCACGATCAAGGTTATATATACTAATAAAAGTAATGCATGTATAATTCGGATTATTTCATTAATATCACTATGCAATGGAGTGGTTTTGTACTTTACTCAATGTTTAAACGCCATAGCTTCATTTGGAATCTAAATTTCCACATTGTTAAATTTGCCGTCGGCCATGTTTCGTAATTTCGAGTGCTTGGTATCTGGGCAGGTTCTCCGCTTAGTACCTATATGTTTGGTTCTGTGGAGTACCAAATTGCTAGGTACTATGCATAGTACCTAAATACTTCAGAGTACCTGTCTTTATATTCGGTACTTCATATAATATAATGGGTCTGTATTTCTTGGCACTTCATGTCGTGTGCGTCATGACTTCGGTGACATACAGGCATAGTGTGTATTATATGCACAATGCCCGGATAGAACCTAAATATTTAGTAGGTAACCCAGAGTACCAATCATATTGGTACTCTAGAGTACCTAAACGTTTGGTACTCCAGAGTACCACTTTTGGTACTCCAGAGTACCTAAACTTTTGGTACTCCAGAGTACCACTTTTGGTACTCCAGAGTGCCAAACAGTTGGTACTCCCCCTGGGACAAAGCTTAGTGCCTACGTAGGCACTCTGAAGTACCTATTTTTTTAAGAGTGTAAGGGTGCGTCCATACGCTGGCAAGTTTGCACGCTATGTTTTTGCGGGCATTTCATCATAGAAAACCACATGGTGCCATAAACGGAGAGTAAACGTGCATATAACATGCATCTTTACCAAAGTGAACGACATGAGAAGTAAACGTTCTGTAGTTCCACTTGTAACGGGGCTACTGACATTTGCCTTCAAATACCTGTATGATTGATTCTTGCGAGATAATTGCACGCTATTTACAGGCAAATTCCGGTAGCATGGCTACATGTGGAACTACGGGGATTTTACGGCGCACGTAGTTAGGTGTGGTACAGGTGCATTTTGTATGCTTGTTTCCATTCATTTCTGGCACCATATCGTTTTCTACGACGAAATACCTGCAAACTATACTGTGCAAACTTGCTAGTGTATGAACGGACCCTAAATGTAACACCTGTGCAGTTTACGGTAGAATTCTGAATCGCTTTGTTTGCTGTAATTTGTACCGACATCGAACACTTTTTGATGAAAAACATTCTTTGGCTTACTACATGTAGTAACATGTATAGTAAACGGTAGATATCGGATTGATACTACCAGGTGAGAGACCATGCAGAAATTAAACTCTCTCTATTATAACATAATCTTATTCATAATATATACACAGAACGACACGACTGTTAATAGCTTATACGACATGCGTGGCAGTGCGGATGGACAGAATGAAAGTCGAATCCTCGAGTTCTATATTGTGTATTCTTCCGCGATGGCACAGTAGCCGAATCGACAACCCCATTAACCCTTTACCCAACATAACGGCCCTGTGCCAATGCATTCTCTTATATATGCGAGTCGACCATAGGTCGCCTCGCATATATAAGAGAATGCATTGGCTTAACACATATTAAAAATTATAAAATTGACAAAGAATGTAGAAAAATATTAGAAAAATTGTTAAAAAATGTAAGAAAAAATTATAAAAATTGTTAAAGAATGTAAGAATTTTTTTTTTTAGGCCAATGCATTCTCTTATATATGCGAGGCGACCTATGGTCGACTCTCATATATAAGAGAATGCATTGGCAGAGGGCATAACTATAACCATTACAATGTGGTCAATGAACCGGTTCCAATGATATCCATATTTGTATTGTGTTATTGAGACAGACCGAAGATATTTTAGGCTGTTGAAGCTTTATATGGGCGTTTTTGGCCGTTTTGTTGGGTAAAGGGTTAAGACTCTCATGTTGCTCTGTGTATTACACGCCACCCGTCACAGAACCGTGAATTAAAACAAACACACCTACAAGGTGTATTCTGCCACACAGAGGACTTGTGTTATCATTATTTTATACAGTTCCGGTTTTATGGTTGATGCGTATGGAACACTTGGGGAATACGGATTTGTAAATATTGCACAAGAACACTGTAATTCTATAGGAAGAAGCGTGTAATAAACAAAAGGGATCGGCACATAAGTTACTTTAACTTATACAGTAATGCCCTAAATAATCGACTCCTTAACCACAGCAGAATTATGGGTATTTTTTCAGGATTAAGTCGGAAATATGGCTTGTTGCCATTCATTGGAAAGCTCTTACAATACATTGTGTAAATTGATAAAATGGCTATAACAGTAAACGTATGTACATGTATATACACATGGTAAATAATTGAGAATTAAAGGTATTAGAGCCTATAAGTAGGCACGTGTGTATGGGAAAATCTTAAGGAAATTATGATTATTCAACTTCAGAACTATATGATACAATGCTAGAATTAAAGGTTGATCTGGCCCGGTATCAGTCGTGGTGGTTACACTGGAAGAAATGATCGTAGGGTATAAATGGTGTCTGGGAGGATGGTTATGACGTGGGTTTGACAGTCCGAATGTGGGTTCCAGGCAATAGTATAGTGATATTGATTGCGCGCTTTTTTGTTGTCATCACAAATCGAATCGTTTTGTCGCAGCGATATTCGGTTGCGTGAGGTGGAACAAAACTTATACAGCATTTGTAGCACTATATAATACCAACAAGATCGCAACAAAACCATGTAACTAAAAAAAGAACAGTTCAATACCATAGCAATGCTCCAAAGTGGTTCAGGCTACAAACCAATCCTTTTATTATCAGGTATATATGTAACCCCAGTCAAACAATTGTGTTCATTGCCAAAGGATGTTCGAATATAACAATAAAATAATAACTTGATTATAGCATTGATTCGGTTCACGTGGGTGGCTGAGGGCACAATGGGTCAGAATTACTGTATAATGACCGGGTCGGACAGGCATGGCATACTTACATGTATAGTAATGACATTCGAACCTGGTCAGACACACCAAAACGTTAGATGGTCCCGTTGGGGGTGGTCAACTTGAAATTTCCAACAGCACCCCTTTGAGCCAGTTCTCAAGTCCGGGAATTTCTGCTTGTATCCCAATCCCTTGAGTTTGAATTTTCCAACTGGTATTGTTGTACATATACCTCGCGCTTCATTACTTTTTATAATAACTGATGTGCCAGCCATAGAATTTCCAACTGTTGAAAAAAGTTGACGAAAGTTTGTGTGGTGGTTGAGGCACCCCAATCTCGCTGTCACAACGTCAACATTTGAAGCACACAATACTTCCCATATTCGGTTTCGCTAAACAATGTTATAAGTAACATAATTAGTGCCGCCATTCCCAGACATCTGTCCAAATATACACTATGGCGGCTATCATACTTCGATTAAACCCTCGACAGAAAACTAAAAGGCCAGATTAATTCTTCCGCACTATTTGTTGTCGCGGAGATTGATACGCGTATGATAGGGCTTAATCGAATGATGTTCGCTGTCACGAGTTTCTCGGCGTGATGCGACCTCTGGGTATTTGAGTTGTGCTGGCACATAACTGACACATTACAGAGTAGCTAGCCCGAGTTCCAGTTAATCATGCATGGAATTATGTCGGTTTTGGTCTCGAGTGTAACTGGTATATCTTATTTCTTATATGGATGCCATTTCCAGTGCGTACATGTATTCGGGCGACTTCCAATTCTGATGGTTTTCTGACAGGGATGTGGTTCGAGGATCTTCGTGGCGGGACATATACAATAACTCACCCATTAGCGAAATATATCAGCTAAATAGAAATTCTATCAGACATATTCACTTAAACCTTTATTTTAATGTATTGATTTCGGCGAGGCATATCGACCACGGTAGTGATACAGTACCAGTCAGAAGAAGTGGTATATTGAGGCGCGCCTTTATTGTGATATTGAGCGCGCTTAAATTCGAAAAAATTATAGCTCAATACCAAAAATTTGTTGCGCTTATTATTGCGATATTGAGCGCAAAATATTGCGATATTAAACGCGCAAAATTTCATACAGACCCAATAGTGTTATATTTATGCTAGATAAATACTGTGCATATAGTGTATATATAGTTTATATACAGCATTTACAACCACATTGTCTCTATTTATGCAATAAACAATATAGAAGAAGCAATAATTTGCTTTAAATGTCACAATGTTTAGCGCAATATTAAGCCCGAAATATTGCGATATTAAGGGCAAAATATCGCAATAATATCGCAAGCGGCGCGCTCATAAGCGTTTCCATTTGCAATAGTATTGCGATATTGGGCGCGAAAATAACGCGCTTAATATCCCACTTCTTTTGACTGGTACTGTACTCGCTGGTCGCGATAGCGACATAATCGCGGGTATTAAGCAATCGACATAAACCGATACGCTTAGCGCTTCTTTCTTACCGAGAGATACGGTAACATATACCAAGGCTGGTAAGTCTGCTCGGTATAAACCACCCGGACATTATAATAATAATATTCGCTGGTGAATATGACTGAGTCGGTAATCAAAGTGGTACCAGTTCGTTGACGGGGCACATAAAACAAATCGTATGTTAAATCAAATTCAAATGTTTGCAGTGTATGCTCGAAATAAGACATGGAATCGAATATTAAGAATGGTCACGTTGTCCATGTTGGTATGATAGTTTAATTTAGTTTATCACGAAAAGAGTTGTGTCTTAAAAAGCAGAGTATATTTAAATTAAAAAATGAACAAGTCGATAAAGGTTTTATCCACTCTCAGATTATACTCAAATTGAGTCACCCTCCATTTAATATGTGTGCTCATTTCGAATCGAACCATCACTTTGCCATCACTTAACATGTTGGTTGCGCCGTATCGACTGGGTCACCGGTACCCCAGCATAATGTATGACAGTCACGATTAGAGTCTGCATATTCCAAGAATACTTTATAATTGAGAATCACCAAAAACAACGACATACGAAATACGTGTACCTCATACACACGCCTTGGATATATAGGCACTATTTTCTTCCACATCCGTTAGCACGAAGCACATCCATTCAACGTAATCCCCGTCATTGAATAAGCATTATCATATATAACATACTGAATACAAGCCGGAATGACATCGTCGTGACGTTGTCGCCACTTGTGACCACCTAAATTACATCAACTATCCGCTCGAGTTGACATTTCAATAACATTGATGATTTTTATAGGACTTAAATCATAATTATGGTAATGATATCATAAATGAAATTCAACGATTGGCTTATCTGATACAAGGGTGTGTAATAAACAAAGAAAACAACTTACATCAGAATCTCAATATTTTATCGAACTCGTGGGATACATCATGTGGTGTTTGTGACAATCATAAACTTTAATTGTTGTATTAAATATGTTTTTGTGTAGGATTTTTCTATTGTGTACATACTACAATATAGTTACCTCTTAGCGCCTAGCAGGCTGCAAGGAAAAAATTATATTTTGTGCAGGATTTTTCTATTCTGTACGCGCATTAGCACTAATTGATTGTGGAATGCGTTAGAAATGTATTTTATAATAATAATAATAATCCTACTCAGTCGAAAAAGAATCTCAATAAAAACGCGCGCTGTGTTCTATCTATGTTTTACAAACGTGTTATTGTACCATACGTTGTGATGATCATATTTTTTTTAAAACCTCTTAAAATTATGGTAACTAGAATTAAAATAATAAATTTTATTGAATAAACCGGCAACCTCAATATGTGTTTGTTTCGATGCTCCCACCCTCATTTAGTGTGCATGATATTAAAGACATATTTGGTGTTTTGTTCCTACTTCAAACATATATATTTAGCTATTTGACGAATGCATGTACACCATTAAAATATTATTGTCTAAATATTCCACAACGTCGACTGTGCTCTTTCGTAGAACTAAACCAAAATGTAAACAAATAGTCCTTCTTTCGTCCCGATGAAATCACCGATAAAGAAACAAAAACATAAATATCGATTTCGTCAACGAAACAAATAAATTTTCAATGCATTGTTGAGTGCAATATGTATCTAAATTCGTAACCAAAACACATAGTATGTACTTATATTAAAACATGTTATGTAATAAAAGCAAGTTTAAACCATATGTACCGATTTAGGGCAATAGTTTAAAACTTTAAAGGAAGAATATTACATCAGTTCGATTCATCTTGTAACCTTTGACGTCTGCAAATAGTGTGTATGTCATGTGCAGAATGAGTTCCACAGAGGGTGAATTTGGTGACTTTCACCCTCTGGGAACCTCATTCTGTTTAGCCATCAACTGATATGGGAGAACTAGGATCAGATTGAAGTTCCCCAGTTTAAGTTGGTGATGTTGACCCGTCATATCGATTATGTATTTTATCTTCTGCAAATAAGGGGATATAGAAACTTCCCAGACGGGAAAAAGTAGCTAAAAACAATGTTATTTTGAGAAAATAGATACTTCCAAGAAGATGAGGCCCAAGCAGAATGAGGTCTCCAGAATGTGAAATTGGTGATGCTAGCCCGCTGTGCGGGATATCATCACTAAATTCACCCTCTGGAGACCTCATTCTGCAAATTACAGACACACTATTTGCAGGCTTGGCTCCTGGGGAGTACATCCAATTCTCTGAAATTGCATCAGCGATGTACTCTATCAAGCCATGTCAGTACCATATCAGTGATCCAGTGATCTCCGGAGATTCCATTTGCAGAACGTTGTTGGCAAAACCAATTTCGAACAAAAAGAACATCATTTAACACGCCAAATGTTCTGCAATTATCGTGAATCGTTCGTTATCCTTCAATCTGAAGTCCGGATGGATTAAGGTAACGCGGAGATGGCTAATTTCAACATGGTTGGAGCTTCCTGAAATATTTCGAAAACCTTGTGCCAATGCATCCTCTTATATATGCGAGTCTCCCACAGGGAACCTCGCAAATATAAGAGAATACATTGGACTAACACGATTTACATTGATCATGAAATCCAGTGCATTCTCGTATTGCGAGGCTCCCTATGGGAAATTCGCATAAATAAGAGAGCACACTGGCGCAATATGTTTAATGGTGCACCAGCGCAGCTCCCATCATGAAAGGGTTAACGCCAACTGTTCTGCAGTTATCGTGAATTGTTATCCTTCAATCTGGACTCCGCGCGGATTAAAGTGATGTGAAACACAACCTTAAAGTGGCATTATCAGTTTGTTTGTATTTATCTTCAACATACTTACATATTCTGTTGTGCAATAATTAAAATGATGAGAAACACTTTCGAATATAAATCCAAATTGACCACACACACACACACAGTCATTCTTATATACTAATTAAATGCAATGACTCTCGACGGTGAATTCATTTGTGTTAGTTTATCGGCGATAGTTGCCTCCCGAATCGAGATCTAAATATTTACAATTAAGCGTAGTTCAGACGATGTTTTCTATGTAGAGGTGTTGTCGATCTCTTTGAAATATTCGAAAACGTTAGAATGTTACATTTCCCAGGTTGGCATAGCGCATGAGTACTAACTTCTCAATGCCATGCACCCGAACAAGTCCATAATATGTCTTTAAGGTAGAGCAGAGATGCCAAATTTCAACAAGACTGGAACTTCCTGAATTTTTGCGAAAACCCTATGCCAATTCATTCTCTTATATATGCGAGTCTCCCATAGGGAGCCTCGGATATATTAGAGAATACATTGGCCTAACAATATTTACCTTGATCTTGTAAGCCAGTGCGTTCTCTTACGTATTTTGGTAGCGCAGATATGGCTAATTTCAACATTAATGATCATGGAAAATTTCTCAGAAACTTAAAACTTAATCTTCCAGAATTGTAGCTACATTCTCAAATTTATGGATTCATCGAACAGCTGGAGCACTTATATAGTGCAAGTATATTGTTGCAGGAAAAGATTGTATTAAATCAATTCTGTACACTTACTTAAAGATGCAAAATCCGAATTAACGCTCCCAAATGACTATTTTTGTATTCGAGTCGGCGAACTCACTCATCAAAGCTCAGAGTGATCAGATATCGATTTTTTTTCAAATTGGTTATTTTTCGAGATGTGTAATTTTTTTACAGCCTGGTAAAAAGTCGCCAAACCTACAACACCGACCAAATGGTGGATGAAGAAATTTAACAATCCGGCAGATTTCACTGAACAAAATGTTGATAAATAATACGTTTACGTTTTGTACAATTTTACACTATAGTTGACTGTGGTTAGCATTATTTTTTGGGCAATTAATCGATTATGATAACTGAAGCGGCATTTCAAAACAAAATTTGTAATTGTGTTTGTTGTTGTTGTTGTTGGAATCTGATGATATGGGCACAATCGAATCGGATTGAGTACCATTAAAACAACACTTCCTGATTTTCAAAAGAAAATCCATGTTCTCTACTAAATTGAATCTATTTTAACTAAAAACCAATGTATGTAATAGATTTCAATATTCAACAGTGCTTATATAGTTTCTACAACTATGACTAGTTTACTATGAATGCAGTTGAGTGGCATCGCGTATTTTAACCCTTTCGTGACGGGGGCTGCGCTGGTGCATCATTAAAGATCATGTGCAATGTTTTATCTTATATATGCGAGTCTCCCACAGGAAGCCTTGCATGTCTAAGTGAATGCACTGGCTTATAAGGTCAATGTAAATATTGTTATCCACATCTATTGTTATATGCGAGGCTCACTATGGGAGACTCACATATATATAAGACTGCATTGGGTTTTCGCAAAATTTCAGGAAGCTCCAGTCATGGAAGGGTTAAATTTTCACGTACGAGAAACAAATTGATCCCTCAGAGCCATCTTAATATATTATGTGTATCCTGGACGCCGCTAGTCTGTCCTTCGCGAGTTCGCATATGAGACAGAGTCGGCGATCTCAAGGCTGACAGGGATTTGTCTTTTGAGGCAATCTGATAAATATCCAGACTCCGCCTCACTTCTATCATTGTTGTTTGTGATGAAACCTTGGTCTAGTTTCAGCTAACGTAATGACGGGAGCTGCGCTCTCGCAGCATTAAAGGTCATGTGCCAATGCATTCGCTTATATATGCGAGTCGCCTCGCATATATAAGATAATTCATTGGCCTAACAATTGTTTATCATTTTTATCACTTGTTCTTAGATTCTTTAACAATTTTTATCAATTTTTCATAATTTTTTCTTACATTCTATAACAATTTTCATAATGTTTTCTTATATTCTTTAACAATTTTATAAAAAAATTTACGTTACTAACATTTCCAACCGCACCCCTTTTCAAAAACATGACGCTTAATTCTAAAGTATGATCTATCTCCCTTTGAATCTTAACAGTGCGTATATAGTTTCTACAACTATGACTAGTTTACTATGATTGCAGTTCAGTGGCATCACATATTTTTATCTTATATATGCGAGTCTCCCATAGGGTGCCTTGCATGTCTAAGAGATTGCACTGGCTTATAAGGTCAATGTAAATATTGTTAAGCCACATATATTGTTATATGCGAGGCTCCCTGTGGGAGACTCACATGTATACAAGACTGCATTGGCACAGGGTTTTTTTTTTCGCAAAATTTCAGGAAGCTCCAGTCATGGAAGGGTTAAATTTCCACGTATGAGAAACTGTGAGGGATGTAAAAAAAAAAAAAATACAAATTGGTCCTTCAGCGCCATCTTAATATATTGCGTGTAGCATGGACGCCGCTCGTCTGTCCTTCGCATATGAGACAGTCATCGATCTCAAGGCTGACAGGGGCGTGGCTAGATACAGTCTGATAAATATCCAGACTCCGTGTCATTTCTAACAATGTTGTTTGTAATTAAACCTGCATGGGTCCAGTTTCAGCCAACGTAATGGCGGGAGCTGCACTGGCGCAACATTACAGACCATGTGCCAATGCATTCTCTTATATATTATGCGAGTCGACCATAGGTCGCCTCGCATATATAAGAGAATGTATTGGCATAACAATTGTTTATCGTTTTGTATCACTTGTTCTTACATTCTTTAACAAATTTTATAAAAAAATTTATAATTTGTTCTTACATTCTATAACAATTGTTATAATTTTTTCTTATATTCTTTAACAATTTCTTTAACATAATAGTCTATTTCACATTAATTAGTGGGTGGTCCCTGCTCGATATTGCATGATTTTCGTGATTTTTGTAAGCAGATTTCACAATAAACATTGAATTGATATTAATCCAGATAAATTATATGACTGCAAGCAACGCAATTCAAAATCTGCTAACGAAAGTCGCCACAATTATGCAGTCTCGGTATGGGACTTTGGACTACTGTGAAATATATTATTACGGAACAGGTATTATAGCTACGAAATATATTAGATGCGTTGTTTTTTCAATGTTATAAAATTCCCCATCAAAAAGTTGCGAGGTTTTGAACTGGCGCAGTATGATCTATATGGGAGTAGCCAGAGTATAGATTTATGGCGTGATCTACAAACCCCGTGTCACCAAGGCCATGGACAGCATCCGCTTTCGAATGGTGTCAAAGAGAAGAGCCAATATCCGGGCATAAATTATATGACAGAATATTGATAGAATATTGAATGCCCAAATGACGGATCATTGACGTTTATGATTGATTGCACTTGGTAGTGACCGAACAGAATAGACAATATCCGTGTTAAATATGGAAGGGAGATACAGGATATTAAATGCTTACATGACTGGAGCTTCCTGAAATTTTGCGAAGACCCTGTCCCAATTCATTATCTCATATATATTTTGAAGACCTCTGTCTGTCTGCTTGTATGTATGTTTGTCTGTCATTAATACAAATCTACGATTCTCGACCGATCGGGACGAAACTTGGTACGTGTGTGTAGTTTGACCAGGCGGTGGACGTTGTCGTATTGGCGAGCCCGTGTATTGGCTTCGCGCATGCGCAGACGAGATCTCGGAAACGAGTGGAGCTATCGACTTGAAATTTGCTATGTGAATGTATCTTGCCCCGGATACGAATTTTATCGGGTCGCCGAGCCCGTGCGACGCCAGCTTCGCGCATGCGCAGACGAGATCTCGGAAACGGGTGGAGCTATCGACTTGAAATTTGGTATGTGAATGTATCTTGCCCCGGATACGAATTATATCGTGTCGCCGAGCCCGTGCGACGCCAGCTTCGCGCATGCGCAGACCATCTCGGAAACGGCTGGAGCTATCGACTTGAAATTTGGTTTTTGAATAGCCCGGACAACGTCCGGCTCATCGGCTAGTCTTATATATATTTTGAAGACCTCTGTTTGTCTGTCTGTCTGTATGTCTGTCTGTCATTGATACAAATCTACGATTCTCGACCGATCGGGACGAAACTTGGTACGTGTGTGTAGTTTGACCAGGCGGTCGTCGTTGTCGTAATGGCGAGCCCGTGCGGCGCCCGCTTCGCGCATGCGCAGACGAGATCTCGGAAACGGGTGGAGCTATCGACTTGAAATTTGCTATGTGAATGTATCTTGCCCCGGATACGAATTTTATCGGGTCGCCGAGCCCGTGCGACGCCAGCTTCGCGCATGCGCAGACGAGATCTCGGAAACGGGTGGAGCTATCGACTTGAAATTTGCTATGTGAATGTATCTTGCCCCGGATACGAATTTTATCGGGTCGCCGACCGCGTGCGACGCCAGCTTCGCGAATGCGCAGACGAGATCTCGGAAACGGGTGGAGCTATGGACTTGAAATTTGGTATGTGAATGTATCTTGCCCCGGATACGAATTTTATCGGGTCGCCGAGCCCGTGCGAGCTATCGACTTGAAATTTGGTTTTTGAATAGCTATCGACTTGAAATTTGGTTTTTGAATAGCCCGGACAACGTCGGGCTCATCGGCTAGTCTTATATATATGCGAGTAGCCCATAAGTCTTCTTATATAAGCTATGTTCCCTATGTGGGAGACTCGTATATATAAGATAGAGGACTGGCACATGATTTTTAATGCTGCATCAGCGCAGCTCCCGTCATTAAACGGTTAAATTCTTAAGATGATATATGAAGCTTTGAAGCCTGAATTGTGCTTGCTTTTATTTCATCTCGGTTCGGGAATCAAAATAGATGTATAAATACGTTAAATATTAATATACGGACTTATATATACACTGAAAAACTTATCCAAGTCATCTAAATTAGAAAAATCGAGTTCGAATCTCGAGTTTTACTCAATGTCATACTCTGTAATCACTAGAATGCGGTTCGGCGCCATATCCCGTTCTATGCAGTTATATGTCCCGTTTTCGTTATGCACTTTTTCTATAAGCTGCCTAAATTCAAAATAGAATGGAGCGTACTTTAAAGTAATTATATTATTTCTCCGCGTAATTAAACAGACCAGATATTCACACGGTACATATGGGAATCACGTGATTTCGAGTTGATGGGTAATCCGAATTCAAAATGGCCGAGGCAATCGCAAATGCGACCAGAAACAAGGAAAAGGGTAATAAATTAGGCTAATGGTCTATTACATTGTAATTTGTCAAACACATCACAGTTGTTTGCTCTAACATTCTGATCAAAGTTGCCAGTCGAAGGATTCTCTTGATATATGGACTCCATCAGGGACGTGACTAGAGGGTCTCCGTTGGGGGTGTCACTTTGGGGAATTCCAACTGCACCCCCCCCCCTTGAATTCATAATTCCATTTGCACCCCCCCCCCCCTTGCATCTCAGTGTTCAGGCCTAATAGCCTATATATTCACAAACCATGGTTCTATATACCGTTATGAGAACATTCAGATATTTATTTGAACCTGAAAATTGCATAAATCCTAACAACTAGTGGTCCAACTTCAGACAAATGCACACGGCTACGGACAAGAGACCAGGACCACCTCAAGCTTTCCTAGTGTTGGAAATTTAAAACCTCATACTCTCCCTTAGGTTGGAAATTCTCCAACTGATAACCATTTCAGTCCACAATTTTGACCAAATGTAGTAAAATACTGTTTTACTAATTAGCAGTTTTTTATTGGCCACAGGGGAAGGACCATGGACACACCAGGCCGACCATGGTTCGGCCAGGTGTTGGAGAATTTTGAAATCTGAACAAGAAAATCACAAAATCCTAGCATCTAGACTAGTCTCAAGCCTTCCTAGGGTTGGAAATTTCAAACCTGACACCCCCAAAAATTTCCAACTGATGACAATTCCAATGACAAATGTAGGACAATATTGTTTTCTTAAATTAACTAGTAGTTTTTGACTGGCCACGGGTGGGGGACAAGGACACAAGCTTCCAAGTGTTGGAAATTTCCAACCTGACACCATAAGGTTGGAAAATTGGAAAATTTCCAACTGATGGCCATTTCAGTCAAACATTTTGACCAATAGTAGGCAAATATGCAAATATTGGTGCAAAAACAATAATTTTCCCTCAATAAATAGTTTGAAAATCAAACTACAAGAACATTTTCAACCTATTGTTGGTGTGAAATTTCAAACTAATGTTGTGTCAGGTATGAAATTTCCAACTGTTTAAAATTTGACCAAAGTTGAGGGGTGAGACACCCCCAAACCCCCCCCCCCTGTCGCCACGTCTCTGGACTCCATGGTGTATTCCACGAATCCCCGACTGACAACTGTGGTCAGAATGTTATAGAAAAACTATTGAGTATTTCCGAACAAATCAGGTATCAAATTGTTTTAAAACTAAACTAGTATTTGCTCATAAGAGTCAAAATGCATTGTTTTGTGTCAGTTCCTCATATATTAGGTTTTTGTGCGTTTGCACTCGCCTCTGCCATTTTTGATGCGTGGTACTCAGCAACCTCTAAATAACGTGATTCCCACCGGGATTCAGTCACAGTGTTATCGATAGATATGGAACTAAGGTCCCGCGTTGATATGAAAATATATAGTGTCGCACAAAACCGAACCTCTGCGAAATTTCTATTCGAACCAGGGGGTGGGGGGTCGGAAAAAAATTCAGGCACGTATGCTGATTTTTTTTACTTTCGACCCTTCTTGTGACCCACCCACACCCGCGACCAAATTTTTTTCCGTTTTCGGCAGTTTTTTCCGAACATTTTTTGACATCCACCCCCCTTTTAACACTAAAACAGAGATTTGCGGGGGGGGGGGAATTAACTGTAAACAGCTGTATATGAATTTCTGTGCATACTATTAGTCTTGGATGTTAACATTGACATGTAAATAGGAACGAGTCATTTTGGGGGTCATTCGGCCAAAAAAAACATGGCTGCCAGCGGCCATCTTGGATTTCAAAATTCAATCCATTAGCATGGGCTACAGGCTATACTGTTTGTCTGATCATCATGAAATTTGTCATTTATATTAATATTGACATATAGATGTGTTTTAAGCCAAACTCATTGCAAAAACAGTCAAAAAGACTTGCAGGAAAAATATTTTTGAGTTGCGGAAAAAATTGTTTGTTGGTTCCATCGACCACCCACCCACCTCGGCATACGTGCCCGGAAAATCCCCCCCCCCGCTGTCCGAACGCTGGTTTAATGTAATTATTTTCTGTTATCTGCGTCATAGTCTGGGGAAAATCCTGGGGCCATCACTGGTATAAAAATAAAGAGAAAGTCCAACATTTGGGTTATCGCGTGAACAATTATTTTAAGCGGCCTGACGACATCGTTCAGCCAACGGCATCCTGCACGTTCAGAGCTTGGCTCACTGTGGTCAAACATAGCCGCAATGATTGGGCTGTCAGCGGACACATGGTTTGCATGATCCATGTAAAATGACAAATACACGACATTTACAGAGATTACATGCATGTGTGTATCCACCCTTAAGCCCGTTTTGACAAAACATTAGCTTTTAAACTCTTTTAGTCATATTTATACTGATATTTTAGTACATGGGACTTAACACATGTATATATTGGTCCACCTTATAACATATTACCGGTACTCACGAACATTATTTTCACCTGATTCAGTTGATATTTAATTCTTCACATTTCAGACTTGGACACACCACTATATCTATGCTACAATACATATACTTGTAGTTTATTCATTTTAATAGTATATATAGCTAATGCAGTTATATTATCTGTTTTCTCTTAAGGCATGTTTCTTCCAGGAACATTGAGGCCCCGACTTGTTGGTGGCACGTTTAATAAGCAATTTTTACTCTGCCTTTTCGGTCAGTATTATTCAATTTTTCACTTTAAAAACACGGATACACAATTATACTTGTCACAATGTGTATACTGGTAGTTTATTAATGAATAGCTAATGCTAAGTTTGCAAGTGTCCGCGTTGCTGTATAACTATCTGGTTATTGTGCAATTGTTTATAACTATGTGGTTATTATGCTATCGTTTATAGCCATTTGGTTACTATATATGCATGCGTTTATTATTGCAGGTTTATGCCTATGTGGTTTGAGATGGTTGCTTTAATTTACAGGTGGATTTCTAAATATATTATCTTACAGGCTCAGGCTTTCTAAATATATATTATTTCACAGGAGGCTTTCTAAATCCGTTATACGTTTATAACGATATGGTTATTATGTATCCGTCTGTTGCTGAGGGGTAATTATGCTTATGGTACGCGTATATAACTATTCGGTTATTGTGCACACGTTTGTGGCTGGAAGTTTATAACTATGTGGTTATTGTGCACACGTTTATGACTGTGGTTATGGTGCATACATTTATAACGATTTGGTTATTATGCATATGTTTAGGACTTCTTTGGTTATTGTGCACACATATATAACTCTATGTTTATGAATGTGGTTTTTATGCACACGCTATGACAGTGGTTGTTATACATGCGTACGTGTATAACTATTTGGTTATTGTGTGTACGTTATAACTACAATTTTATTATGCATACATGTTCGTGCGCTGGTTGCGTTAATAAGCAGGTTTACGGGTTAGGCACGTTTTGCTCATAAGTACGCTCATTTATTCTACCTTGGAGCAGTTGCTCTATTACAGGTAGCTTTCTACATCTATTATTTTTACAGGCGCGGGACTTCCGGTATGGCAAGCGAGAAGTGAAGTCGCATCTTTTACATGCTCCGATAACGCTCTATTTTTATATCGCGAATATAGGGAAGACAAAAAGCTTCGTAACCAAATTCAAAATGGAAACTAGATCAAACAAGAAATTCAATTAATTGAGGAAAAACACCCACTGTCCTGAGTGGTATTGATAATCTATTGGGGGGGGGGTCTACCACTTCGCATGCAAAATAACATCAATGACACCAACAGCTTGAATGTGGGAATAACCCACCATACATGTATATGGTAGATATTCAACCAGGCTGTGCTTAAGTTTCTCAATTGATGACTGATGTATATATACAGTACACACAAAAATTAATAACAATTAACGTTATGATTTTGAAACTAACCATGCTAGAATATTGACGGTAAGGTGGTATTAACTACTACGAGCACTATTAATAATAATAGTACTATTCTATTATAATATATGTGGGCATGATGTATGGAAATATTAAAGGACAAACCAATAGTTACAATACAATTATAATTTTTTTTGTTAATTAAGCGCAAGAAGAGCTTAAGGGATATTCCTTATTGCGCTTATAAGCTCAATAAGGGAATAAGGGAATCTCTATTGTGCTTAAGCGCAATAAGGGAATATTTAATTGCGCTTAAGCGCAATGAAGAATATTCAAATTGCGCTGATAAAGCCCAATAATGAATCTCTTAATAAGGAATAATATATTATATATAGTACATAAACTCCTTATAATTCAGGTGGTGTATTCCATCTCCATGGCACAATGGGTGGAACAAATATAGGATTATTCTACTATTTGCAGAAGGGTGATCTAATGAGAGAGATATTAATTGTGTTTAAGTGCAATGGGAAGTAATTGCGGTTAAGCTTAAAGACACGGTTGGCCTTGGCGGTGGGTATCCTGTGAAAATATCTCCACCCGTCAAAAACCGCCACAAACAGAAAGAACATCAAAATGTAGATAGACTTTGTCCCTATACAAATAAGAAATATCGCATAAACAGTATGTTATGGTCATATGTTTGACCATTGCTATGTAAACAAAAGCATAAAAAGTTACTTTTCTGGTGTTTGTTTATATTATGATGGTAAACATAAAGAGCGTTCTTTGTTGGTGAATACCTGATATGGAACTAATAAAGAGCGTTTATATCATTTGTGTGTGATTAGCCAGTAACACTGTGCTGTCTTCTGTAACACAACCAGGCTCTTGCTTAGGTAAAATATAGTAGGTCTTTATGATAACATGCTGTTTAGGCGATGGTCATGGTATATATGAACGGAACTGTATGCGTTTTAATGTTTTTCTGTTTACGGTGAATGAATATTTTCGACAATGAAGGCCGCACGTGCCTTTAATAAGGAATGTCTTATTGCATTCGCATTGGGCTTAAGCGCAATTAGAGATTCCTTAGGTTATTGCGGTTAATCGAAATTGTCTATTAAATTTCAATTTTGATTCCCACAGAGATCATCAATGATGTCTATGCGCAAGGGACCCACGCCAATCTTCTCTGTTGGGATTCCAATTGTTGGCTTATTAAAGATGCACATATGCTGAAGATACAGTCGCGCGCAAAACCCGCTCCCGTACATGTAGGTCGGGTTTTGGCCCCAAGTGAATTAAAATGTAATTGAAATAATCGGTTTCTCCCCATAAACATCCATATATTCAAAATACATGTTTTTGGAGCAGAATTAGGTACCGGGTAGTCCATATTGGACGGCATCATGGAATTTAATTTTTTTGTTTAATTTTCAGACATATTTATTAGTTATGTGGATGGAGTTATCATTAACCTCACATCCTTATATTGGTTATGCGGATGGGGTTATCATTAAACCTCACATCCTTATATTGGTTATGTGGATGGGGTTATCATTAAACCTCACATCCTTATATTGCAGGTCATGTAGATGGAGTTATAATTAAACCTCACATCATTACATTGGTTATTTAGATGGAGTTATCATTATACCTCACATCCTTATATTGGTTATTTTGATGGAGTTATCATTATACCTCACATCAGTGTGTTGGGGACTTTGGACCTTGACTTGGGACCTTTGGTTTTGGTGAGTTTGAAGCCTGTTTACATTTCGAAATGTTGTCAGTTTTGTATCGTCTGCAGCGGAACTCGGCATGTTGAAGCAAAAGTTACAAGGCATTGCACCGTTATGATTTTGGCATTGTTGAACAGAAGAGAATACAGAATACAAATCAGTATCAAATGATAAAATGTATATGTAATGAGTCTATAATACAAATGAAAAACTTGGGGATGGGTGGGCGATACAGGGAAATATGGGTTGATACCGATATAGATTTGAAGAGCGATAATGACCAATGTTGATATATTATGCATCTCAACTCTATTGTTGCGACAAGGCTATAAGATAGAGGGGGTGTCAGAAACTTACTAGTAGTTATCTCCATATAGTGCCAGAATAGTTATTTATCGACTTCTATAGTGGTACAATGCAAATTAGAATCAAATTATAAAATATGTATCTAACACAACTATACCGATGAAAAGAAAAATTATAATTTGGGCCGGGATTAGATGTTGGGTTCGCTATATGGAGTAAAAGGAGTTCATACGATGAACTGACATAAATTAGTAGAGCTATAGCGATCAATGTTGCCATGTAGTGCATCGCGACTATACTGTAGCGACAATTGTATAAAATTTGGGGGGGGGGTTCTGAAATTATCTCTATCTCTATAGATGGCACCAGAATTATATAGAAAGGAATAGCAATTGATATATGTATACGCATAGTACACGTAATACCATAGACATAAGTATTGATCACATGATAAAAATATGTACATAACTCGACTATACCGATGTAATAAATTGGACCAGGATTAGAGGTTGGGTTGGTTACATGTGGATAATTGGATATGCGGTTAATACGATAGACCGATAGGGGTTGATACGATCGACCGAAATAAATTTGTCAAGTGATTTTGATCAATGTTGACGTAAAAAGTAATGCGACTGTACTGTCGCACAATTATCAGGTAGAAATTGTCAAATATGTACCCTGGTGTCCAATATGGAGCACATCAGAAAACATTCGCAGGGCCCTAAAATTTATTTAACACATGATTTCCCATTCAAATCGATTTATGTCGATAAAACTCTTATTTTTCAAAATTTTAAGCTGAGACTTGGTGTGTCTGCGTGAAATACTTATATATTCCTAAAACGACAGGTTCGAGCACGTAATTATGTTCTAGATGGCAGAAAGAATTTTTTTTCGATGATAAATTTTATTTTTAATATAGGATTTGCCATTCAAAACGATTTATGTCCATAAAACTCTTATGTTTAAAAATTTTAAGCTGAGACTTGGTATATCTGCGTGGAATACTTATATATTCCTAAAATGATAGGATCCATTACGTAATTATGATTTAGATGGAAGAAAGGAATTTTTTTCGATGATAAATTTAACATGGGATTGTCCCATTCAAATCTATTTATGTCGATAAAACTGTTAGTTTTCAAAATTTTAAGCTGAGATTTGGTGTTTCTGCGTGGAAAACTTATATATTCCTAAAACGGCAGGGTCCAGCACGTAATTATCTTTTAGATGGAAGAAATTGATTTGTTTCGATGATAAAAATCCAGCGTAAATCAGCGTAAACAAATTTAACAATCATTTTCCCCAAGTGTCGTTTTGGTCAAAATATCGCTTTCTCGACGTGGAGATCTGATCCTAACAAAAGCTAAGATGTATTTAGATAGCATTATTGAGAGAATTTGACAGATTATGGTGCATTTTGAGAGAATTTTAGTGGAGAAAACGTTGCTTCAAACATGCGAATTCGGCCAATTACAGTTGCAGACGAGCGCTGTCAGTGTGTCACTGTCAGAATCAGATTGACAACACATTGAACAAATGCAGGCCTGAAACTCAACTTTTTGGGAGGTAAATCCAATAAATTAGATATCAAATCAATCCTTTCTAAGCACATTCAAAGATATCCCGCAAGTTTTGAATATCTTAGGACACAGAAACAGTCAAAATGAATGAATTTAAATCAGCTTCCGAGACGAAGCGAGACATGTACATGTGTACGATTTTATTATGAGGCGCTTTGTTTACGATGACGTCATTTGCGTTGCTTCCCAACCTTAACCCTATCCACTCTCAACGACATTTCAATTGGTTGAAATTAAAAAGTTCTCAAGTTCCAGCTCAACCTGAATCTAGTTACTCAATTGGTAGAAATACTTTAGCAGTAATTCTTAGTTTTATAAGTTATAACTCTAATTTTATTGATGATACGAGCTCAACATCATAATATGTCACTGTTTATGGCGGTGTTATCCAAATGTGTGCTTTGATAATGATTATAATTTTATTTTGCGATCAAACGTCAGTGCAGCTCAGCAGAAACGCATAGGCACTAGTTCAATTCAGCAGAAACGCATGAGTCCTACGATTATAGACACCCACTGGACGCGCTTAGCGCGTCGGTCAGTGGGTGAAAAATGAGAAACCAACCGAACAAATGTACCAATGTTGTAGTTTCGAAGACATCTTCAAGTGTTTCCAACAATTCCACGCTTCTATAAATGTTCAATTCAATGAGGTGGAGACAAAATTAGAAACTTTGACAATAAAAGTTGACATCGTGGAAAAAGTGGCAGATGAAGCGAAGGAAAAAGTGTCGGCAATAGAAATAATGACTGTTCCCAAGATAGACTGTCGAATCGCGGAACTAGATAATGTAGATTTGATGAAATGCAAACCGTCTACGAATCAAAAATAGTTGAAATGGAAGAAAGAATAGATGAAAGAAAGTAAAGACATTCTAGAAGAAACAAAAATTGACCTGTGGGGGCGAAAATGAAATTTAGTGGTGAAAGGTATAAAAGGAAATAACAAAGAAACACCAGCAGAGACACTTAGAAAGACCATCAAGTCATTCAAGGACAACCTAAAAAATTCAGGATGAAGAAATCAGGACAATGTTCGCGGCATGTCATCGATTGCCAACAGGAAAACCGGGGACCCCTGACATTATTGTTAGGTTTGTTAACTTGTGTGATCGTGACCTAATTCTGGAAAATGCTATGAAACTATCTCCCGGAACAGCGTATGGAATCGCAATAGACCTTCCACCAGTATTGTCCAAACTCAGAGGTCAACTGCTGAAACAACGCGCCTAACTTCACTGGAGAATAAAAAATAAGCACAAACTTGTCTACCTGAAAAAAGAACCCTTTCTTAAACTGGAAAAGAAAAGAGACAGAAAATAGACTGGGCATCAGAGGAAATTAGACAATAATTTCTAGTGACAATACATGTATATCAGCAGATTTAATCTCAGGTGAACAAAAAATCTGAAACTATTCATTTGTTTGTGTTAATTATATTTATTATTTTCAGTATAGGTATATTCACTTTAATTCATATATAAAGTTATTAAGTATTGTGTTGCACGACATATGTTCACCACCTGATGGTACTGGGTGGTGACAGGGTTATTGTTGGATGAATCTTCGGTGAATAATCCAGCAGCAGCCTTTGTCAGGGCCCACACAGTTGCGGGGAGATTTGCTGCCGAGCACAGTAAATATAAGTAAGTTGATCTCGACATAAAGACAACATCTGAGTGATATATATGTGTGTGTGTGCAGCACAGAGCTTTTGTTTTGGCATGTTGTATGGGTGTTTCGCTTATTCAGATGTAGCCCTAGGCCTAAAAGATGAAAAAAGTTGTTTTTTCTTTTATATAATACTATTTTAATTTTTATATTTTAATCACAGATGTAAGCTATCACAAAGGAGCTTGTAGATCATTATTGAATGCAATAACAGAAGCATGTGTGGACAACGCACAATTGTATCACAACATTACTTATTGCAATACTTTTTGGGATCGGGGGATTTAATTAAAATAAATTTGCCAGTTATAACACAATGCACAGTCAAAAAGGAAAATAAAAAATGGTAGTCAATATAGGAATGGAGAACTGTAGAGGCCTTTCATCAGATAGCGTTAAAAGAAAAGATTTTTTCAATATGTCTCGTAACAAGTATGATATTAGTATCTTCGTTGATACCCACTCCATACCGCAAACTGAACAAATCTGGGAAAATGAATGGGGTTATGAGATGAAATTTTCTTCCTTTGATAGCAGTGGCAGAGGGGTGGCGATTGCTTTAAAATAAATAACCAACAAGCAGACCGTCAGGGCAACTATATAATCACATCACAGTACAAAGTCACAGATTCACTCTATGGACCAAACAAAGAAAACCCTGAATTTTTTTGAAAAAATTAAAAATATTGTTATAGAACTCGGCAACCTGTCAACTATATGGGTTGGTGATTGGAATGTGGTACAACACTGTGCTCTTGACACATACAACTATAGTAGACACAACAACCCAAATAATAAAGAAAAAATAAAGAGTATAATTATTGAAATGGAGTTAGTTGATATTTGGAGACAATGTAATCCAAATAAAACAAGATATACTTGGTACGGTCCCAAAACAAAATATTGACTTGACTATTTTTTGGGTATCCAAAGACTTAGAACCATATGTCATATCGCAGAATATCTGCACAAAATATAAATCAGACCACGCTTCAATTAACTTAGGACTGTCATTTAATGACCAACAAAAAGGGAAGGGGACATGGAAATTTAACAATTCCCTTCTAAACGATCCTAAATATGTAGAACAGATTAAAGAAATTATTATAAAGACGGTAGACCAATACACAGAAACATCAAGCACTGAAACTAGATATACTATTGGTGATCAAATGCTGTGGGGAATGATAAAATTTGAAATAAGAGGAAAAACAATTGCGTACTCTGCAAACAAAAAGAAAACTCAAATAGAAAAGCAAAAACAAGTGGAAGCAGATATTTTAGAAAATCAGAAAAAAATAGATGAAACAAAGGAGGAGAAATACCAAACTAAATTAGAAAGACTAGTAAGGGGTCTTATACTGATGAGACAAACTCATCTTAAGGGTTTGATAACCAGGGCTAAGGCCCATTGGTATGCAGAGGGGAAAAAAACATAAAATATTTTGCATATCTTGAAAAACGAAATTATACAGAAAAATTAATTCCTAAAGTTATAAGAGATGATAACAGCAGTACAACAGACATAAACGAAATACTAGAAGATTAAAGGAAATTTTATAAAAACTTATATAAAATAAATGACAATAAATCTGAGGAAGCAGTTTGATACATTCTTAGATAAAAAATAATCCTTTCATCGAAATAAAAACTGAAGAGACAAAAAGGAGTGAAGGACTTGTAAACGACTATGAACTATTAACAACTTTAAAAACAATGAAAAACAATAAATCACAAGGTATTGATGGGTATATTGCCGAGTTTTATAAATTCTTTTGGAAAGATATTACCATTTTTGTTTTAAATTCCATTAATGATGCATATAGAAAAGGGTCAATGCCAGTGACACAACGCCAATGAATGATAACCTGCTTGCCAAAACCTGGCAAGGATAAATCACAAATAAAAAAATTAAGGCCAATCACCCGCCTAAATGTAGATTACAAATTAGAAGCTTCGGTTATAGCAAATAGGATAAAAATACAAATTAATTCAATGATTAGTGACACATAAAAAGGTTTTATTAAAGGGAGTTCCATTTGGGGAATGCCCACGCTTGACATGACTTGCTTTTAGAATGTGAAGAACAAAATATACCTGGATTAATGCTCTTATTGGACTATGAGAAAGCTTTTGATTCTATAAGTTGGAATTTCATACAGAGAACATTGAGATGTTTTGGTTTTGGAGTGTCATTGTTTAATTGGGTGAAAACACTTTATAATGAAGCAAACATCTTCATTATAAACAATGCGCATCTATCACAATCATTCAACATAGAAAGAGGGGTCAGACAAGGCTCCCCATTGTCACCTTATTTGTTTATTCTTTGCCTAGAACCATTCGCAGCTGCATTAAAACTAGAAAGTAAGATTGGAGGGGTTAAAGTAAAAGAAAGGGAATACAAAATTAGTCAATATGATGATGACTCAATAATATGGCTAGATGGTAGTCAAAGCTCTCTACAAGAAACAATAAATTTAATTTAAGCATTTGAAAGGATATCTGGTTTAAAAGCGAATTTTGATAAAACAGAAGCAGTGTGGTTTGGAACTCGAAGAGGTTATACTAAATCATTAAAAACAAATATCAACTTGAGATGGAATTTCAAAGGTAGATTCAAAACCCTAGGAATTATATTTAATCTGGAAGACCCCCTCCTAGTGCAGGAAAACTGTGAAATAAAGAAGGAAAGCATGAACAACATATTAAAGCATTGGGCATTGAGGACACTGTCCCACATGGGCAAAGTGACAGTAATAAAAACTTTAATACTGCCAATTATTATCCAAATAATGACAGTATTACATGAACCCCCAAAACAAACTATGAAGGAAATGCAGGGCTTGCTATTTTTTTTTCTGGAATGTGAAAAGAGACAGGATAAAAAGAGATACATTAATTCAAAGCATAGAAAATTGAGGACTCAAGATTCCTGGCCTTAGCTGTTTCTCAAAATCGTTAAAAGTTACATGACTTTAAAAAGTTCTGGACCCTTTCAACTACTAAGAATGGAAATGAATTCTTCTAGATAAAATGGACAAATATGGGGGAATGATAATGTTCAATTTAAATAAGCCCAGCATTCTGGAAATAAGTATTAACAGCATATGTTCTGCTCACCAATGAGCCTTCATCAGTGGAAGACTTTTAGTCACAACCAATTTGTCATAATTTAGCATTGAAAATAGAAAATAAGTCTATTTATCTAAAGACATGGATAGAAAAACAAATATTGTGTGTCAATGAAATTATAAATGAAGACAATTCCTTTATGAATACTGAAGATTGTTTTCTAAAATATAGACTCAAAGTGAAGTACTTAACATTGCAAGGAATAGTTTCTTCAATTCCTATAAATTGGAGAAAAATAATAAGATCTAATCAGAATACACTCGATGAGATTAAAACAAAATAAGATTCAACAAGACATTCAAAGAGAGGAAAGGTTAAACAAATACCTCTATTGGTATTTCATAAATATTTTAGTACAAAATAAGCCATGTGCCCAAATTGGATGGTGCAACAGACTAATTCTTGAGTCACAACACTTAGACTGGAAAAACATATATTTGAGGTGTTTCAAAATTACAAAAAGTACATCATAATACCTTGATCACAAATATATTCCTAGAAAAATGTAAAATCATATCAACTAATATGTGTACTTTATGTAACAATGAAAGAGAAAGCACTGATCACATACTAGCAAACCGCTGCAAGGTACTCCCATTATGGCATTATGTATCTGGCATTTTGGATAATTGCTTTAACATAAACTCTACATTGACAACTGAATTTGGAATTGGGGAAAACCAACATTTTTTAGCAATAAATAACTTAATACTGTTAACAAAACGTTATATTTATATAACACGATGCAATAAAGAAACGTGTCAATAACATCCCTTTTAAGTTACCTAAACCATGAGTTCAAAATAGACAAATTAGCAAGCCAATGGAAAAACAGTTTAGAAAGCAGTATAGGAAAAAAGTGGAACAGTGTCCTCAGCCTAATTAATGATGTATTTTAAAATGAAAACACGATATCGTTAAATACAGAATAATAGAAGGATCTGAATTTTTTGTTTGTTCTCCCGGACACTTCCCAATTTCCCCCCATTATGATAGGATGGAAATGTGCAAGGCCTCTGCAGAAAGTTCACAAACACAACCTCTAACATGAGTAACAGGTCAGATTACACATAAAAATACAACCATTATATCTTCTTTATACCATTAAAAAGTCAATCACTAGTAAAATCAGAAAATGACTGCTTAATGAAGACCTGACAAAACACTTCATTTTACTTTGAACGATATTTGACATTGTGCCATAATATAACGTAATACAGACAATGCATTGAAAAAGTATGATTTAATAACATATATCTTTATTATCATATAAGCTATGTACAGTAGTGTCATAAGTGGTCGACTCCTTGAACTCGGCGGGTTGTTGGTGGTTTTTCAGGATTTGGTCGGGGATGAGGCTTGTTGCCATTCATCGGACCGCTCTCAGTGAGAGCTTTCCGATGAGTGGCGGCGGGCCATATTTCCGACTGGGTCCTGAGGGGTTGCACATGGCTCTGCTGTGTTTGGGGAGTCGATTGCTTGGGGCATTGATGTATGTACATGAATGTATGTAATAACATATCGCAAATTGTAACAAAAAGATGAATAAATTATAACAAACAAAAATTAAAATAAAGGCGATTTCTACATATATTAATTTACAGGAGGCTTTCTAAATATATAGGTTTACAGGTGGCTTCCTAAATATATACTACTAGCCGATGAGACGGACGTTGTCCGGGCTATTCAAAAACCAAATTTCAAGTCGATAGCTCCACCCGTTTCCGAGATCTGGTCTGCGCATGCGCGAAGCTTGCGTCGCACGGGCTCGGCGACCCGATAAAAATCGTATACGGGGCAAGATACATTCACATAGCAAATTTCAAGTCGATAGCTCCACCCGTTTCCGAGATATCGTCTGCGCATGCGCTGCACGGGCGTCGCATGGGCTCACCAAGACGACAAGGACGACCGCCTGGTCAAACTACACACACGTACCAAGTTTCGTCCCGATCGGTCGAAACGACAGCACAACACGCATTATTTTTTCATGAATTAATTCATGGTACCCGTCCCTCAAAGACTGACCCGATGAAAAATTCCCCTGTTCCTAGGACATATATGACACAACAACCCATTCTGCCTTTTTAATCGAGATAATTGCATTCCGCGTTTCGTTTTGCATCCGTATTTTACGCATGGGTAGCCGTTTAGCAGCTTCGATTGTAATAAAGAGCGTTAATCCTTAACACCTCCGAATATGGTCAATATAAAGATCGTTGATGCCTTAACCCCCGAGTGGCGTTTGCGGTGATTTTGATGATTGGGAGTGGAGAATCGGTGCTCAGAGTTTGTCCAAAATGCGACATCGACGATCCCCGGGGTTTTTTACACTTATATACGAAGTTTGGTCTCGATCGGTCAACCCGTTTTCGATTCTATAAAGGACATACAGACAGACAGACAGAGGTCTTCAAAATATATATGAGATTTTACATGTGTTTTTGTTTTTCTCTAAAAATATTACTTTCCGGGTGGTTCTACATATAATTTTTGTTTTATAGGTGGCATTCTATATATACATATATATGTATATATATTATTTCACAGGCGGCTTTCTTAACATATTATTTTACAGGTGGGGTTCTAAGTATTTTACCAGGTGGCTTGCAAAATATGGATTACAGGTAGCTGTCTAAATATTTTATTTTCATTGGTGACTTTATAGATATGTTAGGTTACAGGTGACATTCTAAAAATATTATGTCATATGCTGCTTTATAAATATCTTATTTTACAAGTGGTGTTTTTGAATATATTATTGCACAGTTGGCTTTATAAATACATTATTTTATAGGTGGCATTATAAATATATTAGGTAATTGTTCATGTCATTAGTTTAGGGCAGAAGTAATTCATCCCCGGGTAGGTCCTTTGCACTTTTAATATTATCCTGTGAACACTATTACATGGATTATCATGGACTAGTTAATTGCCTTCTGGAATATCAATCTATTCGATCATCATTCCAAGAATACTTACATTTTATCACATGTTGTCAGTAGTACATGTACCTCTGGTACCAACTGAGTACCTAATATTACTTTAAATACTTCATATTTTTACTACCTACATTCTTTCGGCGTATTTGTTTTATTACCAGTTAATATTTAAAGTATTACTCGTTTCGTTGTTTCCCATCATTTTGGTTCATATTTCAATTCTTCACATTCAAAATGATACGCGGGTATTAAGCTTTTACTTTTAACCCTGTCAAATCGGTTTGGCAGCATCGTGATTTGGGGACGGAAGTCCCTACATTATCTGAAGGATGTGGTACATTTAAATTATCATTACATCTTTACTCGGTGTTGTTGCAAAGGCTGCTTAGTTGCATTTCTTTCTCGTCGCATTTGGTACATTTCTCGTTCCAGTGTTGAGATAATCATAACTATCTTCGTCCATGATTTGCGCTATCCCTGCCATCATATTATAACAAGAAAACCATAGTCAGAAATGGTAGCGCGCTCAAGATCATATATTATATACCCATGATTGTAATTATTGAATAACAAATATATTGGTTTCACGAATGACCAACTCATAGAATTAATCGCCTTGCACTTCTTGGCATCCGAATTAATAACAATTGAAATTGAAATTCCCATCTGCACCTTTTATCGGACTCGGCCTCCGGGTCGCATTTCGGCTTTTAAAACGTCAAAAAATACCCATTCTATAAATAAAACGCCCATGCACCCACTGTATACCAAGAAACAGCGAACCATTATTTACTTCTGTTCCGTTGGAGAGTGTTGAGCCATGCGAATTACGTCCCTTTTGCGACCTATCGCAAAACAACGCGTTAAAAGGGCACGTTTTAAGTGGCTATTCTTTGTGCGATTGTCCGCCTATCATGGTGGATACGTCGGCGATAGCAATTGGCGATTCTCTAATTTATTACACCTCATACATGTAGATAGTGCAGCGGCCAAACGCCAAAAGTGGTCGGGTACCCCTACCCACGGTAGAACAAGATGAAACCAATATTTTTTAAAGGAGAAATATATATTGTTCACGGGAATGATAGTAAAATATAGCGAAATCGGTGGTGGCTATTGTCAAATCGCCGATGAAAGATACCCACCAATGACTTTTTCAAGAAATTAACGATTTTGGTAAAACGAGCACTGAGGCTAACTCGAACTTATTTGCCAACATTGTTGGTGATAAAATTACATCATCATACCATATCTCTACTTGATAGGAAAACATGTTTTCCAAACATTATCATTCAAACGGATATTGCGAGAATTTAACAGATATTTCGAACGGTTTGCGAGATACTAGATTTTAGCTACCCCTCCCCCAAACATGTTTTTTTTTTAAGTTGCATATTTTTTAGAACGATTTTATAACATATTCTAATTGATCTTAATGGGACCCAATATTAATTGTGTTGTGAAAGGTTGTCCAGAGATACCGTTTACTTCATTGCAAATGTGTTCAACCTTCCATACCGCCAGCTACAACTAAAACAACATTTTATTGATAACAGGTAACTTTGCAAGCATTAACATCGATTTTGTAGTATATAACAATGCTATAAACAACACGTGATAGACTATATAAGGCATATGACTCAGTAGTTATCTGGACATAACAGGTTTGCGGGATATTGGTTATTTGATGCCGCTCGCCCGAACACGTTTTGGTCGAAAAAAATACATATTTATGATAACACACACTTTTTAAAATTATTCTAATGGGACCAAATTGTGATTCATGTGATGAAAACCGGTCCCGTAGACACCGCGAGAGTGGCTAAAGATATCCACAGGCTTCAAAATACCCAATTACAACAACATGTATTCAATTTTTTTTACTAATATATAGCGACTTTGTTGTACTGAAGTATTGGTTAGACACGACATCTGATACAGACTAACATGTACAGAACAAAATCATTGTTTCTGCCATAGTTATTGTTGGTGTCCCTCTAAATCAACCAAAATAAAGAAACACGGATATTTTGTTTTATATCTCATAAACTATTCTAACCAAGGTGGCAAGCGTTAGCTCAAACACGTTCTATTTTAAAGTTCCCCTACACTATTAGAAGTATTGAGCACACCACGAACTGAAAATATAGTTAACCGAAGTTGTGGACAAAGAATATAATAGTGTTCTATACGGACTCACACAATGTTTATGGATTGGTTGGTTCCCGAGATAATATGGCACTTTACAAAACTCGGATGAATGGCAAATAGAAAAGGTGATTTTTTTATTTTTCGAAAACACTCTACCCGATTTAAAATCTTGAACATAATGCGCACTGAATCTATATGTCTCTACATTAACCGAGAGTGAACAGAAGGTAGTTCTACCAGTGAACACATAATTTATATGGGTGGGTTGTTTGCCGAAAGCCTGTGTCGCTTTACACAGAGCGGCTGATAAATAAGAAAGACGAATTTGCTATCATGTTGTGAGAACCCCCTATCAAATTGAAGTGTTAGAGTTACTGAACGGATTGCTGTCAATATCGAATGATGATGTGGGTAAAGCTAGGGTAGTAGTATCAGGACATACACAATATGTATGTATGTATGTATGTATGTATAGATGCATGGTTTCCGAAAGTCTTTGGCACCTTTACAAAAAGCGGATGGCAAATGGTATGCAAAGGCGAATATGTTTTGTTTTGTGGGACCCCTTAACCAATTAATTTCTTGATCACAACATACACTGAATCTGTATTCTCTTAATATTAACTGACAGTTTGAACGATAGGTAGTTTATGGATTGTTTGGTTCCCGAAATCCCAGGGTACTTTAAAAAAGGCGACTGACAACTACTAAAGTTGAATTTTCTTTGTTTTGAGGCACCGTATCCCATTCAAAGTATTAAACACACCTCGAACTGAAAGGATTTTCTCCCCATATTAACTGAGGGTGTAGAGACGTGGTAGTTATATCAGGAAATGTACATATTTAATGAATGGGTTGGTTCCCGAATGTCTGGGACACTATACAAAACGTGGCTGGCAAACGAGAAAGGCGAATTGTCACAGTGTTTGGAGACCCATTAACTAATTTGAACTCACCATGAACTGAAGTTATATACTCTCAAAATTAGCTGAGTGCGTGTATGCAAGGTAATGCTATCAGGAAATTATCAAATGATATGAGTCGTTTGGATCCTCCGAACCTCGGGTACTTTACAACAAGCGGCTGACAAATACGAAATGCGAATTTTCCATTTTTTGAGGACCCCAACTATCCCGCTTGAACACTATCCCACTAACTTAGACACGCCGCGAACTGAAATGATATGATCCCAATTGTAACTGAGTGTGCGGACAAATGGTAGTATTATCAGGACATACACATCTGTTATGGACACGATGGTTCCCCCGAAAGCATACGACACTCTACAACAAGCGGCTGGCAAACGAAAAAGTTAAATTATCACTGCATGTCTTAGAGGACCCCAATCCCTATTTGAAGTCTTGAACACACCACTACATGAAGGGATATGCGATCATTATCACCAGAGATTGCGGGCGAATGGCTGTTATATCAGAATGATGCCATGTTTAATGATATGTTGGTTCACAAAAGCATGTGGCACCATACAAAAAGCAGATGACAAACGATACAGGAGAACTTTGACTGTTTTTGTGGACCCCCCACCTACCACATGTAAACTGTTGAACCCATCACGAACTGAATGGATGTGCTCCCAATGTCATACGATGGTTTGGACAAATGGCTATTCTACCGGGAAATATACAATTGTTTATTGGTCTGTTTGTGCCCGACAGCTAATGACACGTTACAAAAAGTGGCTGGCAAATAAAAATGCGATTTTCACTCTTTTAGGATCCCCTACCCAATATGGAGACTAGAATACACCACGAACTGGAATGATATCCTCTCAGTATTAACCGAGTGTAGTTGAACAAGGAAGTACACAATTTCTATAGATGGATTGGGTCCAGAAAGCATGAGCACTTTACGAAAAGTGGCTGTTTTAAGGACCCCATACCCTATTTGAAGTCTTGAAGACACCACACGGTGAAATTATATTATCAATATTAACTGAAGGTGTGACCAAAGGTTAGTTTTTATCAGGATATACAAACCATGGATGTGTTGGTTCACGAAAGCCTGCACCATGTGGCACTTTACAACAAGCGGTTGACAAATAATAAAAGGGGATTTTTTATATATCCATATACCATATTTGAAGTCTTGAACATATCATGTAATGAAGGGTTATGCTCTCAACATCAGCAGAGGTTGTGGTCGAATGGCTATTCTACCAGGCACTATGCGATATATAAGGCTGCATATGATGTTTTCTGACAACCTGAGACACTTTACAAAAAGCGGTTGACAAATAACAAAAATGCAAATAGAACTGTTCTGTGAGCACCAACGCTATTTTAAGTCAAGACAACACCACGAACTGAAAGTATATGCTCTCAGTTTTAACTGATAGTTTGGACATATAGGACAGTTCTATCAGGAAATAAACAATGTATATGGATGGGTTGGTTCCTGAATCATGGGAGTCAATGACACTTTGTAATAATCGCCTGGCAAATACGAAAGGCGAATTGTCACTGTTTTTGGGACCCCCTATCCTATTTGAAGTATTTAACATATCATGAACTAAAATTATATGCTATGCGTTTTAACAGAGGGTGTGGAGAAGGCCATTCGGTCAGGAGTATACTATTATTATGGATAGTACCGTTCCCGAAAGCCTGCGCCACCTTACACAAAGCGAACGGCAAATCAGAAAGACAATTGTTCGATTGTTAGGAGACCACCCACCCTATTTTTCAGTTTTGAACACCCCACAAACTGAATATATCACACTCTCTTGCGTTTGATTTAGATATACTCGTATATACAACTGAGAGAACTGCCACATTGGTGGGAATTCATTTGAACATACTATTTATTTTCTATATTTCTTATTATTCAGAGGGACACTATGGTACACCCCACAATGATAGAAAATGTCACTTATGTAACCATAACATGATAGCAGACGAATTTCACTATTTATTGTAATGCAAAAAAAATTGCGCACATGAGGAAGAAAATTATCCCCCAAAAATATGGTGATAAAATAAATATTTTTATTATGGATGACTCATATGACCCCATAATACTAAACCGAATATGCATGCTGATCCGAACAGTCCACACAGAGCTCTCAAATATATATAGCACATCATGATAAAACTTTGTGATAAACTCCACTTCAACTTTTGTATATTATATATGAGTTGTCTCTTCAAATATATTTAATATATTCATATTCATTATATGTTTTATCCAATCTATTGCTCTATGATATATACTAATATAGACTAAACTGTTAAATGCGTATATCATACATGTATACATTTACACATTATATATTGCTGAAGGTGCTCATTTAAACGGTAATTTAACGGAGGACTGTACTTATACCAGCCCATTGTTTGTGTATTGACCCCCCCCCCTTCCAATCCATAACTTAACCTGAAGACAGCTTTGAACCATGTACAACACCTGCATGCATGCATTCATGTCAAGCAACACCCATACTGGGCCACGGTCCTGATCCGAACTCATCAATCAATTAAATCTCTGAATTTGTCAAATTTTCTCAATATTGTCACTCCTAAATTCCTAATTAGTTATGACAAACACACTATGTAACTGCATCTGTCATCAGAAAGACTTTGTCAAATTACTAATGTTATATTACCGACTATTTACCGTTAAACAGAGATACATGGAGCCATATGTTTCAGGAAGCAGTACTAACAATTTCGTACAGGACAAATTCATACAACAGAGCCAAATGAAACACGATCACAACATACATTAGTATATTAACATATTAGGATATAGATATCCCCATAGCACCGGATACATGTATATACTGTATATATATATTCTTTGTAAATACTTCTTTCTCTGTACTTCTCTATGTTCATGCGAATGATGAGAATAAATCATCACTTTGGCAACAAAGGCGATTTTTGTTATATTTGTGAGACTATATGTATACATTGTGTGTCATATGTTGTCTATCACAAATATTTCAAAGTGGACGTCGATGCATGTTTATATATATATGTTAACAATCAAATGTGCAGTTGTGGTTGTTATAACTGTGGTCTGGAAGCCTGTACATGTCTATAATCACTTTACAAAATTACCGTGCCCAATGTTCAGCAAGCCAGTCATGTGGGCTCCCTTTAAAATAAATTGGGAAATTTGGTGAATTTGTTATCAAAAATATGAAATTGTTCGACCAAAACACGTGTTTGGGGGAGTGGTAGCTAAAATCCAGTATCTTACAATCCGTTCAAAATTGCTGTTTGCTTTTTTCCGCATATGATTGTCAGATAACTACTACACCCTATGGATTAACATTTTGCAATATCCATTTCAATGATAATGTTTAAAAAAAAATGGAAAAAGAGCGATTTTTCACAAAAAATAACTGTTTCGGTTCCAAATGGCCGGAAAATCCAAATTAACCAACAGTTTTTGTTCATATCAGGTAGAGATATGGTATGATGTAGTAATTTTAACATCAACACTGTTGGCATATAAGTTAGGACTTAGCCGCAGAGCTCGCTTTACCAAAATCGTTAATTTCTGGAAAAGGTCACTAATCGGTATCCTTCATCGTCCATTTGACAATAGCCACCACCGATTCCGTTATTTTTCACTATCATTGTCGTGAACAATATATATTTCTTCTTTGAAAAAAGTTTCTTTCAACTTGTTCTACCGTGAGTAGGGGTATCTCGAAAACTAGAGCTCTTTTACGATTTGGCCGCTGCACTAAGACGGTTAAACCACTGTCACCACAGGCATAGCCATTTATGTTTTAGAGGGCTTAAAATCTGATGAGTATCAGAATCATGATTCTCAATTTTATTCTCAAATAAGCAGCTGATTCGCTGTAGAAATAGTACATTTTGATTCTCGCAGAACTTTATGGGATTTTAGGCCTGTTTTCTGAGCTAGCCACTTGCACGTTCAATTGCTGTCAGACGTTCGCGCGCCACTTGTTTTTGAGATGGCTATTCTTTTTTGCGATTGTCTTCCTATCATGGTTGACACGTCGCCGATAGCAATTTGCTGCGATTTTCTAAATTATTACACCATACAGACTTTTAAAGCGACGTTATCATAGGCATAGCCATTTATATTTTATGAGCTAACCGCTCGCACGTTCATATGCTTCGCTCTTATCGCTCCTCTCGTTTGAGATGGATATTCTTATTGCGATTGGCTTTCTATCATGGTTGGCGCATCGGCGTTAGCATTTGGCGATTTTCAAATTTATAACATCTTACCGACGTTTAAACCAATGTTATCATAGGCATAGCCATTTACATTTTCCAGAATCAGAATCTTTATTCTCAATTTGATTCTCGAGAAAAATAAAAACTCAAAACTGTAGGTGATTTTGGGCCTAATTTATGAGCTAGCAACTCATATGTTCAATTGCTGTCGCTCTTATCGCGTCTCTCAACTTTGGGGAATGTTTATCCCTACGTGCAGGCCTTTCAGGGCCATATTATTCTCCACTTTGGGTAATGTTTATCCCTACGTGCATGCCTTTCAGGGCCATGTTAGTAAGTGTCATCTCTTGCCATGTATGCAGAGATCCTCTTCCATGTTGTTGTTTCAACCGAAACTCGACCTTTGTACCGCATGGTTCTACATTTTCCAACGGAATAAAAGTAAAACATTTATATTCTCTCGCTTACATTTGCCAGTGAGCTTACCACGCTATACAATGAGTCCCCAGACTTGGCTTGTAGCCTGGGTAATACATATAGATACATTGTTACTGTATCACTCGTGCCATTAAACACCACTGCATTTGTAGAATGACTGTCAGAGTGTTTTGAGTTGTGGATGTGTGGCTTGTATATTTATATACCGGTACATATACAAACTTTACTATAGTAAAACTAGAGGCTTAACTGACCACTCCACTAATGGTATTGTACATGCAGTCCCGATAGGTATTACGCCTCTCTTGTCCTCGATAGATATTCAGCTTACCATGAACCACACTTTAACGCTCACTTTATACTCTCCTCGTCTCATTACTTGTGCGACATATAGCAATTTGATTATAAAAGTATCGTTTCATTCGCTTACTTATATTATTCAAATTTCAGACCAGTGTGCTATGACAATATATATTTACATTTGTCTTAAAGACTATAAAAGCATCGCTGAACAGAATTTAGAACATAGTTCATACTATCACCTGGGTTGAAATACATGTAATATTCCGACCAGTCTGTGTCGTAAATGATTGCATTTATCTTATTACAAGAGTGGGTGGTGGCTGAAAATTATTGAGACCTGACTGTCACATACACTGAGGCTGAAAAGTGTTAGGCAAAATTATACTATCTAGAACATAGTTTATATTATTGCTGGGGCTGAAACGTATCCAGACCAGTCTTATGTAAATAATTACTTTTGTCTTATTGATTACAACAGTAGTGAAAATAATTGACACCAGACAACTCATATACATGTACCTGGGGCTGAAAAGCATTCAGACCAGGCACTTCAATACACACAGCTGCATTCTAAAGCATAGTTTATATCATCGCTGGGGCTGAAAAGTATTCAGACCAGACAATTTTATATTCACAATTTCATACTAGAACATAGTTCACACTATGCTGGGGCTGAAAAGCATTCAGACCAGCCTGTTATGTAAATAATTACATTTGTCTTATTGATTATGACAGTAGCTGAAAGAGTTCATACCAGAAAACTCACCAACCTGGGGCTGAAAAGCATTCAGACCAGGCCATTTTATGGATGTAGAATTATACTATATAGAACATAGTTTATATTATCGCTGGGGCTGAAAAGCATTCAGACCAGACAATGTTATATGTATGCAGAGTTATACTAGTACATAGTTTATATTATCGCTGGGGCTGGAAAGCATTCAGACCAGACAATTTTATGTATGCAGAATTATAATAGAACATAGTTTATATTATCGCTGGGGCTGAAAATATTCTGACCAGACAATTTTATATTCACAAATTTCATATTCACAAAGTTCAAACCAAAACATAGTTAAGACTATGCTGGGGCTGAAAAATATTCAGACCTGTCTGTTATATAAATAATTAGATTTGTCCTATTGGTTAAGATAGTAGCTAACAAGTATTCAGACCAGACAACTCATATACACTGGGGCTGACCAGCAGTTAGCCCAGACAAGTTATATATGCAGTTATAACCATGATTTTATTTTAATATCAACTAGCAATGTCATTTACAGTATTACTGGTTAACACATCACTTGTTTCCACTCTGAATCAACTGTTCTGTTAATTCGCAGAACCCAATAAACAATTACAATTTGGTTCAAGCATTCAACAACTTGCTTATTAAGTTGATAGGTCTTTTGTTGCTAGCATAGCTATGTTGAGTATATCATTATCATGTTATGGATATCCCCTTCACTGGGCACTAGTCCGATTCGGGTGGGGGAAGGCATCTTATTACTGTAGCAGATGAATACTGCCAGTAACCTCGTTGCCTTTTGGTGGTTATTGGCCTCCACCTTCTTCACAATATATTTTGTTTAAGTTGATTATTGGTTGTTTACGTTTATAATAATACACAGCCCATTTGAATCTGAACTACAGTGTTTGTTGTCAACGAACAAGCTCATCCTCTGAGTTCCCCTCTTGTCCCTATATATAGTCATATGAGATTCTGAAGAACATAAAACCTTGATTATGAAATAATCAATCTTATTTTCTAAGCAATCGAACCAAATTTAGAATGGGTGGTTCCCCTTTTACGGCATGACGTTTTATGTACGGACATGCGCAGTCTATTATTACTCCATTACTTGGGAATAGAAAAAAATTATTGTTTTGTGCAAACATAATTCCCATATTTCTTTGTTTATCAGGATTCATTTTCCCACCCACCCTCCCACCCCAATATTATGTTAGCAGCTTGAGATTTCTGTTTCGTCTCACACTAATCCGTCTCTTAAAATTCAAAACTGTTTATTATGGCTACATATATGTTACCATTGTTACTACTGCAATAGCTAGGTTATTGATGCTAGGTATGTTTATGGAGCATAGTTATATATCAGCAGGTGGGAGAGCGGTTGTTGGCCTCCACCTTCTTGACAATATATTTTGTTTAAGTTGATTATTGGTTGCTTACGTTTATAATAATAAACAGCCCATTTGAATCTGAACTACAGTGTTTGTTGTCAATGACACGCTCATCCTCTGAGTTCCCCTCGTGTCCCTATATATAGTCATATGAGATTCTGAAGAACATAAAAGAAAGTAGAGACATAGTTCGTAAAATCACCATTATGATTACGGATAGGCTATATTATCCTTGTAAGGTGGACACCACCACAACTTACATACGATGGTTAAATGGTGAGACGACATATGCCCCACTGTATTAAGTTACACATATATTTGATGGAAAAATTAATGCGGGTCTCTTTCAGATCCCATGTTCTTATCCGTACATGCGTTATACGCCACGCGGATAATGTTAGAGCGCCCCAAGCAGGACCGGTGGCACATACTAGACACATCTGCACATTATTAAACTGAGTGGGTATTTTTGTTGTCTCACATAAGAACCCACGTGCGTAAAGATCGACTTTATGGCCGTATACTGGCAGGATATTTTCCGTATCCGTAATCGTAACCTTGATTTTGCGAAAGGTCTCCAGTAATGGCATATCTTCCGTGTTCGATTATACAATATAACTTACGTCGAGGTACATGTACACGGTTTTGTGCGAGAATTGTCTCAAACAACACGGAAGCTATTTATATTGACGACATTATTCCTGAATGTCTGGGGCCTGTTTCATGAAGCAAGGTCATAAGATTATCGTAAGATGGACTTAATCTAAGATCTAAGGTGGATCTTATGATGTAACTTTTCCGTTTCAAGAACGCGTTTCACAAAACAAGATTAAGTCCTACTTAAGTAGTAAGTTAAGTTCCCGCTCATTTAGACTGGTTATCGAAAATTTTCTACAGTCCGGAACAAACAAATGTGGGATTGTGCAATCTTTATTTACGGCATTGAGGGGTTATCGAGAAAGAGCCGAGTCCGAGTTGACATTATTGTGTGACAGGGATGCTGGATAGCGGCTGGGGTGGGGTGGGCGAATCAGCGCATGTATCTTAGTGTCTATATTCAGTGGCCTTATATTCGCATATGGATCTTAGATTTGTATGAGTTCCACGATGTGAATTCGAACATGAGTACATCGCAGGCTCTTAAAATGACGAGCTTTGCGTTTACTGACGAGTGGTGGTGTCAGAAATAAGACAATATAATTATCTGGATCGATGCATGACTGCGACCATGCATTCACGCCGAGTTAATCCACTGAGAGCAATGATCAGGCGGCGATTTTTTTATGTGACCCGACATAACTCGTATATTATCGACCACCGCTCTCTACGTAGCAATAATCAAAGTAAATCGGCGATGTCATCAGGACACACATATGTTATTTTTCGATTCAAAGGGAAATGAAAAATATTTGTTAGAGTAACTTTTTTATAATTTTTTATGCAGATGTTTTATGCGGTTGTCATACCATGGATATATATATAACTACGTTTTCATTAGCACACTCGTATTAAGGGGTGTCATCGTTACGGGTGTGTATATCATATATATATACAGTATGCTGTACAACGGTCATCCCACCCCTGCAAAAATAAAAACATGACAAAAATTTGGACAGCCTTGAAAATCACGACATATGGCGTGGGCATAAACTCAATAAAAATAATATTCTCTATAGAAAATTGTCACTATTTCTAAAACATATTTTGATAAAGAGCGTTTGTGTTACCTTTCCTATATGACATATCTGCTTTGTAAACAGCCGACGGAAATTTGGAAAGAGGAAAGAATCAATACATTAATTGATCTTATGTTGTCGACAAGACGTACGTAAACAAGAACCTGCTCGTGTTACAGAAGTTTTGCTTCTGTTTACATAACACAGCGCAATTATATTGGTTAATCACACACAAATGATATAAACGCTCTTTATTATTTCCATATCAGGAAAACAGTAACAAATAACGTTCTTTATATTTACCATATCCGGATCTAAACAAAAGACAGGTTCTGTGACGTCTTTTTGCTTTTGTTTACATAACAAAGGAGAAACATTTGGCAATAACATACTGTTTATGCCATTTCTGATTGGTATAAGAACAAAATCTGTCTATATTTTACTATTCTTTCTGTTTATGGCGGTTTTTGACGGAGCTGAATATTTTAACAGCATCCCACCGCCAACGCCGCCCGTATCTTTAAGTAATGTGCGCCACCAGAATGTATGCGGGGTGATAAAAACTGTATCAATATAATTGATCAATCGCTGTTCCGATTCCGGTTCTGGTCCCTGATTGGTAGATTTGATCCAATGTTTTCTTTCAAGGATACTCCGTCCGGTTTTATGCAAAGTCAATCTAAATTTCGTATGCCAATTATCAGTTAACCCTTTACCCAACAAACCGGCCAAAACCGGCCAAATAAAGCAGCAACAGCCTAAATTATCTTGGGTCTGTCTCAATAAAACCATACAAATATGGATATCATTGGAAACGGCTCCTTGACCACTATGTGATAGTTACAGTTATGCCCTGTGCCAATGCATTCTCTTATATATGCGAGTCGACAATAGGTCGCCTCGCATATATAAGAGAATGCATTGGCCTAAACAATATCTTTTTTTAACACTTTTTACCATTTTTTCTTACATTCTTTAACAATTTTATAATTTTTAATGTGTTAAGCCAATGCATTCTCTTATATATGCGAGGCGACCTATGGTCGACTCGCATATATAAGAGAATGCATTGGCACAGGGCCCTTCTGTTGGGTAAAGGGTTAACGAGACAATTAAAATGTGAACTTCTCTTCCAATCGCACACCAACTTGAATATCTCGAAATTTGCACTGCGTGAACGATCCTCATTCGTCGAAAATTGATTCATGAATTTTGTATAAACTTGCTTTGAAATAGGACGAAGAACCATTAATGCGAATTGCAAGTTATTATTAAGAAACGCGCTAATTTCATGAATGGTAAGTACCAATTGAGATTGTGTTGCTACATGAAGCGAATTGTTTTTAGATACGAGCACTTATTTTGCATAGTAGAACGTTGGGCTTAAAGTATTGCTGTCGTAATCAGCAAATCTTGTTACTTTGTCTTTCGACGACCGCGGTATTCTAATATGAGGGAAATTATATGCCCGCCGTCTGCATTTATCATATGAATACCCCTCTAAATTAGTAATAGACCATTCCAATGTACTGTTATAACATAACTGAATTGGATAATCCAATTATCAAATAAAGGGTTAATGGGGGTGAATAGAAGTCTGTCTAGTATATCTCCAACACATGACGATTTTTTTTCTGCATGGAGTGCTTCCTGAAACAGACCATGCTACCATCCCCAACCTTCTAACACATGGCAAGAAACTCACAAATGTTATCCAGGGTAATTACGGCAATGAAACTGTTGTTTCGGATATAGAGTTTGAGGAATTTGATTGGCACTTCTCTTAATGCGGTTTACAGAGTATTGAAACAACAGGTGTCGTGTTGAGGATAGCCCACGGCATAGCCAACAACTGTGTAATCCTAGTATGTTACCCTATGATTACCGCCAGGGTATGTTAAGTGGGTTCCCTAGGCCCATACGCGGATTACCCTGCTACTTTTACTCTCATTAAAGGGGTCGTTCGACATGCTGATTGACTTACATTTGGGAACTGATGCACGTTCCATAGCAGTAAGCTGATGCGCTCAGTCGGTGCTTACTTCAGATCAAATCTGTATGCAAGCCAAAGACATTCACTTAAGAGCATGCCACTTTGATAATGAGATTAAATATACACGTTATTGTAGTATCTGGCAATATGGCTAAAGTGTTTGTGTTACCGTTCTTCAAACACATGCCGACTATGTATTCTGGCGTTTCAAACGTTCTTCACATAAGTTAGTAAACCAATTATGTGTATCGACACGTCTGAGATTGCATGTTATTTCTTATACATACGGATAAGGATTTGTATATAAATGTACTACGCCTTATGGGTCCATGGGCAATATCGCACCGGATATAGTGCATTAGAGACACACTAAAAAGTTAGCCGTTAGCCGAGGCGAGACCAAAGCAATGTGTGTGAACTGTGAAAGTGGTGTGTTAACTCAGGTTTATTTCCTTCGTTTCCTGCAGTCATATATTCATTTTCATTATAATTACCATGTTGTTTGCATCGTTCATAGAGCGCATGTGTGTATTTTGCAATAATCCATGGCTCCAATTCATTCATTTGTTGCATATATTATGTTGAGTATAACAGGAGATCGTTCCACAAATGGTCGGATTTAGTGTATAGTCAGTACCCATTTAAGTGTTCATTAATTTTGCTGATTTTAATGAATTGTTCTTTTCTGAAACACACAACAAAGTGTAAACGGTGTGTGTGCTTTGGTTAAAGTGATATGAAACACTCCGGTTGGGTGATCAAATAGACATGGAGAATACCATTGCTCAAGGTAGTTAATTTTACGAATATTAATAAAAATTTACAGCACACATCGTCTTTCTTATATACTAATTAAATGCAATGACTCTTGATGGCGAAATCATTTGCGTTAGTTTCTCGCCGATTGTTGCGTCCCGAATCGAGATGTAAATATTTACAATTAAGCGTAGTTCAGACGATGATTTCTATGGAGTAGTGTGGCTGGCTTCTTTCAGTTTTTCGGCGATGTTAGTATAATGCTACATTCACACAGTTGGCATAGCGCCTGGGTACTAATATGTCAGTTCTATGCACCCGAACAAGTCCATAATATGTATTTAAGTAATCAGATTAATTTAACACCCGAGATTTGAACTTCGCTGTTGTCAGACCCCTCGATATTTTATGTTAGAAATTCTTCCGATATAGTTGAGTTTCTTACGGATTACAGCTTATATAAGTTCTCATTCAGATATTTTGTTCGCGATGGTAAATTTTTAATGACAACATTCAAGCGATAATGCTTGGTATAAAATATTTTGGAAATTTGTATTATTGAAATATTATATTATAGAACTATGAACGACAGTAATCACAATCAATGTTCACAGTGTCAATACACTTTTGGTCGATTATTACCGATTGATATATGAATGGATTAAAATCCACGTTGACGTCGTGTTATTAACTCTTGCTATACTAAATACGCATTAACGAGTACCTATCCAGAAAGAAATGATCATATAATAAGTTAAACGACCATATGTCGTTTGTTGAACTTATTATCTGAACATTTTCCTGCAATAAGTAGGACTCTTTCTGTACTTCGTGTTATTTGCCGCCTGCGAAGTTTTTCATGAAAACCGCTCCAAATGAACATTAGACCATTCAAATGTGCTCTTTCATAACTGAGTGGGAAAATCAATTTAGTATAGAACGGGTTAACTGTAAAATCGTTCTATCGCTCAGTCATTGTCAACAGAAACCATTTCTCCCACATGGACAAATTATCACCTTCTATACTAAATACGCATTGATAAGTAGTTCCCTTTGGAAATGTGCATACTATCTGAACATAATGTATACTTTTATAATTTAATCATAAGCTGTCAATCCACGGAATACTGCAAAACAATTGCCCCCCCCCCCCCCCGCTACAGAAATGACAGCAGCTACGAGGGACCACGCCAAAACCACGTGCCTAAAAAAATGTACCTGGTAACTGTTCGACACTTCCTACGATTTAACATGAAAATTCTGTGCTGCATCATAATTCCTTCCGGTATGAATGTATTGACAATAACCGTACTAGATGCTAATATTCAGTAACCAGACAAATCAACAAGATTGAACATTTCAAAGGAGTGAAACACTGAAATTAAAACCAACAGGGGCTTGTGTCACCGCAGTCGAATATATCAATCCCACGTGCAAATTGTAGCTAGTTGCGACTAGCCAATCAAAAACGCTGAATTTCCAATGCGATTTAAGAGTCTAGCCTGACTATGACACCCCTCGAATATAAATTACAATTTCTGTAAATTGCAATTTGTATTAATATGTGCAATTGTGTATATTGAAATAAAATATTATATCCTATCCTATCCCTTTCAACTTAACGGGTCTTTTTCGTCGGAAATAGTCTCAATGCTATACGTTCGTTATACTTCCAACTTCTACATGTACTTGTTGTTGGTTCTATTGTGAAATGGCGGATTAAATGGTAAGAAATAACTCTTGTTTCGATTAAGTATACGGGTCAATGTCATCGCCTTATTACCAGGGCCGTATATTGTAGCATTGCATGAATATGGTTTCTATTTATGGAAGTGGTTATTTCCTCAGCGAAGCGGAAATGACCAAGTCGTTGAGAGAGCATGTGCTTATGGCGCTACGAAAAAGATAGCGACACTCTGAGAGTTTGAATGACACATACCTCCCGCTATCGATGTTATCAACATTGCATTGCTAGCCGGGGTCACGACAATCAAAGTCATTATATAAAATTTGAGCGATTGACTCAACCAATTTCAGCGATAACAGGTCAAACTTATTTGCTCTGTAAGATAATCATAAATTAGATGTCGTCGATAATTATCATTTGTTGTTATCGATTCCATTGCAAAGTATTCTAGTCAATAATATCATATTACATCATTCTCATTGTTTACATTCCATAGAATAAATAACAACATTGCTCGCGTTACAATCTATGCTTTGGTTATATATTGGCAATTGTGTCATAATTGGTTATCCCAGACAATTTATGTACGCAACTTTTCTAGTGGTGACACATCGTGCATGTGGATAAATGTGAAATATTGTCAATGCAACGTCTTCAATAAACTCATTATATCAATTTGTGGGTATAACTATCAGTATTTGAAGATGAGCGATAAATCACTATTTATGTGTAGGACGCGGTCACTTACTCAACAACAATGTTTTGGAACACGTTGTGCTATCTCGATGTTAGCTGTTAGTGCGCCAACCAAAATCATATGGGTCTTGGTTTACCAGTATGCGTAAACGTTAGCCCAAATACCTGTCAAATTACCATTGGTTTTGCAAACTCCATACAGTATAGTACCCCATCAATGCGATATGAGAGTAATCATACCGAATCGCATCAAACCAGCCCAAATATATTGACAGGTGTCAATTCGGACACATTAAAGTGCAAGCCGAGGCCGGCTCCAAATAAAATGTGTATATAAGCCTGATATAAGCGGGGTTTTATGACGCGTTTTCTCTATTGTTTCTCAATGGATATGATTGAAATGTTGAATGTATGTCCCTGCTTGGATATGGAATATACATAAACGTTTTAAATTAAAAACAAAATTGTAAAATAATTCATGGGTGATATGATACATGCGTCTTTTCTTTTTCTTTTATATATAACGTAATAGACTGTTGAACTCTAATTTAAACTGCCCCATGAAATTCAACTTAATAATTTCGACAGAGGCGCCTTTGGAATTGATATGTCTCGTTGGTCTAAAATGATACAAGACAACGCCAAAACATTCACGCTGAATTCTTCCCATTCTCCCACAGAACGAATATCGGGGTGCTAAACCGTGATCGAGCCAGAGATAAAGCCATCTGTGGTCGCTACTCGATCGCTTGCTCTGTGTATCGCGATTCACAAAGGAGCGATGTTCAGTGGGTCGATCCCCACAGATGAAAGCGAACCGCGCGCACTTCCACAGAGCGAAATAATAGATAAACCTGGTAGTCTCCGCAGAGCGATATTACAGAGTATCAGCGATTGAAAGTCTTATATATAAATCCTGAACAAACCCATGTTCTCGGAATGTATTTTAATTGGAAATCACAAGCGAACAGACAATACGATACTCGACAATCAATGCTGTTCGACTATTTCCTCTCAATCTCTGGACCAACAGGGGTAATCGGCTGTAACTCTGCTAATACGATCTAAACACTCTGTTCGATTTTACTTCTGGAGGATTGGCTGATCGCATCGCGGTGCGTTAGTCAGATTAACTGCGAGTGGTCATTCGAACAGTGCATCCGGAGCATTTAATGGTGATGCCCGTCGGGACAAACATAGAAAGTTTCTCAGACCTTCGCTGAGTTTCATGGAGGTTACACAACAACCAGTGAATGTTGTCCTGCATTTCACGGAACAGTCTACAAATGCCAATGTTGGTGGATATTCTGAAAACGTTACCTGGGGCGCCAATGTTAGCGGGTATTATGAAAATGCGACCTGGGGAGTGGACGTAGCTCACAACATTACCAGCGGTCTTTATGGAAAAGAATTATGGAAAGTTATTCCTCTGGGGATTATATTGAGCTTGCTGTGTGTGTTAACATTCGCTGGAAATGCTATGGTTTTACACGCGGTCCGAACAGAAAGGAGACTTCAGACGGTACGTATTGCACTAATTATACCCTTTCTTTGCTAACAAAATTCTTCCACCAGTTGTAAAAGTATACACTGCATGAATCTAATATTTATTTGAAGGGATCTTCATGTAATATGGCCGTACGTGACATAGAACTTATGATGAAGGGATAATTGTCGCCATATTTTTGTGTACTATTATAACAATGTGTATTGGGTACATTTGCTGTTCAGCACACATTTTCACTGCGGGCAATCACGTGGTTTCGTTCAAAATGGCCTAAATCACATTTTCGTAAACTGTGATGTAGCCAAAATTCTATATTCAACTCGTTGGTCCACTGCCGATTCCGCAATTTAACAAACTCCAGTCAGGTGCAAACCGGAAGTGACGTGTAAATTTCACACAAAAACGTACATGCCACCAGAATTTGGCTCATCGCTATAGAAAATATAGAAAAAAATTATATGACGTCATCATTCAGATGCGCCTAAGGTATAAGCACCAACGCGCGCTTTGCGCGCTTGTGGTTGCTATTAAAATCAGACGACAGACAGACGAAAAGTTAATACAAGAGCACAAGGATTCATATTCATTGGTGGGAAATATTAAGATAATAAGTTCAACAAACGACCTATGGCTATTGATTTTTCGAGTGATTATAAACGATAATTCCACGAGTGAATTATGTCACTTTAACAAGCGAGTTATATATTCATACGCGCTATTGACATGCATGAGTCCTGATTGGCTATAATGGCGGTTTTCATCGGACATCTGGTAAATCAGAGGATTATATTGAAATATAATAAACATAATAATCACTCGATTGAACTCGTGACGTGAAATAATTCAATCGAAGAAGGCAATGTTTCGTAGAGCAATGCGCGCTCTAGTCCAGGAGATCGACCCCAAGAAATAACAAATGTTGCTCATTTTGACGGACAAGTGCTATCCAGTCTAATTTTGTAGTAAAATATATGTAGATTACGAAAATCCATGATAGCAGTGGTGAATTTGTAGCTTCATTGGCGAAAAACGTGTTTTTATTGACCTACCCGACGACCGAAAATGAAAGAATTTTACGGCGACGTCATAGTACTACTAGTCCGGGAGCTAATATGGGTACCCTTGCACCCCTTGGGACTTAACTTCTCCCAACTCATTTTGTTCCTTATTAAGTCCTTCAACTTTTAAGCAATGTTAACAAGAAAAAAAAGTGGCCGTATAGACTCCAGACAAAATGGCGTCCATCATGGCCGCCGTTTTTCAGACCAGACCCTAAGTCAGTTTTATGCAAATTATAGCGGTGAAAATCTTGTAAAATGTATACAAATGTATATATTTTCGTGGAGCTAAGACATAATGTCACTTTTTTGGGGCAAAATTGAAACTCACCATCCAAGATGGCCACCAAAATGGCTGCCGGAAGTTGAAAATATGACTTTTTTTTAACAAATATCTTCTAGATCGATTCATGCTGTTTGGAACTGGTTGAGTAATGCGACTTTATTTTGTATTTTTTGTAACTGATCATTGGGGCAATTAAATATGCACTTTTTGGGTTCCTAGCCCCTTCCGTTCCCTCAAAAATTCGAATTTACAGAACACAGTATAAAATTTTACAAAAAAAATCACACTTGGGATTATAGTCATATTTTAACAAGAAATGAACAGAACTTTGTAATGTAAGTGATGCATATGATTATACCTATGAATATTCCAACTCACTGGAACCAAAATTCTTACTTTGGCTCAAAATGGCTGCCAAAATATGGAAAATGATAAATATTGCCCCAGCGTGTCCTGCAATCGATTACAAGTTGTGGATGATGTACAAAATTGGCTATTCTGCCTTCTATACATTGAATACTAACATGTCTGATGTGCCATGGTTAATTGTTACTATTGTCACCACTGACATCACCAAAAATATTGGACTTTTCTCTCAAAAAGTTGACTTAAATATCGGCAAAAATTAACTTTTCATGTTTGGACCATTTTTGCAATTAAAATGTAACTATCTTTGAGTTGAAAGGTGTTTATTGTTTTGGTCTATATTAAATGTGTCACACTACGGGATTTATAGACCAAATTGTTCGCCCGATTTTGACAGAACTCTATACTCTCATTAAGTGGACATGGATAAACTTTTTATATGCAGCCTGTGTCAGGGAGGACGCAGTTATATAGGTGTGGGTGTAATATAGTGTGTCATTTTGACATATTTTTCGATGGGTTAATATATAATGCTATGTTATTATGGTCTGAAATGACTAATATCGAGATTTCTGGTGACCATTCAACGTTTGATACCATTTGATGTCCCGATGGGGTATATTTTAGAAGTTCTGACACGTCACCAAGCTTCGGTACATGTCACGAAGCTTCAGTACATAGGATGAAAAACCGCCACAGATTTGGGGTTAATGATGTAAGGTCACATTTTTCGACATATTTCGACATAACTATATGCTCTCATTAAGTAGACATGGATAAACTTCTTGTATGTAGCACTGTGTCAGGGAGGAAGCAGTTATATAGGGTGGATGTAATATAGTGTGTCATTTTGACATAATTACACCATGGGTTAATATATAATTCCATGATAATTACGATCTGAAATGACTGATATCAAAGTTTATGGTGACCATTCAACGTTTGATGCCATTTGACGGTACGTGTCACGAAGCTTCGGTAAATTGGATGAAAAATCGCCACAGATTGGAGTTAACGATGCGAGGTCACATTTTCGCCAGATTTTGACGGAACTGTATACTCTCATTAAGTAGACATCGATAAACTTCTTATATGTAGCCCTGTGTCAGGGAGGGAGCAGTTATATAGTAGGTGTAATATAGTGTGTCATGACATATTACTCGATGGGTTAATATATAATGCGATGCTAATTATGATCTGAAATTATTAATATCCGGGTTTCTGGTGACCATTCAACGTTTGTTACCGGTAACATATGATGTCATATGGTGGTATATTCCTGGAGTTCTGACACGTCACGAAGCTTCGGTACATGGCACGAAGCTTCGGTGCATTGGATGAAAAACCGCCACAGGTCTGGGTTTAAGAATGCATTGTCAATTTTTTTTTGCCACAGCACTGGGAGATAAGTACCCAGGGTCACATGTTTCTTCTGATTTTGATAGTACTGTATACTTTTATTAATAAAGATATACCTTGATTAACTTCATGTTGAATGAACCAGTCACAGTATAATTTTCAATTATTGAACATTTAACTTGAATGTCACGAATAATCGGTACATTCATGTTTTTGTTTCGACGTCGACTATGCATAAATCTGATTTAAATATAGTAATATATAAATAATAATTAATGTACCGAAGCTTCGTATCTATAGGTTACAAACACCTAATTATTTTCCATAGGCGACAGTGTTAACTAAAACTCCCGCCGGCTATGGGTTAAGCCTATTTGAACTTCAAGTGGTCAATTTTCCCTTAGCACGTCATCCGCTGCACCAGTATGTGACAACAAACGCGCCATTTTCGGTATTTTTTTCAAACGATAATCTTGCATTTCCACAACTACCCCATTTACTGCACAAAAATCAGAAGCATAAACATATCCAGACCCCTTCCGTAACTTCTGGATACCACCAGACTCTTCCTGGACATCTAAACATACACGATCGCTATATTTACGTAGGCTATGATTTTCTGTTCCCGATTAGGGATATTTCCCTCAATGATAATCAACCAATCAGCAGCTAGATTGTTTTGTTATGCTGACTCAAGTTTCAAGAAGCGTAACTCTATACAATTATAGTTGCTTGTAACATATAATTGTTAAGAAAATCGAACTTTGATCGTGTAAACTGCGCCAATTTTACAAAAAACGCATAACGCACAGGGTAGAAAGGCATATGTATACGTTTTGGAAACTAGTTACGTATATCTACCATACGAAATATATTCTGCAATATACAGATTTGCAACTGAATATTTAATTCGCCAGTGGTGACACTTGTTGACAACTCTGTAACAGTTAATATTTACAATGGTTTTAAAGGTGCATTATCCGAAATAACGCTCCCAAATTACTATTTCTTTGGCTTCGGGGTAAAAAATATTTGATTCGAGTCGATGAACCCACCAATCAATGCTCAGAGTGATCAGATATCGATTTTTGAAGTTTGTAAATTTCTCGAGATGTGCAATTATTTGTGGCCCAGAAAAGAGTCGTCAAATCGACCGTCTCGGACAAAATTGCGGATAAACTCTAAAATCAAGTGGTAATACGGCAAAATTTCGTGATACTCAAGTGATAATACGGCGATATTTCGTTGAACAAAATGTTGATAAATGACGTTTTGGGAAATTTGATACCATAGTTGACACTGGTTAGCATTATTTTGATATAACTAAAGCGTATTTTGAAGAATTGTGTTGGTTGTTGTTGTTGTTGTGGTTGTTGTTGTTGTTGTTGTTGTTGTTGTTGTTGTTGTATCTTGATGATATGGGGACAGTCTGGTCGGATTGAGTACCTTTAACATGAAAAACTTCGTTATAACATATATAAGGTATAATACTTTCTAGCCAGTGTTAATAGTATACGTGTGTTGAGTTTTTAGCGTGTGTGTATACAGGCGACTCGAAGGAATAATAGTGCAGAATAAGGGGATTTCGTATGTTCGGGTGGCCTACATTGGCATATGGTGGTGGTGGTGGTGGTGGTGGTGGTGTGAGGGGTATGTATGTGTGCGTATATTCCTGGTTATATGAGATATGTGCGTGAACGTTGAATTTGGTGACGCTACCCCGCACATTGGGCTAGCATCACTAAATTCACCCTCTGGGGACCTCACTATCAGGCTTGGTTCTAAACGTGAACATGTATGTTATTGATATGGTTTATTTGTCTGCAGAACGAAAACGTGGCACATAAGAGTTTTTTCCTGTTTGCTGTTATCTCAATTTTGGAAAAAGGAAGTCATCTCAGTTACAACGATCCCAGTGCATATCAGGATTATAATACTAACAATATAATATGGCTACCATGCACGGGGTACCCGTTTAACGCACGAGCTGTTCGGGACAATTGCGAGAAATGTCCATTGTCCAGTCGCGCGAGATTTGAAATACGGTTAGGACATTACTGCCACAGTTTGTGGATCATAACACAGGATATGGGTGCTTATCCCTAACCCATCAGTTACCTCCCACACTCAGGGATGTGGCTAGAGGGCCCACTTTCAAATCCCCCCATTGACCCAGACCAAATCCCAGGTCAGGTTTTCGAAATTATAATTGCAGAACATTTTGTGTTGGAACTGTCCAACACTTAGAAACATTTCTCACCTGAAAAATTCTAACTGATGCAGTGACTGATGGCCATTTCAGACCAAAGGTAGAAAAATATGCTGCTAAAATCACCCCAACCTGTCACTAGGCCCATACGTCCCTGTTGCGTCGTTACTCGGCGTGTAAGACTTTATTGGTTCGTGTGGAGTTGCAGTAGTGCTTCCTCACCCATATACCTTTGCATTTACATGTCATGATACCATTTAGGAGGGCAACGCAGTTCTTTGGATTTAAGGGGAAACCATAGATGTTATATTTTAGCGTTATCCTAGCAAAAGCCGCTAAAATGAAATGTCACGACATCAATACAATTTTCCGCAATGGTTATTAACGTATTAAGGTCCCCGCACATTTGAGCTATCGAGCAAAAGAATCAAATTGCTCAAATCTCCGGGGGTAGAAAACCAGACTGCTCAGCAAAGCAGGATGGAAATGCTGTGTGCCTCTACAACCAGTTTGTGTTAAAAGAAATTGTTCACGTTCAAAGTTGATGTCTGTTCAACGTAATCTGGAATATATCATTCGGTTCGGAATGTGAATATTTATGCCACCATTTTGAATTTGTATTTGTTGTCATCGAAGCAGTTAGGCATAGAAACAAATGGACCCTCCCTCAGTATTGAAAATAAACCTATAGCACGGCGGATAGGTACGGGGTGACACTTTATATGTTTCTGATGATAGTAAGTCGTGTGATATAGCGGTCTGGAATCAATTAAAGTCGCATGGTGCTGAGCCGAATTGCTCAAGTCTGCTGGGAACACGACTCGCGAGCAACCGGGCTTGCGAGTCCGATTGCTAATCTCAATTGCTCAAGTGTGCGGGCGGGGGCGGGTGGGGGCTTAAAGCTCTTCGTGTCCAACCGATCCCTACGATGTTATACGCTATCACGGGAAATTTCTTTTAACCCTTTCAGTGCCAGGGGCCGATTTCATCGGCCCTAATTTATGGTCTGTAAAATCGGCCCTAAAATTTTTTTTTTAAATAAAATAATTTTGGGGTTGAATGTTTTTGGGTATGCTTACAATGCTATGGCGAATTTAAAAACAAACTGGATAAAACCTTAGGGGCATGTTATAACTCAAAACTATCACCAAGTATTCATAGTAATAAGTTTGATGTCCATGAAAAACGTAAGATTCCCTGGCACTAAACCTACAAAATAAGTCTGTTAAAGAGTATAAGAAAAAATTATTAAAATTGTAAAAAATTGTTGAAAAATTGTCGTGTTTTTCTAAAAAAAAATGCATTCTCTTATAAATGCGAGGCGACCTATGGTCGACTCGCATATATAAGAGAATACATTGGCACAGGGTATATGGGTTTGATACAAAAATCTGACTAGGGTTAAAAGTTAGACCCTGCCTGTTAGCGCTAACATGATCTGATCATTACTATCTTGAGATCCGCTCTCCGCCTGCTCACCTAATGCACATAAGATTGTCCACTTATAAACGGACAATCCGTACCTAAAATGATCGTTAATTAATGGATAATCCGGCCACGCGTGGCACGCGATCTTGGGATTGTCCACTAAATCACGACATATATAGATAATCCTGCTTGTTAGCTTCGAATATTTCCGTTATTTCGTCAAAAACTCTCCTTCAAATATCTCCGTTATTTCGTCAAAATCACTTCTTCTCATACAAATCGCCGTTATTTAGTAAATTAACATTCTTTATAGAGTTATTGCCCTTCATATTAAATATGAAGCTAACGTTCAGGATTAGCTATACATGTCGTCATTTAGTGGACAATCCCAAGCTCGCGTGCCACGCGTGGTCGGATTGTCCATTAATTAACGAACATTTTAGGTACGGATTGTCTGTTTATAAATGGCCAATCCTTGAAGAATTGCCTGGTCTGCAGCGCCTAACATGTTAAACAAGTTACGCTGGTAGCGCATGACATTGTAAGTCGCAGGATCGGGTGTCCTACGAAATGTATAGGGTCGTGGCGACCGGTGTCATAAACGACACAGCTCCACCTTTAGCCAAATTTGCAACATTTGGAAATTTAATGCGTATATATAACACAACATTATGTAGTTGGAATTTTCAGAACAGACATGTTTTAAATTGTTCCAATAGTTTGAGTTTCCAACCAATATCAATTGTAAAATATGTCGCTTTTAGAACCAGATTCGAATATTTTACCACTTTGAGTCAAAATTTTAGACTGAAATGGTCAGCAGTCGAAAAGTTTCCAAGCATAGGAGGAATTACAGTAATTTCTAATCAGTTGTAAATTTGAGATATCAGGTGTAACATTCCAACTCAATGGGGTGACAATTAAGTTTCGTAGTGTGTACAAGGTATACATTTGGAAATTGTGGTCTATCCGCCCACCTTCAAGGCGGAGGGGTGCATTTGGAAACTGGATATTGGAAATTACAACCGAGACCCCTTCACTCACGTCCCTGGCGTTTTTTCACATGCGAAATCATTGCTCCCGTTAAGAGTGATATTATATGGAACAGGTGTAGCTAATAGCAACACCTTTCAATACCTATCAAACCTGATATCCGCACGTGAACCATAGATAAGAATATAGATATATCGATAAAAAAGGGAACATACTGTAGATCGCAACATGATGTTACGACATATGGCACTTTTGAGTATGTTTGATTACGAACACTTGTTATTTATTTAACAGATGCTGACTTCGCAATATATTACTCCAAAGTTTTGCACACGCAGATGTGGCATTTACATGCGTTATTTCATACAATATACTGTCGACATCTTTTGATCACAGTGGGACGTGGAATAATAACTAAAAATAATGCAGAAGTCCCAACATTAGTGGTCACTTTAAACGTTGATATTGTCTCGTGTATTCTATGATCTTTATTTGGGGACGGGGGTCCAAAAATGAGTTATGTAGGGAACTATTCGACTTTCTGTCGAAAAACAACAAATTTCACCCAGATCATGCCATGAATCTCAAATCTGGCTAACGCCCGCAGAGATAATATTCCACCAGTAGAAAACCTTGGAACTGTTTTAAGTTTTGACAGGGAACCTTATAAAGTCGAAAAAATAACGCGGGGAATATATTTATTACTTATTACCTGTTCCTTGGTAATGTACTTCACTGTAGGTGAAAATCCCAACTCCAAATTGTATGTTATTCTGTGACTTTTGTGAGCCGATATAGCAAAAAAAAAAACATTGAATTAATTACCAAGAAAAAAATCCATAATTCCATAAATTCCATAATTCCATAATTCCATGAATCGTGAAATTTCGAGTTGGGACCTTCACCTGTATATTGAAGTACATTGTTAAGGAACAGATAATAACTAAGAAATATATTCCACGCGTTATTTTATTTTAACTTTATAAGGTTCCCTGTCAAAACTTCAAAAAGTTCCAAGGTTTTTACTGGTGGAATATGATCTATACGGGCGTTAGCCAGAGTAGAGATTCATGGCATGATCTAATTTCACCCCACGTACTGGTTGGGTTAACAAACTGTCGGACCCAAGGTTTTCTTCGGCTTCGAGAATTAAAGAGCGTTTTGTGTTAACCCTTACATGATACGGTAAAAAATAAAGAGCGTTTACACCCACAGCAGAATTTTATAATCACAGGAGGAAGCTTTATACTCACATATTCGGCTTGTTGTCTAAAACAACTTTCTCCCTAAATGTGACCCGCCATATCAAATCCAGTCGTAAGTCGGGATTTGTTTTACCCTGTGCCAATGCATTCTCTTATATATGCGAGTCGACCATAGGTCGCCTCGCATATATAAGAGAATGCATTGGCCTAACAATTTTTTACAATTTTAATAAATTGTTCTTGTATTCTTTAACAATTTTATAATTTCACCCATACAGAGCCCCAGACAAACATGAGCAGACGACACTCTTCTATATGCTTCTATATATGTGTGGGGCTCCCTGCAGGGTAATGGATGTTTTTTATTTTATGTCCTAAAAATTGTAAGAAACATTTATTTAAAAAACATGATACAAAATTGTTAGGCCAATGCATTCTCTTATATTTGCGAGGCGACCTATGGTCGACTCGCATATATAAGAGAATGCATTGGCACAAGGTAAAACAAATCCCGACTTCCGACTGGATTTGGTATGGCGGGTCACATATACTGATTGGATTATGAGACTGTCACAATAAGTTCAAACCGATGTTTCTATGAAATTTCCAACTAATGTTGTGTCATGCGAAAATGTTTGCCAAAGTTGCGGGGGGGGGGGGGTAGAAAATTGATCTGCCTCATTCCATTGAACACCATTGCTCTATAAATACACGAACTGCCTATAGGCGCAGTCTAAATATGAGAAACTCCTTCAAATCATAGAATATATCGAAAGAACTGAGGTTTTCTTCGGTTGAACATTCAAACGTTAAAGAACTTGTTGTGTTAACCCTCGCCTGATATGGTAAAATTAAAGAGTGTTTACATCCAAAGTATAATTTTATACGGAAAGCTTTATATCAGCAGTAAGATATAAAGCTGAACATTACAAAATAGATGTTATACGCACGCTAACGCCACGTATCTGTGGTATAACTGTGGTGTGTTGGTCACTATGCTCCTCGTTGTCGCGCTTGATCATGGTGGCATTAAAGCGACTTCATATTTATAGCCTCAAATTAAAGCTACCCGTAACGTTCACTCGTTAACCCCTCCATGGCGGGAGCTGTGGTGGTGCAGCATTGAAGATCGTGTACCAGTGCATTAGGAAGCCTCGCATATATAAGAGAATACACTGGCTTACAAAGTCAAGGTAAATATTGTTTGGCCAATGCATCGTCTTATATATGCGAGGCTCCCTATGGGAGACTCTCATATATCAGAGTATTCATTGGCACAGGTTTTTCGCAAAATTTCAGGAAGCTCCTGTCATGGAAGTGTTAAACCAAATCTACATGTAATAACTCCGCTGATCACGTTTCGGAGATTAATATAGGGCGATAAGTATACATCAAATGGACATATACGGACTGTGTTTCGAAAATAAATATTGAATTGACTGTCGTGTCAGAAAGAAGAAAAAAAGTTCCCTGTTTGATACATCATTAATATAAGATTGTTCGTTGTTAGATTTGTTTTTATATTGTAAAAATAAAGAGCGTTTATTTTGATAATTGAAACCCGCTAACGAATTTCAGTCATTTCGTTTGAGTCTTTAAGTGTATACAATGTCAGTGTGTATTTAAGCGTATATATAGATTCGACATATAAGTACAGTAATACAAGTATACATGTATCGGTCCATTTGTTATCTTCAAAACGTGACACAGACAAGAGCTTGCCTCTGACATAAAATCTATCTCACATTTCATACTTGGTGTTTATATACTTATTCATACTGACTTCTGCATTCTACCGTAGTTCTCACATTCTTGTAATTGGAAACAAAGTATGTATACATTATAATTTCGGAAGTTTATGTGTGCCACTGTGAGGGCGCTGTTGTATTCCAGTCGGTAAGATAAACTGTATGTCAAAACCAATAAGCTGTTTTAAGCTAGCAGATATATACCATGGTGCCAGTCTAATACCGTTTGGGTACGTGTAAGTAGACGCGTGTGTATATATTTAATTATTACACGACCCTACCCTTATTCCATACAATAAACCCATTCAATCAATTGTGATATGCAATGTTCGTTCCATAACAGGAAATAGTGCCAGGTGACCTTTGACTTCCGGTTTGTCGTCTGTTTACGCAACGTCTCAAAATACTATGGTTTCCAATATTTTTTCCAACAAACTCTGATGAATGTAGAGTTTGAAGAGTTATTTAAATATACGCCACTAAATACGTCAAGGAGTCCTTACTTATTTGGGACTATTTCTTTACGCGGGCAAACAACGCATAGTTACATGAAACGTCATCGAAGGTCGTATAGAAGCCGATGTTAGTTTCACGTCCTATTTGTTGATTTATGTATGTGTTATCGAGGTTTTGGGTCATGTAATAAATATAGTCTACAACTCGTCCCCAGTGTATAGCTCGTCGGGTAAATTAGGTCTGGGCCTCGCCAAAGGCTCGGTCCAGACCTAACTTACTGGATCCGTTTTGTAAATTCCGCTACAAACTGTGGACTCGTTGTAGATCCTCTATATAAGCGATTATGTAAGTTGCTTATGAGACGGTGGTTGGTTAGTTGTTGGTGGATTGGTTGTTTTCGTAACGACGTTATCAGTTTTATTGCTGGCGGAAATACCGCACAGACTGCCTGTCACTGGGAAACCACACTTCCTCGCGATTCACCGACCCTTGGTAGGAACTTCCAAAATTGTCCATCTGCATTGTCACCCCCCCCCCCCCCACCCCCACACACACACACACACACACACACACCCTCACCCTCACACACTGTGAGGAACACCAACCCGCTATTATCTTAACGAAATCATGTAGTTTCGCCATCGCTGATCTCTTTGGTCCTTGTTCTTATTCAGGCCCCTATCCTCGAGAATCCTATTACGTGTAAGTGTGTAGCGCAGTAACGTATCGAATACTATGGACACCGGCAATTTGACAGTGTAGGCGACTTGTAAATGTGTAAATTACCAGAGCAGACAAAACAGAGTACTGTAGATCTCCGGTTATTATGCGTGCAACCGAACACTTCTTTCCGGTATAGAGAAATTACTCTACACGTTAAACAGTTAGCTCAACTTGTGCGATCATATTCAGTTGAGGTCACGTGATTCTTAAAGATCAGGTGTATACATGGTTTCTAAATCGCATTGACTGGATACTGGCTATAATCTTCCAATAATCTAATCTAATCTAATCTAGTGTATTCGTGCGGCTGTTGATGTTATACGGTTTAAGTTCTAATACATGTGGGTGATGTCGCTATTAAATTAATGTTTAATCTTTTTCACGATGTTTGTGGCGCGTTTACAAATAACATTTTTGCATCAACACAAAAGCCTAGCAATTTACTAATGGAACCAAAACGTGAACAAAATCGTATCATCCATCCATAGATATATAGCGACTTTAGTTTTTACGTTCTTAGAAATGAGCCACCTGTAATCACTATAACGCGCCAACGTGACTTTAGAATCGACATAGTCACGAAGGTATCGCATGATCAAATGTTATCATGTATCGAACATCGGTTCAGTAGCATCAATAGAATAATACCGTTCCATTGATCATGGTTTATGGGTCGTCCTGGGGTAATGAAGTTGAATGAACTGTGTGTTGTCTGCTATTCTATGGGGATCAAAGTGGATTCATAAAAATTAACGACCCACATTCAATCAATTCCTACACACACTTGAGTACGTCTCCGAGCAGTCTAAGCAGATAAGTAGAAGTTGTAACCAATCCGGCCTACATAAGAAAATGCATGGATGTTGTAATATACCTGGAGATGGTTGCAAGGGTGTAATTGGTAATAATTACTCACATAATCTGGGTGTGTCGGAAAACAATTTCAGACACATACGATGATTTTTTACCTTTGGCCATTTCTGAGACCAACCCACCCCTCGGCCCTAAATTTCTTCCGTGTTAGCAAGTTCTTTTACGACCATTCGAACCCACCTCCCCCTCCCCGTCCCTCGGAAAATATTAAAATGTTTACCACTTACTATCTACCTATTGTATTACATGTTGGTATATGTGATTAGCTGCGTTTGGCATGGCAGTGATTACGTGCCCGGAAAAAATAGTTTGACATGCACCCCCTTCATATTCATGAAGCCGATGTGGCAAAGAATGAAACACACTTCTGATCAGATAGCTGCATAATGCAGATGAAAAAGAGTATTGACCTATTAACCAGCTATAGAGGGAGCGCGTCCGTTTGCGTGTAATGGTGCACATAGCCGTGATGGCCCCTTTTAGCGTGAGTGGGCACTAACAACGTAGCGGATGTGCTTTCATAATTCCGATTCCGGCCTAGATCGATATGTGTATAATTGCCAGCATTGGTGTGTTTTGATCAACATTTGTGAGTTGTTTACATTTCGGTCGCATAAATTGTCGTTAAATACCGACCGTTAGTATATAGTGTATTCTACTCCCACACATGCAACCTAACGACGCATCTCTTGTTCGATGTGAAATTGTGATATTCGTGGTCGGACAGACCATTAAGGGTGTCACCCCCTGAATCCTTAATACCATGTAGTTAACAAAGTGGATGGAATTCGAATATCAGTTAACCATAGGAGCTGAACACTAAATGCAAGTTAACAGAGGGGTGAACACTGAATGCCAGATAACAGAAGGACCGAACACTGAATGTATGTTAACAGAGGGGGTGAACACTGACTGCCAGTTAACAGAGGGGGTGAACCATGCATGCCAGTTAACAGAGGGGGTGATAAATCGAGCATGGAATATTTAAGGATATTTAAGGATCAGGAGGACCACACTTAACCTGACCAGAAACACACGTATACCATGAGAATAGGCGACTTGAAATTATTTGCTGCAAAATATGAATTTTTTAGAAGCAAAACATATGTTTTATTTACTCACCATATCACCACTTTTATTTGCTGAAGGGTAATAATTTTGGTGGAGGAATTGCGCAATATTTGTTTTAGCACATCTTTAGAGTGAATCAGGAAACAATACATTAACATTACTGCAACACATCTTGTGATACATTAAGCTGCTTTCACAGACCTGCCGCTGACGCATGTGGCTATCGGGTTATAGGCGCAGTGTTTCAACCCATACATATATCACTACACTGCAGCACTGGGGTTGCGGCTAACCGATTTAAAAAAGATTCGTTCGTATATGCATGTAACTGCGTCAGCCATAACTCCAGTTTGAAACGTTGCGCCTACCCCGATAGCCGCGTGCATTGGCTGCATGCGTTGGCCACATGCGTCAGCCGCAGGTCTGTCAAAGCAGCTTTATTAGCCACGTGTTTTTCAGTTGGGCCTAACTTGTGTGTTGTTAATTGTAAATTTTGTATAGACAGAAATTGTTCCATGTTGAGGTCCCTGGCCATTAATCAAACACGGGATGTTCTTTTGTGGAAATCTTGAGCTTAATTGGACAGTAATACAAACTTTTTATAATTATCCAGATGTTCAATATTGGTGACAAATCAAGGGGGATAGCACGTCCAATAAGAAAGATTACAGTGACAAATAAATCACGAGATTCTCGGCCCACATTCATTAGGTGATACAAGTCGTAATCTCCGCAATATATAACACGAATGGCATTCTGGTCTAAACAACGCGATCACATCTATTATTCTCGATCGGAAAACGATCGCGAGTGCTCCAAACCAATCTTATTCTCCACATCTCATAATCAGTCAAGCTGTGAAGGACAAACTAGATCAAAAAGTTATTTTGTGTGCAATTGGGCGAAGCAGAACGTATGACTCTCCGAAAACTAGCTGCCACTTCTGGTTAAGTGGTCCTGCTAATTTGATATGATGATGATGGAACAGAATGGTGCTGTTAAGATATTGTACCGTCATTTCTTCTAAAGTCATTTCTTCTAAAGTCATTTTCGCTGACTGTGTCTTATCTGAACGAATATGGAAATCCCATTATGTGTATAAAACATTCAAATGCATGTATGAATTGTAAAATATTTTAATAATAGCTCTTTTTGGTTGTTGCAAACAGTCCATAGTCAAAATTGCTGTTATAGCATGCAGCCATGATCAAAAATAGTTTAACATATATGTCCATGGCTGTTCCATACAAACAGTGACTTTTTCTAAACTCGGATTACCCAAATAAATGTACTTTTGCTTAACAACATAATGTTGCTCTACCAGCATCATAACAACTCAGCGGGATCTACCAACATCATAGCAAAGTAGCAGGATCACTTTACCAGGGGTGAAGCAGTCTCTCCGAAGAATCGTTGCTACTCTGACTGTAAAAATGATGTACCTCTATACACCCGACTTCAAATAAATTTATCTTATCTTACTTTATCTTATCTTATCTTATCTTATCCTAATCTTATCCTGATATTATCTGATCCTATAATTATCTTACTGGGGAGGCGAATAGTTTAGTTGGTTAGTGCGCCTATCTCCGGATTGGCGGTTCGAATCCGACAGTATCACTTTAATTCAACGACTGAATTTCGCGTACCTTGAGAATCACGAATCGACCGTATGTGCCAGGATAAGCGCTCCAACGAGTTCAAAATCACAAGAATCCCACACATAATTTCGGCATGGTCGGTAGTTGACGCTATTGACTGTTGATTTGGAAACATTTAAGTATAAATTTGATAAATGTGTGACTATATTCGATCCCCGCTTATAACAGCCCGTGAAAGACTGCAAGTCGTAAAATCGAAAAAAAGGATTGATGTTATTTTGTTTTTCTGTTAAAACACGGTGCGCATTTATGGAATCTTGAAATGGATTCGGGATGTAAATTGATCCATTTGCATCCGCCCGGGGAGCTCTCACTGTGATGAACACAATCTAAAACATAGGAAACATTAGCCAACCATGTGGGCGCTAACGTAATCTGACGAAATTGCATCTCGTACGCCTCAAACTTGTTAGTTCATATGCCACGAATCTCTACTCTGGCTACTCGCGTAGATACCATATTCCACCAGTTAAACACATATATATAGGAACGTTTTTATGTCCAGACGCGGGGAACATTGTAAAATTGAAATGTTCAGTTATAACGCATGTAATATATATCTTAGTAAAAACCTATTCGATTTTTCGATGGTGATGTATTTCACAGTATTTGAAGGTCCAAGCTCGAATTGCATGATTTAGGTGACTGCTGTCAGTCGATTTACCTCTGCGTCGTTCACGATCATGAAATTTTCGATTCCCAATTTATTTTCTCGCGAATAACTTGTTTGACATCACCACGGTCCATATCCTCATATTTTGGAAGAATATTACAGTTAACTGAGTATTGTACGATTTTAACTCCTTGAGTGAGACAGGTCTCACGAGAGGAAAAGAACTGTACGCCACTCAGAACAGTTAACTGTTGTGTTTATTATATGTTCTATGCCAGTTTGTCACGACCCAGACCACAATGAGACATATGGTTAGACCTACACATTCTTAAAGCTATAACATCACCAGCATTTTATGTTAAATTAGCGCGCAATGATACCGAATGACGCAAAAATATGACATCACGACGTAGAGTAGGATAACATCTAGAGAGTTGAATAACACGTTCGGTCTTTATGAGTTGGAATGCAATTTATATTTTGACGTAAAAAGTTGATGAAATAATAATAAAATAAGATAGTCGACTTGTTGTTGTTTTGCACGAACCTGCTTTAATTATTTCACTAGATATCCGTGAAGGTTTATTTGGAATAAGTCCAGAGTTGGATTCAAACTAAGACCTGTATCTATAGGGTTCCAAGAATATTTCAGTATTTTTCGTTAGGCCATCACTGTACGTGTGTGTCTAATTATTGTGTCAGCAAGACACCATGCAATTATTATCACCATAAAATACCCCATTTTCCAGTTCATGCCAACAATTGTACAACCTGCATTTTACAAACTGTCTAGACACGTATAATCTATATGCTGAGATCGATTCACCAATGAACATATAATAATAATCTGAAGCCATCTACTCTTCGAGTATGTAGTGTTATTTAAAATCTTCCCGGTCGGATTGAGTGATATGATTAGCCCTGTCACGGAAACCTTTCACGTAACTGACATAACTGCGACTTTCTGGAGACGAGGCATGCGCGAAAATCGAAACTTCAATTCTTTAAATGTGGTATATCGATTTGTGCAGATTCAGCGACAAAAATAATACTTGTATCTCCCTATATCTACATTCAATAAATCTTTCTGGGTTTGCTTCTACTTATTAAAATAGAATGACCGTCTCTGACGTATTGTGGCAGCCCCTATTCTCTTTGCGCGGATAAATATTATAGGTAGAGAGTCACGAATAAGATTGTTCGCACACCTTTCAATAATTATATACATGTACAGGGACGTGGCGACAGGGGGTTGGGGGATTCTCACCCCCCAACTTTGGTCAAAATTTCCAACAGTTGGAAATTTCATACTTGCAACAACATCAGTTGGAAATTTCACACCAATAATAGGTTGAAAATGTTCTTGTAATTTGATTTTCAAACAATTTATTGTGGGGAATTTATTGTTTTTGGACCAATATTTGCATATTTTCTTACTTTTTGTCAAAATTTGGACTGAAATGGACATCAGCTGTAAATGTTCCAACCTTAGGGGGGTGTCTATTTCCAATTCTTTGGAAAGCTTGTGTCCTGGTCCCTCCCCCAAGGGCAGTCAAAAACTGCTAGTTAATTTAGATTGTTTTGATAGGCAACAATACAAACACTTTGTAAGTACAGCGACTGCTAAATATAAAAAAATTCAAAGCATCACATCGATGGATCTTTTCTCCATTGAAACGTAAATGTATTAACACACATACACGTTCAAATTACCTGTTTTTAAAATTAGTGTCAACTCCGCTTCCAAATACTCACATTTACACGTAGAAATTCAAAAAAGCATGGCAAAAATGAATAGCAATAATTCTCGTGAGAGATTGCTTCTTTTATCTTCCGTTATATGGCACTGTCGTGTATGCGCCATTTTAACAATTACATACTGCAAAAATCGGCTTTACTATTTCGAATTGAATTCTGAATGAATAATCCGATCAACAGATCCCAAGAATTTATAAAATTGGATGTTCCAAGCTCTGTGCTGCAGTATATATAAACATTAGCTTGAGTGCATCAGAACATGTGATCCTTTGGATATGTTGTGCTTAGTTAATTGTCGGATGTATCGCTTATACAAATTTGCAGTTGGAGGCTGCAAACCCATGCACCGTTATCAAGTGACGGCAAAAACTAATCCCTGTTCCGTGTTATATCTAGAGAAATTAACCAAATTTATTTTGCCAAGACAAATAGTGGCTTAAATACCTCATTTCATTCAAAAATATTAAGTATCAAACCATTGAGTACTCTCGTGTATGCCATGGGCGAAAGCAAGGAATTTTACAGATAAACCTTTATTCAAATATGTTCAATGTGATGGATTTAAAGGGGGACTGTACACTAAATTATAATGAAACTGAGTTTATGCATGACTCGAGTCAGTAACTCATTTTCATTATAATTACCATGTTGTTTGCATTGTTCATTGAGTATATGAATGTATTTTGCTATAATCCATGGCTAAAATTCATTTATTTGTTGAATATTTTCTGTTGATTATAATAGGAGATGGCCCAAAATGGTCGGATTTAGTGTACAGTCCCCGTTTAACACTAAATTTGTCAAAATGTTCTGTTCACCAGGCAACTCAAAAATAAAAATTGCTTTTAACCAATGATATACGTAACATCGTTTACGATGATCAAACAGGAATAGTTACATGTAAGAACGTTCTTTAATACACACAGCCCATAAGATACGAAAGAATAAACGCTCTTCGTGTCACCACCATTTGGGCATCTTTGGGTTGTTGACTCAAATCTTGGTAAGACTCTCTCTCCTGAAAGTCGATGTCTGACATCAAAGTCATCAATATATCCCACGGTTGGGTTTATGTGTTCGATCTCATCAGTTTCTGGTATAAAAAACATAATTATATAGTAATTTTACGCTATTGAATCAGATGGGGGGACCTGCCACCCCAAGGAAAGCAATTGACAAACTAACCCAGATACACGGACCAGGTTGCCTACCATGGGTGTGGATCACCAAGTGGAGCTTATCGGGATTATAACCAATTTCATCATCTGTGGGCGGCTAATGTTGGATCAATATGCTATGCACATTGCCAACTGATCAACCCGGCCCCACCAATTAACCCTTACATGACTGGAGTTTCTTGAATTTTTCTGCTTTAAACCCTGAGCCAATGCATTCTCTTATATATGCGAGTCTCCCATAGGGAGCGTCGCATATATATATAAGAGAATACATTGGCCTAATAATATTTACATTGACCTTGTAAGCCAGGGCATTTTCTTATATATGCGAGACTCCCCATGGTAGACTCGCATATATAAGAGAATGCACTGGCACAATATCTGCAATGCTGCACCAACCCAGCTCCCGCCATGAAAGGGTTAATTAATAGATCTAACAAGAGACGTTTTAATGAGTCGGTTTAACAGCGCTTCCACCAGATAAGGCGAACGGTCGTGCTTCCGTGTTAACCCTTTCTATACTGAATGGACTCTCCCATTCTGTTATGAAAGTATACATTGGAATGGTATATTATTTATTTGGAGGGGAGTTCATGTAATAAAAGCAGACGACGGATAGAAAAACAGATAACATAACAGCCGAATGATTCATATCCATGGTGGGAAATGTTCATAATAAGTTTAGCAAACGCCAGTCGTTTTGTTGAACTTATTATCTGAACATTTCCTAAGGGAACTACTCGTCATGAGTATTTAGAATAGCTTCCGTGTTAATTACAGCTTGACAGTGAAATATCTCTCCTGAGATTCTCAATCAGCATATAACTTGCGTGTCCATTGCAAACCTGTCCTTAGTTGGACATTATAGACCACCAGGGAGTTTGTTTAATATTCTGTCCGATAGTACATAATATAATGCACCTGATACAGTTATCTGAAGTAGTGTTTTTGACGAAATAACGGAAATATTTGAAGAAGTGTTTTAAAGAGCGTGTTTTAAAGAGCGTAACCCAAACCTCCCCCAAGCCCGCCCACCCTATAGAAGAATTTGATTTATATTTCATCAGAGTTTGATCTATTGTGGTGTTGTAATTTCTCATACAAATCGCCGTTATTTCGTAAAGGTACATTCTTTATAGAGTTATTACCCTTTGAGTTATTACCCTTTGGCAATGTTAGGATTTTAGCTTTTCAAAGAACCTGGGGAATGCTTCAACGGCTGGCGTGGCATGCCACACACCCTTTACCACTGACGCCTTTTAACTAATAGTGTTGTATTACTACAGAGTAACATTGGTCTGTATCAGGTGATATAATGGATATAGTTTCCAGGAGTACGTTTGTCCGCTGGCAAGTACACATGAAACTGGACCATGTACTGAATCTCTACTCGGACTACGCCCGGAGAGATCACACATTCCACCAGTTCAAAACATGGGAACTTTTTGAAGTTCTGAATGACGGGGAAACGTCATAACGTCGAACAAATAATACAGGTTTTATCTTTATTGAATAACACCTGTTTCTTAATAATGTAGTTCACATTGTGTGGAGTCCCAGCGACTTTTGTGTGCTAATTTCGCTCTGCGTCACTTAAAACAACATTTTCCCCGAGTAATGTTTATCACGAAATTGGCTAACAAATGGCACCTAAATCATGCAATCTAGAGCTGGGACCTCGCCTAATGTGGACCAGTAGCATCAACCCGTTCTATACTAAATGGATTGTCCCAGACAGTTAAAAAGTGTACATCGGAATGGTCTATTAATGATTTGGAGGGATGTTGATGTCATAAAAGCATACGACAGATAAATAAAAGTGTATTATATTGCATGCATTATTTTTTTTAATGTTATCAATTTTCCCCGACATGACTTCAATAAGTTCCTAGGTTTTTAACTGATGGATTACGATATTTACAGGCGTAGCCAGGGTCGAGATTCATGGTGTGATTTAACATGAACCATGAAATGATGCTCCCTGATTGGGGCCGCCTAGACAAGCTGCAAGAATTCTGAAATAAATTCGGATGTATGGGTTACTGTGTCACTTAAATACATAGACTGCTTATTTTCAAGTGGCATATACAGTTTGGTAAATTTTATAGAGTAACTTTCCCTTAAAGGGGTACTGTACACTAAATCCGGCCATTTTGGGACCATCTCCTTGTATATATACTCAACAGCATATATGCAAGAAATTAATGAATTTGAGCCATGGATTAGTGAAAAATACACTCATTTACCATATGGCAATACAAACAACATGGTAGTTATTTAAGAAATGGATGTTGATTTGCTTGCTTTCCATAGAGTATGGATGCAAGTTGGTTTGACATTTTGTTTGGAACACGACAGCGTTCCACACATAAAAATGTCAGACCAACTTGCATCCATATTTTATGGAACGCAGCAAAATCAACATCCATTACTTATATTTACACTCAACCGAGTCAACTGGCAGATTAGAAGAGCATTAAGGGCCCATTTCAAACGTTATTCTCGTGACTTGATGCAAGTTGCGTCAACACAAAAATTGATGCATATATTTTGTTGAGTATAAAAGGAGATTGTCCCATACATGGCCGGATTTAGTGTACAGTACCCCGTTAAGATTGCCTTTTACATTTAACTCACCTTTGTTTCATTCGGCTTCCAGCAATTGAGCTAAGCATGATCTAGATATATCAATGACGGGCTGGTCATAGAAATAAAAAAGGTCCAGATGAGTCGCAGATAATGAATACATTGTTCTTTGGTATTGCATTTATGGACTTTTTATTCTCTCGAAATTTAATGGACGATAGTTCACAGTAGTGACAGTTACTTGACTCTATAAAATTAGGCAAACCTTATGCCACTTGAAAATAACCGGACTGTGCCACAAATGACGCCTAAATCACGCAAATCGAGCCGGGATATTCGCCTACTGTGAAATGTATTATTAACCCTGTCTATATACTAAATGGAAACGTGTTATGACGGAAGCTGCGCTGGAGCAGCATTAAAGACCCTGTGCCAGTACATTCTCTTATATATGCGAGTACCCCATGTGGATCATCGCATATATAATAGAATGCACTGGCTTACAGTGTCACGGTAAATATTGCTAGGCCAATGTATTATCTTATATACGCTCACTATGGGAGACTCACATATATAAGAGAATGCATTGGTACAGGGTTTTCGCAAACTATCAGGAAGCTCCAGTCATGGAAGGGTTAAAACAGTACCCTTGATGCTTTCGTATAACTGTTATAGGGGTCTTTACTTATAATTGTACATGTAGTATATGTTGGAAATATACCGCCTCTACACACAGCAGAATGACAAAGTACAGCCAGAAATACAGTAGGTATGTACTCTACATTTGATAGCACATAAGGGTATTCATACCATGATTTCCCTTGCTAATTTACAGATAACAATGATTATGTAAATTCAGTGTAACATCACACCGCTGCGAATAAACTTCCCTGTAATTAGTGTAGACTCCCACGTAATAGGTGTAAATGTCCTAATGGCATTCTAATGTTAACAGCAACACTGGGACTAAAGTGTTAATCTAACCTTTATTTAAGAAATTAATGAAATGGGTGTGTGTTACACGAAAAAGACGAAGTCCATGCTACAACTAGACGCAACAGACAGACCAATATATCATCGACAGCACCTGACTCCGCCACCGCGCTTCCACCGCTTTGCCTCCAACCACAGTAACTGCGACAGCCACAAGATCGAACCCCATCGAATAATCAAGAAAGGGTGAAGGGACGTGCAAACTGCAGTCCGACCATCCTACCCGGCCTTCGGCCGGAAACGACCCAACACAAAGGTGTGTGTTATTGGGGGATACGTCGCTGTGGTCGTTGGTCGCATTTTGTGAGCCGCGAAGCTGTTATCACTAAATGATCCCCCAACGACCACAGCGCCGTTTCCCACAATAACACACACACACCCACTACAATCATTTCTTATATTTATATGGCTTTTTGATGATTTATTTCGATAAAAAGCTGAGTGTATTCTTATTTTCTTTTTCACAAAATCTGCCGATAAATTGAGACTAGTCAACGCAGCACATTTTAAGTCAGCCCAATGTAAGATTTCCAAGCACTTAGCAACCATAACGGGATCGATATAAATAACTGGTTTTAGATGCAATTCGACTGAACTTTGAAAAGCGCGCCCAATTGTGATTAGGACAACAATCTGTGACCCAATTGGCAGATGATCAATCACGGAAACAGGAGTTAATGTAACACAGATTGACTATGTAAATATACTAAAATGGCATCAGATGTGGTCAAATTAATTTTCAAAATAAGCAGTCATAACAATACTCAGAAAATGTGTCAAAACGTTATGTGTCCAGTGATATCGATCCATAGTCCAGAATTTGAACATGTAGATAGGCGCAGGATTCAGCCACGATTAGTTGTGTTTTATCCGCGCTAAGAATTTTGTTACATGAGCGTTTTCACTCATCAGTAAATACCAAACGATAGTAGTGTATCCTCTTCAACGCATGTACAATTGTACATGGTCATGTTAGAATGTAATGTGGTTTGATTGGAAATGCAATTGAATTACAAGCACACGTATTCAACTGATTCATTTCTTTCAATTACATGTAATTTTCACCACGTCCAATATACCTTAATCAATATGTGATTGCATGGTGCGTCGAGTTCGAATTATTGGACTTTCGCGAAACACGTGTCACCAAGACCACTAAATTGTTAGAGAGTTGTGAGGGAATCTGCACGTTGAGTTCTTCGTAGTTCTATGTTTACTGGTAATCGCTGAGCGGTCAACAACTATCGAAATGTTACCATCGAGGGTAAGAAGTGATTTGCGGCCCGTCAGACAATCAGAAGAGAGTGATGAAGGATAACAATAGTTCTATCTACACGAAGGCGACGATTTGAACGCCGACAACAGATCCACCACCAACAACAAAATAGTACAAATAGTTTTCAATTGTTTTTAGCTACTTGTGAACCCTGTGGACGGCCAATAGTTCATAAATTGACATACTGTTATTCACCTATGTCCTGTGGCAAACGGTAATATTGTAGATAGCCTATTATTAATTATATCTGAATTTTTTTTCTAGAATAACATGTTATCGCCCTTAAACCGAGTAATATCGATTTACGACATCTCCAATCTAAGTAATATGGATTTACGACATGCCGAAAATCTACTTCACTACTATAAAATAACGTGAAGGTATCCATTTTTGCGACGTCACTCATATGAAAGAGTTGTGAGTTACTAAAAGGCGATCTAATTAATAAATAGGATATTACTCAGTCGGTTTGATATTATTGGCCTGATATCAGCCTTCGCGATGGTAACCTCATATGAGCCTTCGACCTTCCGTCTGATATGAGGTTACCTCGGGCTGATATCGGGTCTAATATCAAACAATCCAAGTAATGTCCGCTAAATAGTACACAGACATTCGCGTTGTGCTTCTTTCTATGATGACACATATCTTGTAACCAATAATTGCGACACACTTTATAATAAGACAATTAACTGAAACGGTTGTTGTCTCATTGTTCAGAGTATCAGTGTACCCATGCTCGAACCAAGCCTGTGTTTAGTGTGCCTGTCATTTGCAGAATGAGGTCCCCAGAGGGTTAATTTAGTGACGCTCTCCGCACAGCGGGCTAGCATCACTAATTTCACTCTCTGGTGACCTCATTCCGCATGGCCTCATCTGCTCTGCATGGGAGACATAGACTCAGATTGAAGTTCCCAAATTGTGAAATTGTGATGTAAACCCATTGGGAACCTCAATTATGCAGTGTGTCGTTTGCCAATTTGGGGATATAGAGAAACTAAACTGAAAAGAAACATAATCCATGTGAAAAAGTTTCTATAGCAATTTGATAATAAAGAAACTTTCCAGAGAAGATGATTCCTAAGCAAAATGAGGTCCCCAGAGGGTGAATTTACTGATGTTAGACGCTATGCGGGATAGCGTGACTAAATTCACCCTCTGGGGACCTCATGCTGCAAATGACAGGCACGCTAAACTCAGGCTTGGTTCGAACAGTGGGTAGTTTGGTACACTGGTCCGCAGCAAGTACTCTGGTACTCATGATGGTCAACTCTCGTGTTTCCATCGTGTACATATTGCGCGATGTTGTTTGAGACTGCATCTGCCATGGGTTAGATGTATATGTACTCGAGGCCGAGTGAGCACGATTCGCTCTAGATCATGCCATGAATCTCTACTCTGGTTAACCCTTTACCCAACAAACCGACCAAAACGGCCAAATAAAGCTGCAACATCCTAAATTATCTTGGGTCTGTCTCAATAAAACCATACAAATATGGATATCATTAGAACCGGCTCATTGACCACATTGTGATGGTTACAGTTATGCCCTGTGCCAATGCATTCTCGTATATATGCGAGAACGCATATATAAGAGAATGCATTGGCCTAAAAAAAAACTTTTTACCATTTTTTCTTACATTCTTTAACAATTTTATAATTTTTAATGTGTTAAGCCAATGCATTCTCTTATATATGCGAGGCGACCTATGGTCGACTCGCATATATAAGAGAATGCATTGGCACAGGGCCCTTCTGTTGGGTAAAGGGTTAACCTCCGTAGAGATCATATTCCACCAGTACAAAACCTGGAAACTGTTTGATGTTCTGATCCGTTCTGACAGGGAACTTTATAATATTGAACAAACAAGGCAGGAAAATATTTCGTTGTTACTACTTGCTCCTCATTAATCTGCTTCACATTAGGGTGTGGTTCCAGTTCGAGATTTCATGTTTTTTGGTGACATTTGTGAGCCGATATCTCAATAAACATTGAGAAATTCCATAAATATAAGCGACGCAAAGCAAAATTGCTCACAAAGTAACTTAAATCGTGCAATTTCGGGTTGGGTCCTTCTTCACCTACACTGAAGTACATTATCAAGGAACGGGCAATAACTGAGAAATATATTACCTGCACTGTTTTTTCAATGTTATACACTTCCCTGCCACAACATCAAAAAGTTCCCTGGTGTTGTACTGGTGGATTACGATCTATATGGGCGTTACGTGGAATGATCTCGATTCGCTCTTGAGACAACACATATCAAATACGACTAATCGATTATAGGGGTAAAAATATAGACTTAACACTGCCCCGGTTAAGATTTGAAATGCCCAGGCATTTCAACAAAACGATATTTGTATTCCAGTTCAGATTATTCTGTTTCAACAATACGTATTCTATGAAAGCCGCTGATATAACAAATATGTTAAAGGCACGGGCGGCGTTCGTTGCATAAATATTCATATTTGTTCAAATCGCCATCAACGGAAGGAATATTAAAATATATATAGTTTTGTTCATATGCCAAACAGTATCAGCGCGTAAATAGTATATTGTCGTCAAGACGTACGATGGTGTACGTAAACAAGAACCTTCTCGTGCTACAGAAGTTTTGCTTCTGTTTACATACCACAGCGCAGTTATATTGGTTAATCACACACAAATGATATAAACGCTCTTTATTATTTCCATATCAGGAAAAAAGTAACAAATAACGCTTTTTGTGTTTACCATATCCGGATCTAAACAAAAGCCAGGCTCTGTAACGTTTTTTTGCTTTTGTTTACATAACAAAGGAAAAACATTTGACAATAACATACTGTTTATGCCATATTTCTGATTGGCATAAGAACAAAATCTGTCTATATTTTACTATTATTTCTGTTTATGGCGGTTTTTGACGGAGCTGAATATTTTAACAAGATACCTACCGCCAACACCGCCCGTATCTTTAATTGAGTAAAAACCTACTCAAGTAGAAACGAACGAAAAATAGTAAATTATGACAACGCATACGCATATCATATTGGCGCACAGTGTAAACCGTCAATTATAAATTAACCTTATAACGGCTGTGTCATTATTATAGCTAAACGATTGACAGTGTATGTGTCATTAAGGCCTGGCTAGCATCACTAAATTCACCCACTGGGGACCTTATAGCCAAATTCGGCCAGAAACCTGGAATTATTCTGGTTTCTTGTTACTTCCTGCTCTTGATTATGGGTATCTTAATACTATAGGTCGATAAATACGTTAAATACTATCGTACGGACTTTATATGGCTGAATTTATCATTATCGCATGGTTTCGTGCAAAAAAATACACACACATGATCTCCTAAACGTGCAAAAAGACACCCATGATCTCACAAATGTGTAAAAAGTCACACAACATCTCAAAGTCAATTCCAGGATACGGAGCTGCAGTGCCAGTCAAACACAAACTGAACGAGATGACCATTCAAATTCCGTTGAAATTCCACTCAGATCAAAATAAATACTTATAATAATAAAAATAATTAGCAGACGACTATAATCTAAAAATAGCGTTTTGCTGAGATTTCGAAATGCATGCTGGGTGACTTTTTGCACATTTGGAGACCATGTGTGTCTTTTAGCACGTTTGAGATATTCTGGGTGTGTTTTCGCACGATACTATGGGACAATGACCAATTCAGCTGCACACACAAAATTATTCAAGTCATACAATTTATAAAAACCGGACCCCAACTTTTCATTTAAAGTCTGCGAGCGCGCTCTCCTGTGACTATTAGTCGGCGAGTTACATAGACTATGCATTGTGACAATGGCACCGTCGTCCGTCCTGACGTACACACGAGGAGCGTTAACGTGAAGTACACGTTGTCCCACTTTACGTGGTTCGCATTGGTAATGAGTCGTATTTCGTGTTCGACGATTCAGTTATCAGTCAAATTTAATAGAACTTTGACAAGTTCTATTATTTAAAATAGATTTAATCAAATCGACAGGTTCCAAGTGAAAAATCCATGTTATTCCACAATACTCCATGATTTTGCCAATTGGTTCTTTTAACTGAGTCTGTGAAATTAATTAAGGAGATCCGAAACGCAACCTGGCTTTTGTAGAGTACTGCGGAATTATGCATGTGGCTCGATTTAAGTTTAAAATTCATATAACCTTCGGGATTTACCCTTCCCATGGCATCGAAGTATGATAATCACTGTAGCCTATGTGATATACATATTACCTAATCCCATGTTCATATACTCCGAAGAAACTAAACTAATTACCTGAAAAGTGATATATTTCTATTTTCATGAGGCAGACAGTTCCAGATCAAGTTGTCACGGACCTTGAGCTAAAATCAATGTCGCAAAGTTATTGTTCTGATAAAATCTATGAAATATTATATCCAAATTGACAACAAACACCTTCAATCTTTTATATTAATTAAATTCAGTGACTCTCGATGACGAAATAGTTTGCGTTAGTTTGTTTCCGATATTTGCGTCCCGAATCTAGAAGTAAATATTAACAATTGAGCGTAGTTAAGACGATGTTTTCTATGGAGTGGTGCGGTCGATTTGTTTGAGATTTTCGGCGATGTTAGTAGAATTCTACATCCCCGGTGGCATAGCGACTTAGTACTAACTTATCAGTTTCACGCGTTCGAACAAGTCCATAATATGTCTTTAAATGTCTGAGCAATTTCTTTTTAAAAACGTGCGTTGGAAGAAACAATCCATGCACATCATCACTAGTTTCGACCTTCACATATACTGTTGTCACGTGTTTCGACCTCCACATACTGTTGTCACGTGTTTCGACCTTCATATACTGTTATCACGGGTTTCGATATGCACCTACTATTCTGTTATTCCAATGCTAACAACTTCCGTGTCAGAACGTCAACAAGTTTCCAGGTTTTAAACTGGAGTACGATATATATACGGACACAGCTCGAGTATAGATTCATGATATGATCCACCTTGATTTCCGTCGATATTGGGGTTCGTGCATGGTGTCGAACTTTAACCTTTAACCAGACCAATTGGTGGATATTTCTAATCAAATATTTACCCGAATGTAGGATAATATTATACTTTTGTCATAAAACAGCACATTCCACATTATATATTTGTTCGAAATTCAAACTATCAGAACAATTTCAACATATTTTTGGTATGAAGTATACGACTAATGTTGTGCCAGACATCACTTTCCATCTGTCGAAAAGATTTTTACCAAAATTGGAGAGTGAGAAATGGGTCACCACAACTACCCCAATCCCTGTGTTCGCTGATACGATAGTTGACTCAGTCGATACGATGCAAAGCAAATCAGACCACCATACATGGAAGTAGTAGCCTAGTGGTTAGAGTCTCGGACTTGTAAGGGTGTTAATGCACCGGCGTGAGTTCGCGCCCCGCCGGTGGACTATCGTCTCCGCAACAGTGACTTAGCCGGATTGAGCGGTGTGTGTTATATATACAGCCAAACTTCCCTGTCAGAACATCAACATGTTTCCAGGTTTTAAACTGGTGGAGTATGATATATACGGACACAGCGCGAGTGTAGATTCATGATATGATCTACCCTTGTATTTGATTCGACTCCTGTGAAGGCGCAGCCCTGGGAAGATTCGGCTACGAAGGTTGTTATACATGTGCGCGGAGGAAGGTGGGTAAGCATGGGATATCCGTCAGTATATAGTGGGGTTGGTGCATTGTGTCGAACTTTAACCTTTAACCAGACCAATTGATGGATATTTCAAATCAAATATTTACCCGAATGTAGGACAGTATTAGACTTTTGCCCTAAAACAACACATTCCACATTATATAATTGTTCGAAATTCAAACTATCACACCAATTTCAACATATTTTTTGTCTGAAGTATACGACTAATATTGTGTCAGACATCAATTTCCAGCTGTCCAAGATTTTTACCAAATCGTCGCGTCAGAACTAAATTGTTCTATCTCCATTTTGGCGAGAAAATGAGATATTGGTATCTTTCGATTCGGCGCGGGATTTCATGTCCGAAAATCGTGTCTAACGCACACCAAATTTGAATGAGAGGCTGTGTAAATTTGTTCCATCTCAAAAACTCACCTTTTTGACAGTGCTATATTGTTCTATCTCCACTGTGGACCAATGAATCTATTTATTTTGTACCACGTGATTAAATAAATTTCAGTTCTAAAATGAATAGAAAGCAATGGAACCAGAAATTGGCAGAGTGCCAGCGAAGTGACTGGTTGGAAATAAAGCTTTCTCACTCCTTGGTGTGAACATCTTATTTCTGGAATAATTATTTGGTTAAAATAACACAGAAAATTGCCTGATTTGGGATTTTTGCATGTTTATATGATTGAAAAGCACAAAAACCACTATAGCACGGAAAAACAGTTTACGCAAATTGTTCTATCTCCAAAGTGTTTTTTTCGTGATTACACCCAATATATAATATGTTTTGTCTCGAATCTCGTCATATAATAGTATTTTTACAATAGCTATTATACCCGCTGTGTACTATCTTCCAAAAACAAAATGAGAACATGTGAACTGGGGGGTAAAATCTTTAAACCCGATTTCCCACAAAAATGAAAGTATGGAGATAGAACACTTTAGTTCTGACGCGAGGAATATAGTTACTTGAGATAAATGAAAAGTCATAATTATACATGAAAATTATATATGGAAATGAAATTGGGGGGGGGGCGCATGTTGATATATGGTGTCTCTGTTACCATACATATTTGGTTTGAGAATAAAATTATTTGTATAGCATGTAAGCCGTCCTACGATGGCGGAGATGTTTCCATTAGATGCGGCCAAGTAATCCATAAAAAGGGGGATTAATTAGAAATATCGTTTCGGGATTATCCTGGTGCATGCGCACTATCAGTCAGTAATCAGTTACACTAATTGTAAGTATGTTTTCCGTTTTACGATGTAGTTCCTTGTTAAAAGAACAACGATTGCGCAGTTGTATTAGATGTGTTTTTAAACCGGATGAGATTCTGTATAGGGTAGTTTGATTGAAGATAGTTGTTGTTACACACTAAATGCAGGTGGCGCAAGCATAAAACAAATAATAACGTGAAGTTGAGGATAGTTGTTGTAGTGCTTCGAGTTGAACATGGTGAAGCAATTTTGTGCTGATATACATCCCCGTACTCAATGCACCGTGTGGGGCCCTTGTGTCCCACATAAAATATCTTCATCATTACAAAAATATCCGGAATCCATATCTTTGTTGTTGACATGCATCGCTGTAAACTTTGGCACTCTTGCGAAAGATCAAGAACTATTTGACATAATTCATAAAAACTGGTCATAGTTTTTGTACAACCCACACCTTTGTTGTGGTAGAGGGGTGCGTTCGTGCAAATCCAATAGGCTAGTTGCAGAGTTATATGTCGAGACGGACTACCGTGAAATCATGTTTTTCGTGCGAAAGGCAATTTGCAGTCACAATAATTATCACTGGACCTTGATGTGTACCATGATCCGTTCATTAGACAGATGTTTTCCCGCTTCCCTTGTGTAATGGTCTTGTTTCTTCTAGCATCGGTGGCTCGTGTTGTGCTTATTTCGCTAACGGCACACCCGCTACGAACCTTCGACCTCTATTACAAATAACATATTAATCTTGAAGATGTATTCGGTATTCTTTTTACCGAACCTATTTGTCTTTTGATTTATAGCTTTGCGTATAAATAAGATGTTAGAGTCAGTTCAATCAATCCATTTCAATGTATTATAAATTCTTCGTCTAATTTGACAATCGTGAATGTTGTCATCATTTACATATTTTAATTTGAATACAAATAAAGTGTAATGAGAAGAGAGTGTACATATACATGTAGACATTCATATAGATATAATTATATGTATGAAGATAATACTACTGGTAAGTAATAATGGGACATATATATAATGTCTGTGGTTATTTATGAAGTATGGCATACGTAAACTATCTAGAGCAGTTTATTTAAAGCACCTTTCCACGTGTGTCAGTTAAATAATTATAAGCAGATAGGTTTTGCCAATCAGCAACTGAATTGGTCGATTGCTGCATTTATGCATTTTTTTTATCCCCTAATGTTGATATCCGCACGTACTTTCAGTGTTCAACTGCCTATTTTCAATCAACTTTTTATGTTGTTAAATAATTATGTACTTTATATAGTTTGATTTGTGCATTGGTTATTCGTCGATTATTAAAACACTATTCTTCAATTTGCGTGAATCTAGTCCTAATTTTCACAATTAAAGAAGAAACAACGTACGTTATCTGGTTTATGATAGCACACAGACGGGCACTGGAAAATTAATTATACTATTTATGCAGGCGCCTTGTAGCCTGGCAACCATAAGCTCCTCCAACTAATGAATATGTGTGGAAACCTCCATTATTTTCTCAATTCAAGAAGCGTCGTCTGGAAGAGTATATGACTTGTTAGATATAGAATGTTCTGTTTTATCCATTTATTATATATTTGCATGATAAATTGTTCACACACAGTCGAGCAACTACTGATTACCTGTTAACGAGTTAAGTTAAACACATAACACAAGTGTCACGCGAAGTGTAAACACTGGTATCATTAGATGAATTTACAACATCATGATGTAAATAGAAATGTCAGTACATTATGATATTAAAAAAAAAAAACAATGTTTGAATATAGGTAATGTAACACTGAAAGTATGAGCGGATATCAAAATTAGGCTGATTGGTAGAAATTATCTGCTAATCATTATTTAATTGACAGCTGTGAAAAGGTCCATTAGTTTAAATGTACACAATCCGATTCGATTGTACCCATATCATCAGATTCCAACAACAACAACATTTCTTGAAATGTCGCTTCAGTTATCAGATTCGAACAATTGCCAAAAAATAATGCTAAACACTGTCAACTATAGTATAAAATTGCCCAAAAGTGTTATATATCAACATTTTGTCCAGCGCAATTTGGTAACGAGAGTATATCGGTCGTCATTCGTCGAATATTTGCCAGGTCACTGAAAAATTACAGATGTCAAAACTCGAAATCTGATAACTCTGGGCTTTGATGAGTGGGTTCCGCGACTCAAATCTAATATTTTTTACCCCCGACGTCGAAGAAATCGTAATTTAAGGGCGTTGACTCGGATTGTATATCTTTAAATAACTCCGACAAATTGTCGACATATTTATCTTTCATTGTCCTGTTGCACTTGATCTCAAAATCGATAAGTCTGACGGCTTTGACGAAATTATCGTTTTGTGCCAATGCTAAAAATGACAGGTTACGTAATTTCTGGCAGTTTCCGTGCGTAATGAGGTGATAAACGGATGTGATGTCGTCATTTAACGAGCCTCTAACTAACGCTTTCATCAACAACCATGTTGACCTTGACCTTTAGTTTAAAGTGATATGAAACACTCCGTTTGTTGCACCACGAATAAATAGCTCATAATGAATTGTTTTTAATCAAAACTGCCAGCACACAACTGTCATATAAATCATATATGGGACTCCCCTTGGCGAAATATTTCTCGTTTGTTTAGCGGTGTTTGACTAATCGTGACAAATGAAGGACTATTTGTAAACAGGTTTGCGTAGTTCAGATGTCGTGTGTTACGGAAGGGTACATCCATTGGTGTTCCATTGTTTGATGATAATAATAGTTTAATGATATATTCTTCAATTTGCTGTTGTAACTTAGTCGTAAAATATCAGTTTGAAGACTGAAGTAATGAAATAAGCACATTATTTGTCGTTAAACGGACATGGCTCATTCGAACCTCCAAATTGTATCGACGTAATGTGGAGGAACGGATATGATAGGTCAATATATGTACACGAGATATTGATATGCCGGCTTCATTTGCTTTGAAAAACACTTGCCAAAGTCACAGCCATTTTCCCGCTCTTTATTGCAACCATATCAGGAATAGAATAACACGGAACGCTTTTTATTATCCATGTCGTGCAAATGGCTGCATTTTGTTTGGGACCCAAACACATTGTTCATAGTTGCATTTTTCATTACTTCAATGCGTCTTTTTTTGGTTACAGCATGCTCGTAGAAGGTAGTTTAGATATTTATCGACCTATTTAGATACCGGAAAAAAATCAAAAGCTAATAATATTATTTGCATTTTAGAGTGCAAACCGTCATGTGTCTTTAATATGTGTTTAATCTAATTTTATTTGTACTAGGAAAATATCATGCCCTACTGGCAAGAAGCCATAGATCCACGTTCACGTGCACTGAGTTAGTTTGAATAACGCCGACAGATTCATCTTTCATTGTCCCGTTTCACTAGATCTCAAAATCGATAAGTCTGATAGCTTTGTCAAAATTATCGTTTTGTGCCAATGCGAAAAATGACAGGTTGCATCATTTCTGGTAGTTTTCGTGCGTATTGAGGTGATAAAAGAAAGTGAGTGAGTCATTTTACGAGTCTCTATATAGCTAACACGGTGGGAAATCACGTTGTTTCTAGTTGATGAGTTTTAAAATGGCCGAGGCGATCGAAAACGCGACCATGCAGAAATGAGGGAAAAGATATGTTTGTGAAAATAACTACCTTGAGCAAGATTATTCTCCATTTCTATTTGATCACCCGACTGGAGTGTTTCACATAAGGATTAACTGTCATGTGGACTGTTTTTATGGAGATGTAACCGTGAGGTAAGTGGACATAACTTGTGTAAAACCCGAAGTTATGACCACTTACCTCACGGTTACATCTCCATAAAAATAGTCCACATGACAGTTAATCCTTATATTTATATACATTTAGCGAAAAAGCCACTTTTGTAAATGTATTTTAATCGAAAAGTGTATCGTGACAAAAACAGCCCAAAATACCCAATAGCACCCTTGGCAAAAGTTAATAGGAACAATTTATCTTCGTATTGAAACCCGATGATGTATTAAGTCAATCCTGCGCGAGTCCAAATGCGCCCAAAACATTACGCGTTCGTCTTTCCAAACCCAATGACGTATCGATGTTGTTATGAGCTTGGTGTTATTGAGCCGTTGCGCATTCACCGAGAAATAACTGCAACTAGCCACGTGGGCGCCGACCAATCAGAATGCTGGATTTAGTGATGACAACACTTAGTATGTAAATATATCACATTAACAGTTGCAATCCGTAAATATATTAAAGACATATTATGGACTTGTTCGGGTGCGTGAAACAATTAATTAGTACTAAAGCGCTATATATGTCAACTGGGGGAGTGTAGCATTCTACTAACATCGCCCAAAATCGCAAAGAAATCGTCAATACATGTATAACTCCATATAGAACACCATCTGAACTACGCTCAATTGTAAATATTTACATCTCGATTTGGGACGCAACAATCGGCGATAAACTAATGGAAATGATTTCGCCATCGATACTCGTTGCATTCAATAAATATACAAGACTGACGGTTTGTGTTTTAAATTTGGATTAATATTCATAAAAAAATAACTACTTTGAGCACGATTATTCTCCAATTCTATTTGATCACCCAGCCGGAGTGTTTCATATCACTTTAACTGCATTGAAATAATATTTAACATAAGAGAAACTGACACAAACAAGTCCAGATATCTGGAATGTGTGCTTGGATACATATATTTGACAGGGTGCCATGGATTCGAGCATGATAGTGCCCAATCTGCATGGATTGAGAAGACCCTGGTCCAAATTTCATTGGCCGAGTTTAATGTTCACCTTTTGACGACCTTGGGGTATCATGTGGTTACATTCCTGGAGTTTGAACATGTTTTTGTTCTCTTTTTTTATCTTAGTGTATGATTCCTTGAAAATATGAACTCTCTAGACCCTTAGTTATTGATTCAACCAATCCACGTCCAGCGCAATCACTTAAAAAAGTCTACGTTCCTGAAATTTGAACATAATCTTCCTTTTGGTTAGTGAATCATGACTTTGAATTTGAAATCTCTAGAACTATTGGCTGCGGACACACGTATCACAGTAGCGATGGCATAGTAGGTGTGACAATTTACTATAGTGGAGTTTGGTGACAATTGGTCGTCAAAATGAATATGCCATAGTAAGCCATATCGCCCGCTGAGTTTCCGCACAATGAGTCGACTGGACCAATTAACCCATTGCGTTTCACCAATGTTGATCTCTACTCATTACGTTTTGCTAAATTGCATTCGCAACGGTATATATAATTGCACGATCGATCGTTCAGAATTGTGTTTGACCGTGGCCTGGTGACAATTCGTCATTCACTCACATCATGCAGGTGGTACATTTTATATATGTTTATCTACTTATATTAATTTCATGAGTATTAAGACAGCTCCCCAATTGCGTTTTTATTTTGCTACGTTTAGTTCTACACATAAGGTTACTTACATTTGCTGATAAATTACACGGGAGATTTGTTCTTAGTAAGAACAATCATGAATGTTGACAGCAATCGGTTATTCATTAAGTTATCAAGTGGACTTGTGTGTTTGCATGCAAAATATAGTAATGCCTGTTCAGGAAAGATCAACAGCGACAAGACATTCAGGTAGATACATCCTTGAGAAATCGACCGTCGCTGGTAGAGCTTGGTAGACTCATTGTGCGAATTTGCAGCGGGCGACATGGCTTACTATGACATATTAATTATGACGACCAATTGTCACCAAACTCCACCATAATAAATTGTCACACATACCATGCCATTGCTACTGTGGTACGTGTGTCCGCAGCCATTATGTCTATAGAAAGTGTGCAAGAACCGTTTCCATCTCTCTAAGCCTTACCCGTAAAGAGTATAGTCCTACAATTCGCACTTGGTCTTCAATTAGTGCGTTGTGATTTGTTGACTATTAAGCTTTTCCATGACACAAAACTAATCTTCCATGTGGAATATTCTTCGGTCAAGAAATGACCGCTTCCATCTAATGCAAAAACATGGTAGCGGGTTGTCACTCTGTTCCATGCCCACCACATTCAGCGGGTGTCACTCTTCTCCATGCCCCACCACATTCAGCGGATGTCACGCTGCTCCATGCCCCACCACATTCAGCGGGTGTCACTCTGCTCCATGCCCCGCCACATTCAGCGGGTTGTCACTCTTCTCCATGCCCCACCACATTCAGCGGGTTGTCACTCTTCTCCATGCCCCACCACATTCAGCGGATGTCACTCTGCTCCATGCCCCACCACATTCAGCGGGTGTCACTCTGCTCCATGCCCCGCCACATTCAGCGGGTGTCACTCTGCTCCATACCCCACCACATTCAGCAGATTGTCACTTTGTTCCATGCCCCATCCGATTCAGCTCGAAACGTGATTACGCTAAACGTTACCAGATGCACTCTCTTTATAATCTGTTTCACTGTGGCCTGCGTCATAAAACAGAATATCGGGTATCTATTATATATTTTGGGAAATCTGTGTGTGTGTGTGTGTCTGTTTGTTCGCGATGGACTCGAAAACGGCCGAGCCGATTTCGATGAAACTTGGTATGTGGGGGTACTTTCGGCCGGGAAGTGGCATAGGCCTATTAATTTGCCCGTGTGACGTGACCTTGACCTTGAAATCTGGTCATTTCGATGTCAAACGCCCGAATATCACGGGATTTCGATGAAACTTGGTATGTGGGGGTACTTTCGACCGGGGAGTGGCATAGGCCTATTAATTTGCCCGTGCGACGTGACCTTGACCTTGAAATCGGGTCATTTCAATGTCAACCGCCCGAATATCACGGGATTTCGATGAAAATTAGTGTTTACGGATACCTTCGTATGGGGAGTCTCATAAGCCTATTCATTTGCCCGTGCGACGTGACCTTGACCTTGAAATCGGATCAATTCAAGGTCAAATCGCGAATTTTGATGGGATTTCCACAAAAATTTATACATATGGTTACTTGTGTCCACTGAGTGTTTTGGACGGGTCAAATCATGACCCCGACCTGACCTTCAAGATGATCAATTCAAGGTCAAATCGAGTAAAAGCGGATGGATTTCGACGGGTACTTTTGTCGGGTACTTTTGTCCGGGCAGTGTTTTGGACGGGTCAAATCGTTACCCCACCTGACCTTGACCTTAAAAGTGGACAATTCAAGGTCAAATCGCGCAATTCGCCGAAAAGCAGAGGGTAAACAGCCCGGACGAAGTCGGGTCCACCTGCTAGTAAGTATATATTTCAGAATAAAATAAGTCCAATATGAACCTATATGAATATTTAGGTCCAATGTGAACCTATTTTCACAAGGATACTTATGTTGATCCGACATGCCGCGAAAATATACTATATATGGTTTAACATTCTCCAACGTAAATTACATTAAAACTTTAACTTAGGTATAAGAAATAAGTATATGATGACAAGCAGAATTTTGTTAATTTTTTATTTATTTCACGATCAATTTCAAATCCTGATTAAAACGACGTACATATTGTAGCTTTATGATACACGAGTTATCCAAACTACCAAACGATGTGATGGGTCATCAAGTTAAATCGCCAGTATGCTATTATTTCAGTGTACCATTCTGACAGAACTCTGGATCCAGTAGCGTGACCGTTTGAGTTCAGTTGTTCTAAAATTAAATCGCCATGGACAAACTAGCTATATTTCAGTTCAATGTAACCCATGCTTTACTAAATACTCATTTGCGAGTAGTTTCTTCCCTTAGGAAATGTTCAGATAACCATGATTATAAGTCCAACATATAAACGGTCGTGTGTTGCAACATATATCCAACATACGGTCGTGTGTTGTAACATACGGTCGTTTGTTGAATGTATCACATGTCTAAACATTTCCTGCAAATGAACAGGAATCCTTCTACACTTGTATATATTTTCAGTGCCTGTCGTCTGCTTAAATTCTTGAGCAGCCCTCAAAATGAATAAGAGACAATTCCACTGTATACTTGTATAACTGGGCAGGAGAATCCATTAGGAAGGAAAGAGTTAAATTCGATACAAATCAATGACAATGAAATGTCTTGTAATTCTAAGCCGCGGAAGTCCATCACGTTTTATACGGATACCACAATGTCTGCGTCTCTTAGGTGGCCAGTTACGACAGTGCCCATATCGTGACATCTGCGACCGGAAATAATTTACTATGGAAAGGAGACAATCGATGGCCATACGTGATAATGTCTGCCTGTGATTTCCGCTCTCATTACACTCCGGGAAAAGAACAGTCCCTTTACACGTGGTCAGTCTCGTCTCAAATTTTCGTTAGTGCTTCTCGGGTACGGTCGTACTAAAAGCCGACCGCCGACCACACCGACCGTATCGCACCAGGGGTACGAGCGAGATGGGGCATACACTATCGTGCAGAATAGACCTGTATAAATGTACCAAAGTTTCAATTCCCAAGTCGATAGCTCGATCGGAAACGCCCTACGTTTAATGGAACCTCCTGTGACAAACAATATCGCCTGAATATAAATGGACAAACGATTGACCGCAGTAACGAAGTAATATGCCCCACCCCTCTCGCCCGTTCAATAAGACGGCGATATAACGCGCGCGAGTTAATGGCACCCCACCCTATACCCCAATATAAGGAAGATTGACTCTCAAGTTACATATGCACCACTCCCATAGTACCACGACCCAAGTCCCGTCCCTATTTTTGCCAATTATAGTCTATATTCAATGGACCACCCCCAAACACACACAACATATATATTGTATGCCAATGATAACACGTGAGATTGTGTTACCCCCACCCCTCTCAATGATTACACGTATACCGTATCTACACCCTCCCATAATGTGTTCTATATTCATATACATGTATATACATGTTATACTGTTCAGTTGATTTATGTGCATGTATATATATTCACTCAATTATACCAATGTCTATGGTGATTTGAGAACACTTAACTCGCGGCCGGTTCCACAGGCGCGCAACATACAAAGCCACCGATCGCACCTCCCCTAGCTGTCTGACCACGGAAAGGGGTATTATATCATGCAGCGAACACCCCTCTGCATTCACGGACGATTGGGCAAGTTTCTCGTTAAGGCGGAAGTGAATACATGAACCAATACGCAATGGTCGAATTCGCTATGAATGTAAGCAAAAACACAGAGAATAACACCCGCCGACGTACCGCCCCCATACTATTTCAATAGACCAAACACTTTGAAGCTGAACCAATTATTCAATCAACATAGCGAACGCAAAACAAAAAACCTTTCGATATTCATTAAACAGATTTTGGAAATTTTCAGAAACTCCTGAGGCTTACGCACATGACTGTATGCGCGCTCACATTTGTATGTGCACGAGTAAACACGTGTATATAAGTACATATAAATTTGTTGATACACACCATAGACCATAGATTAGTAAATATATTATCTGATTAGGATGAGTAAACAAGTATACATCTATTAAACGCGACACCGATGTATACCATAGAATACCACCGCATTCACACCGGCTTAATCATTTGTTGTGTACATGTATGTATACATTTACATGTATTGATGATTCGTAGTTGTGTTTATTTTCTCTGTAATGTCTTTTGTGATGGCCAGTTATATATACTATTAAAATTGAATTGACGTACCGCCCCCAGTGGACAGATGGCCCATGGATGCAAAGGGGTATTCGCTGCATGATATGTCCGAACGAGATGGGACATCCATTATCGTGCAGAATAGACCTGCAGGTACCAAAGTTTCAATCATCAAGTCGATATCTCGAGTTGAAACGGCACTTTTAATCACTAACTTGTTACCGGTTCCGTCCGGTACCTGGAATACAGTGAAAGCTTCTCTGTTGGGAATACATTGTCCAAATTATGCCAAAATGCGACGCAAAGACTTGCAAACCGAACAGGCTGCATGTTAGTGGCTTATATAATAGGATTAGTTTTAGGTTCATAGTCGGTTTAGAACATCCTCATTTTGAGTCCATACCGAACTGAAAATGAGAGTGTTTTAGTGCCTTTATCAGCTCATAATGATTTATTATAAGTTCATTATGGGCGGAAAATAATAAGAATAAACCAATTCACGACTTCTCAGAATTACGCTCTTTAAAATATGTTTTTGTCGTAGCCCGCGCCATAAAACGGAATAACAGATATATGTCCACTATATGTGCTTATTTCAGAATCAAATAAGCCCAATATGAACCTTTGTGAATATTATAGGTCGATTATGGACCTATTTGCGCGACGATATGTTGGTCATACAGTGGTTGCATTTAATCTAAAATTATGGGATCCTTGCCGCTCACCTAATAATATAGTTTTGTCTATATTTCCTAACAGTGGTGCGATAGTTAGCGCTGTCACTCTAAATAATCGATTCTTTATGAAATAGGATATTGAATATTCTGCATCAAGCAATGCTTAGGTAAGTATCGTTCCATGGATTTATTTTATTTTGTGCATATGCCATATGCAATATATATATGGCGGGAACTTCCTGAATTTTTGCGAAAATCCTGTGCCAATGCATTCTCTTATATATGCGAGTCGACCATAGGCCGCCTCGCATATATAAGAGAATGCATTGGCCTGACAAATATTATATTATTTTTTTATAATTATTAACAAATGTAAAAAATAATAATAAATTGTTAATGAATGTAAGAAATAATGATAAAAATTGTTAACAAATGTATTTGATCACCCTACCGGAGTGTTTCACATCACTGTAACACTCAAGTCGACGAGTGTTGCTTTCGCTCAATCATGAATTAATGGATCTTAATTTCAGTATGTTGTAAGTGTTGAGGTTTTAATCTTTAGTATGCTGTCTACATAGCTGTTATGCGCCTATAACTACGTTATTTAGCTCAACGTTTGGTGTTAACCGTGTTATGATAGCTAATTGAGAAAATAACTGCCCGACCAACCAGAAACTGCAAATGGGTGGAATGGCGTAGGTTTATTATTATATGTACCAGTATTTATTGTCCTGATTCCGGGTTCATAATGATTCTGTCTGATCCCATCTGCAATGTCAAACTATATCGCCTTAACCCTTTACCCAACAAACCGGCCAAAACCGGCCAAATAAAGCTTCAACAGCCTAAAATATCTTCGGTCTGTCTCAATAGAACCATACAAATATGGATATCATTGGAACCGGCTCCTTGACCACATTGTGATAGTTACAGTTATGCCCTGTGCCAATGCATTCTCTTATATATGCGAGTCGACCATAGGTCGCCTCGCATATATAAGAGAATGCATTGGCCTAAAAAAAATCTTTTTTTTATTAATAACACTTTTTACCATTTTTTCTTACATTCTTTAACAATTTTATAATTTTTAATGTGTTAAGCCAATGCATTCTCTTATATATGCGAGGCGACCTATGGTCGACTCGCATATATAAGAGAATGCATTGGCACAGGGCCGTTCTGTTGGGTAAAGGGTTAATGGCCTTGCATGTAACAAGTCTTCAAAGTTCTGCAGGCGGGGGTTGGTTCGATTATCTTTGTTGGTATCCAACATCCAAGTTATAAGTACATAACTGTTGGTAAATTTTAGATAATTGTAGATGTACATAACTGTAAATGTTAGATAACTTTCTATACATACAGTCGGATTTTTGTCCACATATCCAAATTTTAGATAACTTTCCTTACATACAATCGGATTTTTGTAGACATATCCAAATGTGGACACTGTGAATCTAAGCATGTGAGAAAGTAGTATGATTTTTGGGTCCTAAAAGAATACAATTCACACTTAAAACCCCGTGGTAGTTACAAGTATGAACCCGTAAATCGATTTTCAGTGATTTATCGATATATATTACCATTCCTTCCAAAATACATACACATTATTTGGAGGCTCAATGGGCCATGTCCGTATACTGTTGGTTGGAAAATAACAACATCAGAACGCTCTCAGTCCGTAGGGCTCTTAATTCTGACTTTCGAACTGGTGTTGCGTGCATGAAACTTTCAATTGTCGAAACATTTTAAACTAGTTTTGGTTGAGAGAAATTCAACCCTGTCTGCTCGTCCCTGTCTGAGAAAAGTTAAATAAGATAGCGTGTATGCATGGCATACGGCCGTTATCTTTCTAGAGCCGATTTGCTTCTGTGACAGTTGGTGGACAATTGTGGGTTGATTTTGGGTATATATTGAGCTGAAATGGGCGGGTTGGAGGCAGTTCTGATTAAAACCATACTCAGACTCTAAAAGAACTGAGTCTGATGACAATGGGTAGAGATTCCATTACTCCCAGCAGGAATTACGTAATTGCCAGCCAATCACAATATCCTCAAGAACGCGAGGTAACCAATCAGGCGATATTCGCATGGAATCCCCAAGACTAGGGGAATTCCTTCAGCCGGTGTCGATTCCAGTAAACTCCGCCCAATAGTTATAAATAGCACCATAACTTTTCCGCCGCATGGCTAATGTTTACAAATTCAGAGTTTTACGACAGCAAATTTAACATTGAAAAGCGTATTTAAAAAGTGCAGAATTGACCAATTTCACTTAAAGACACGGTTGGCCTTGGCGGTGGGTATCCTGTGAAAATATCTCCACCAGTCAAAAACCGCCACAAACAGAAAGAACATCAAAATGTAGATAGACTTTGTCCGTATACAAATAAGAAATATCGCATAAACAGTATGTTATGGTCATATGTTTGACCATTGTTATGTAAACAAACGCATAAAAAGTTACTTTTCTGGTGTTTGTTTATATTATGATGCTAAACATTAAGAGCGTTCTTTGTTGGTGAATACCTGATATGGAACTAATAAAGAGCGTTTATATCATTTGTGTGTGATTAGCCAGTAACACTGTGCTGTCTTCTGTAACACAACCAGGCTCTTGCTTAGGTAAAATATAGTAGGTCTGTATGATAACATGCTGTTTAGGCGATGGTCATGGTATATATGAACGGAACTGTATGCGTTTTAATGTTTTTCTGTTTACGGTGTTTGGAACAAATATGAATATTTTCGACAATGAAGGCCGCACGTGCCTTTAATATGTAGTATATTTGAATTTTATTAAGAAATTCAACATTTAGTACCGAATAATTTAGAAGTCGCGATGTCGTAAATTTATTTTAATTTCCGGCATATGATGTTAACTTCGAAATTAAACAAAGGAAATATTATTTTGTTTCGAGTCATAAACGCATTTAAAGTTTGTTAAACGTGATTAATCTCAGTTAAAATTATGCCACAAGGCGCAGAAGATATTCTGAGAGATTGCGTAGCATCAATTCTCCCATGAACTGGCATAAAGAGTCTGCGGAAACGAAACTCTTACGCGGAAACGAAACCGAAACTACATTATGTCAATCAAAGCTATTTTTAAAGACAAATGTGGGCGGTGACGTCATACTGCATGGGGTTATCTGTGGAAGTTATTTATAGCGACAGTAATGCGACATATAGCGGGTTTCATCAGACTCAGTACTTTTAGAGTCTGAGTATGGTTTTAATCAGAGCTGGGTTGGAGGGTATCCACATTGAGAATTTAAACTGCACCCTATCCTTGAACCTGACAGAACTCCCAAGGTCAGCATACTTGATTATGCCCCCCTAATTGGTTTATAATTGTCTAACTATAGCTGACTATAGTACCTCATAAGTTCCAACTGTCGGAAATTTCAAACCTGAGATCCGCCTGAAGTAGGAAAACATTGGACTTTTGGTCTATCAACAACAAAATACTAATTACTGATTAGAAAATTAGAAAAACACTAAATACTGATAAGAAAATCAAACGATCGGAACAATTTAAGGATTTCAAAGGGAGATAATCCAAGACATGAGCAGAAACATATTTATAAAACTCAATTAAATTAATAATGTTTCATTATTTCTTACATTTTTTAACAATTATAAAAAAATAATATAAAATTTGTTAGGCCAATGCATTCTCGTATATATGCGAGGCGCCCTATGGGCGACTCGCATATATAAGAGAATGAATTGGCACAGGGTTTTCGCAAAATTTCAGGAAGCTCCAGTCATCAAATAAATTTAATTCAATTGAAAACATGAAAGCTTATATTTTTGTCTAGTACTCTCTTAGTACTCTTACTTCAAATACGTGTTTTGTGATATATTACAATTGTTTTTGTTTTTGAACACAGGAACTGTGCCGAGTTTCACACAGAGCTTAGTATCTGTATATGTTTTTAGTTTGTCGTTGAATCGTTTGAAGATGCAGCTTTGTTTCTTAACCCTTTCTTTACTAAACACTCATTGACGAGTAGTTCCCCATAAGAAATTGTTCAGATAATAAGTTCAACGATCTATCGTTTGTTGAACTTATTATCTGAACATTTCCCACCCATGAATAGGAATCGCTTCGCCGTATGTTTGTCGTCTGGTTATATTTCCTGAACACCCCTCCAAGTGAACATCAGACCATTCAAATGTATACTGTTAATGCTGAATTGAAGAATCCATTCAGTAGAAAGGGTTAAATATTTAGTTTTTGGATAAAATTCCATGACTACCAATGCTGAAGCGAGCCATTTCCGTGCCACATTGACTAATGCCTTTGTTATTACTGGGGATATCCGAACATCCGCATAATCAAATATAATTGGGAAGAAACAATGTCCCAACGGTGATATTCGCGACTTTAGTACACTCGTAGTTCCCACTCGAGGCAATATATCTTTTGCGCTGTCCACACATTGTTGCCCTGGATAATCGAACCTGACCAACTCAATTAATACATTTTCATTCCCATAACTCTCTATGGACCACAGATTATGGGTCGATTGTCCACAGTATATACCGTTCTATTCCGCGTTTCGTTTGATGCATCCACAGTGACCGCGATGTACAGTAAACCGCTCTGTGGTCCCACAAGCGGAATAATCCAGCCCGTTCAACTAACTAATCTCAACACGCATGTGGTTTATCTCCCTGTGCGGCTGGACATTATTTTGTCATCAGACTGTGTCGTCACAACCGAGCCTACGTATACCACAAGAAAACCAATGTCAGAAATGGTAACCCGCTCAAGATCATATATTATATACCTATGATTGTAATTATAGAATATAAGATATATTGGTTTCACGAATGACCAACTAATAATTCCGTTAAAACAACTAATCCTTCAAATTATTACAACAACTATATACGGCTTATCACTGAAGGTTTCGCATGCATCTCACCAGAATTCCCAACTACACCTTTTACCAGACTCGTCCTCCGGGTCGCAGTTCGACTTTTAATCCGTCCCAAAAATTCCCATTTTTATAAATAAAACGCCCATGTATACCAAAAATCAGCGAAACATTATACACGCGGAGCGGCGGAGCGCGAAATGACGGAGCAATTGTTATACGCATGGCGTGGTTGCGACGTGTATGTCTTTTGGGAACATGCTAGCGAATAGCTACTTTCTTCCTGTTGACCAACGACAATGTCACGTGTTTCTTTTGTTTCATTTTATAGTGCACATCACGGTATTGTCATCGTCTGAACTCTTAAATCCCGCATGCATATGGCGTTGTATTTGTTTTCGTCAGTCTGTCGTCTGCTCATATATCGTCCGTCTGTCCGTCTGTCCGTCCGTCCGCACTAACCAGAGAGTACTTGTGGGGTGGCGATGAATTTAGCATACGCTCTTTAAAAAATCGTCAGTTGTGGGTTGCACCTCACAATTTACTCAAACAAAAGATCGCACCCCACAAGTATTCATGGGTATGTGCAGTCACCCCACAAGTATACTTTGGCCAGTACGTCCGTCCGTCCCGAATTTGTAAGAGTCATAACTTGAACAAATGTAAACGGATTTCAAAGATTTGTGGTTCACCTGACCATTACCTAGAATGGGTTCGCAAGCCAGGTTCGGCCGCATATTTTTACCGGAGTTATTGGACTTTGTTTATTATTTTTGTCGAATTTACCAAATAGCAAATAGACGACGTCACAGGGCTCATTTCCACAAATCTCAACGGATTTCAAAGATATTTGGTATATGAGTTCATCTGACCATTACCTAGAAAGAGTTCGCAAGCCAGGTCCGGCCGGATATTTTTAACGGAGTTATTGGACTTTGTTTATTATTTTTGTCGAATTTACCAAATAGCAAATAGACGACGTCACAGGGCTCATTTCCACAAATCTCAACGGATTTCAAAGATATTTGGTATATGAGTTTACTTGACCAGTATCTAGAACGAGTTCGCAAACCAGGTCCGGCCGGATATTTTAAGCAGACTTATTGGACTTTGTTAATTTTTTTGTGTGCAAATGGACGACGTCACATGGCTACTTTCCACAAATGTCAGTACCTAAAATGAGTTCGCAAGCCAGGCTTTTTGACAAAATCCCACCTCAAAATTGTTTAGCACATACTGAGAACGCAAACATTATTGATAATGCACTTCCCCAACTGCAAAATTCGGCGGGGGGTACCGTCGTCTGCGACTGCTTGTATAATTGTTAAAAACTGTAAGAATTTTTTTTTTAAATGATAAAAATTGTTAAAGAATGTAAGAAATAATGAGAAAAAATGATAAATGATAAGTCACAGGCGTCAATTTTCCCCCACTTTATATACACTTTTTAAACCAACAAAACTCCGTATTCTCGGTGAAGTGTACTTTATTCTTCCTAATCTGATGTACATGCCAAAATAAAATCGATGGCTCAAACACCGGCACGTGACTTCAAAATAAGTTCCGGCCACGTGACACGCACTTCTATCACATTAGGCCTGAGTGTAGTCTTATTTCCTTTCGTGTGTTCATATGCATTATATCGCCGGATGCCGCACATGGAGATTCTGTGATAAAGGAGAAGTTACTAGCCACAGGAGCTAAACCGAAATTCAACGTACAATAAAGAGGAATAATTTAGAGTGACGCGTCATGAATTATTGAAATACGTGTTGACATGCTAATGCCGGGACACCACGGCGAATCACCCAAAGAGCAGCTTCTTCTATATCGTGCAATGTCGCATTTTGCTTTACGCCCCGGAGATTGTCAATATACTTGACGCCATTTCGTTTTGATATACGCACATTTGTCATCGTTTGGGTATGAATATTCATCGCCTTCTCCTTCAATTGCACCAAACAACTTTTCCCCTATACGATTTGACATCAAGTTAACTATACCACATCACAAGCTAATTTACGACTATACCCCGTAGATATAACACGTCGGAAAGTTCTTCCAGTCTGTATCATTCGTAATGAAGCGACGTCACGATAATCCCTAACGCTTCTATATCGTGAATAGAGCGGAATTAAGAAATGAATGTAGTGTATGTGTGTGTTATTTTGGGGATACGGCGCTGTGGTCGTTGAAGTGGTTCTCACCAAATATAAACCACACATCGCCCTATCCCCCAACAACATCACAGCCACTACATTCATTTCTTATATTTATATGGCTTTTTGATGATTTAATCCGATAAAAAGCTGAGTGTATTCTTATTTATTTTCACAAAATCTGCCGAGAATTTGCGACTAGTCCACACAGCAAAATATAAGATTTCCAAGCACTTAGCAACGATAACATGATCGATATAAATAACTGGCTTCAGATGCAAATTGCATCATGCAATTCGGCTGGACTTTGAAAAGCATGCCCAAATATTCTGCTGACCGATTTTGTTGATTAGGTCATATCAGGTCAACAATTTGTGACGTGACGTGTTCGTTTTACGGTCTGTGTTATTGGGGTATGGAACTGGCGGCCCAATTGGCAGTTGACAAATCACCAAACAGGATTTAGTGTAACACAGACGGTTTATGTAAATATAAAGGTTTGAATGCGCAAAACGAAAACTCGTATAATTCAAGCCTCAAGTCACCTTAACCCTTTCTATACTGAATATATTCTCCCACACAGTTATAAAAGTATATATTGGAATGGTTTAGAATTCATTTATAGGGGTGTTTAGGTAAAACAAGCCGACGACAGACAGGAAAACAGATACTATAAGTGAGTATTATCTTAGCGTTTCCTGAGGCAACTACTCGTTAATGAGTGTTTAGTACAGAAAGGGTTATTATACATGTAACTCCGACGTTCAACTTGTTGATTTCTTATACGTGGACTACTTTAAATCTGGAAATTATTTAAGAAGTCATGGAAATTCATCATCTGTTTTCAACTTTCCTTGCACGCCTTACTCGTATTAAAATTCTCGAATTACTATCTTTCGTTTAGTTTTGAATTCTGCGCGAATTCAAAACTGACAAATATATTTTCGTAAAAGTCATGTATCGCATGACAGTTTGAGTTTCTTAATAAAAGTTACACCGAGTATATGGTTGTTTATATACCCCAAATGATCATGATAGCCCCGTACACCATTTTTGGCGGTCGGTATGCTGTTAAAATATTCACCTCCGTTAAAAACGGCCATAAACAGAAATAATAGTAAAATATAGACATACCTTGTTCTTATACCAATCAAAAATATGGCATAAACAGTATGTTATGGTCAAACGTTTTTCCTTTGTTATGTAAACAAAAGCAAAACACGTTACAGAACCTGGCTTTTGTTTAGATTTCGGATATGGTAAACATAAAGAGCATTATTTGTTACTATTTCCTGATATGGAAATAATAAAGAGCGTTTATATCATTTGTGTGTAATTAGCCAATATAATTGCGCTGCGTTATGTAAACAGGGGCAAAACTACTGTAACACGAACGGGCTCTTGTTTACGTACACCATCGTACGTCTTGACGACAATATACTATTTACGCGCTGATTATGTCTGGCATATGAACAAAACTATATAGTTTTAAATATTCCTTCTGTTGATGGCGATTTGAACAAATATGAATATTTCTGCAACGAACGCAGCCCATGCCTTTAATGAACTGGGAAGAAGTAAGACCATAGCCGTGACTGCCTTAAGATCAAATCAACAGTTGGATCTATTTTAAATTGTTATGCTTAAGCCCTACGTATATAATTAAGTCAGAAATATGTGTATTTCTTCTAAGCATGTATTTCAACATCGAAGATGTTACCATACAATGGCATGCACGATTTATCGCTTTACACATGAATAAATTCAGTGTTCAGATTGTTTGCCCGCATGCAAATATATTAGCCTACATGTATCCATTACACCCTTCCACAATGCAACTCTTGAACATAACCATCTGCATGATTGGCCCTGTGTTTTTGGTATAGAGTAATAAGGGGTGGTACTGTTTTTCGCTCAGTTTTAAATTCGCACACCGAGGGCTGTGCCTAGTGGATATTGCCTGTTAAATAATTCAAAGCGACCGAGTCGTCCAATAATGACCAATTCACAATAAATCATTAATGCGGTCGGGTCGGTCTCGGTTCTCGAATAGCACACTTCAACTTGCAGATAAGTGTTATCTTGGGTAATTCTATGATATATATCTTTGCGGGAAGACATATTCCAAAGACAAAGCGTTATATTTACAATATGGCAAGTTCCACACACTTATATAAGACACCGTTGCATACGATATAGCCATCGGTTCCTGTGAACAATGCTTCAGTTATGATGAGTGTATCTTTTCTTCCGACGACCGCTTCGAGTATGCTTGAATAAGGTTGTTCCTTTATGCGAGGGCCGATTCTGGATAAGACCTACATTGATAATCGGGCTACTTACATCAACTTAGAATTTGAGTATCAGGAATTGTGTCTTGGTCAATTGTTGTAAACAGCTGTACCAGATATGCAGTCAGGGTTGTGGTCGCGGACGGGGATGGGTGTGTTAGATGCTCGTATATGCTATTTTATGGCCGAATTGGGGTGTGGTTCGCGGTAATTAGTAAAGGAGAAAGAATGAAACTATGTGGCTCGATATAGCTCATCTTTAAAGGCACGGGTGGTTTTGGTTGTAGGTTATAATTTTTTAGAAATGACAGTTACCAACTCATGAATTTCCTCAAGAATATACAAATAATACAGTATAATGTTAGTATGGATACTATGGATGCGATATTACCCACAAAAACAATTTGTGTAAACGAGCAATTGTTTATATACAGCACATACAGAGTGTGCGATAAGCACAACACTCAACATCATGGAGATTGTTTTTTCTTTGGGAGAGTCATTCACGGTGACATATTCAACGCCGACATATTGAGTGACGAGGATTGGCGATCACTATATCGATATGTTGTAAACAATATGGTGTCAATTTTAAAATGTCTTCAGAATGGAGGTAGTAAATCAAATCAATGAGTGTTTTGCGTATCGCTCACTCTTTATTACACTACTGTATTATACTACGGCTTTTGTTTACTAACATCGTACGATATTGACAATACAATGCTAGTTATGCGATATTTAGTATTGGTATAAAAACAAAATATGTCTATCTATTCCTTATATTTCTTCGTATGGCGGTTTTAACGGATGTGTCTTTTTTAAAACAGCAATACCTACCGCGAAGGCCATCCATATCTTTAAACTTCATGCAGAACCTAAGGTCGAAATTGTAATGGTCGCTTTGCCTTTCTGCCACTATAACTTTCGTCAATATACGCCCGACACCGCTTGGACTAGAGGATAATGTCTTAATGAAATCTGGTCGAATTAATTCGTCCCGGTGATCATAGGAATATGGCTCTTATTTTTATCCTGTTTAGATCCAGTTATTCGACTGATTCCAGACAATGGAAATAGAATTTGCGATACAAACATAAAAATATTTTTCACATTCTCATAATGTGGTGGGGACTCGTGGCTTAATCGGTTATGGGTACAACTCCAAACCGTTTCGTCCTCCAGCGCTGGCGATAAGGGTTCTTCAAATCCACATATTTCCATCGTGAACTTTGTAACTCGAAATCGTTATCTGGTGGAGTTGCCAATTACTCGCCGATGGCCGGTGGTTTGCCGCACATGATCGACGAGATTATCAGCCATTGAAATCACTGTCAGATTAGCCGTAAGTGTGCGCATTTCCTCCACCACTAAAACTGACAATGTCGTGATATAGCTTCGTTTCTGAAAGCGACATTAAACCCAAATCAACCAATCAATCAGTTTGGAGTCATAAAGCAGCCCAAGTCTTCAAGTTTAATTGGTATGATTTTGTTTTACTCTTCACACATACATGATTACCGGCATATGTGCAGTTGTTTCGTCGCACACCAGTAAGAGCTTTTACTAAATTATTGGTGACATGTACATATTATTCATTATAAATCAACTGTTGACAGATTATGATTTTCTCGAAACAAGTTGCCAAACTTCGATGCTTCGCGCTTATTTCGCATTGTCTCAGTCAGCTAGTATATATAGACACAAGCCTGCCCTAGACAACCATTTATCAGTATAATTTTATTGTTACAAGAACCCTGTTAAAACTTCGATCCATATTATACTATCTTGAATGTTAAGTGCATCCCTCTATTTCATGCCGATTCGACAAACTACTCGAATTGTCTGGTCAACCTATCATTATCGCTTCCTTTTCATAGACCGCAAAAGACTGAATCGATATTTCCACCATCACGCCTTTGGTGGCTTTCAGTTCATCTCACTAAACTGTTCCGGAACAAATTGACAGTTACCGCACATTAAATCCATATCGAGAACAAAACAATATCGCGGTAAATTACACCAGCAAGACACTGCAGTAACAACCCCATTAGTTTGTCACTTACAAATGGCATCTAAATTAGATACCGTTATAGTTGGTAGCTATGTTATTTGCCTATTTGTCGGGATTGCTAAGGGGTTCCACCCGCACTTAAATTGCTGTTATTTTAGCCAAGTTCAGTTACACATACTTTCACTCATACAAACATGCATTCACCCTGCGGAGCTTAATTGCCGGGCAGTGGATGGTAGTAACCATGTGACGCCGCGCGCATGCCTCAACCTTGTTTCCATATTGTATTGATGCAACTTGCAACGCGCTACCGGAATATCTTTGAAATTGGGCACTAATTTGCGCTTTTAATATGCTATAGTTGAGTTGAAATATAAGGGATGGATATTGATTTTGTTGCATTCCTTCGAGTATGTGGCAAGTTAGTCTGACATTTTTTAACCGTGAATATCTTTCGCTTCCAGACCAACTTGCATCAATATTCCATGGGATGGAATCAAATCAACACTCATTTCTTAAATAGACTACCGTGTAGCCAAGGCGGAAAATCCTACAGTGAGAACATGAAGTTTGGATATATGTTCCAGTCTTTGTAAACATAAACTCATACGAATACTGAGTCTAGTTTCGTATTCCCGCTAACTTTTTATTTCTCGGAATGCTTGTGGTATTCCCCCGAATTACGTCACATCGCACTGCGTCAATCATTTAAATTGGACTCATTTATCTCGGTGCTAATACTAATAGTGAGTTTTGGTTGGCGCTACTGACGTTGAATCACGGGGTTGGGAAATGAAAACTCTACGAAAGGTCAACAGACCCACTATTTTATATGTTGGTATGTAGACTGTATATGCTCTACCGTTCGTGCATACAGTATACCACGCGAACGTTGGGTAAATTTTACCAAATGCTGGACATGTTTTTACTCAACGCAGGGTAACAATTTACCCAATATTAATTCACGAGTAAAACAAATCGCCCGACGCAGAAGGGATATTAATATTGGGTAAATTGTAACCCTGCTTTGGGTAAAACATTGCCATACATTCTGATACATTGGGTAAAATTTACGATTTAGAGTGCATAGAAAACGTGCCAATGATAGTTGTATGGTGTTCATTCGGATGGGATATCATTAAGTCATTTGCACACGGCACGAGCCCATTAATCGAGTCATTATAATTACCATGTTGTATGCATCTTTCATAGAGCACATTAGTGTATTTTCCACTAATCCATGACCCAAATCCATTAATTTTTTGCATATATTTTGTTGTATGCATCTTTCATAGAGCACATTAGTGTATTTTCCACTGATCCATGGCTCAAATCAATTAATTTTTTGCATATATTTTGTTGTTTGAATCTTTCATAGAGCACATTAGTGTATTTTTCACTAATCCGTGGCTCAAATCCATTCATTTTTTGCATATATTTTGTTGTTTGCGTCGTTCATAGAGCACATTAGTGTATTTTCCACTAATCCATGGCTCAAATCCATTTTTTTTGGCATATATTTTGTTGTTTGCATGTTTCATAGAGCACATTAGTGTATTTTCCACTAATCCATGGCTCAACTCCATTAATTGTTTGCATATAGTGTGTTGAGTATAAAAGGAGATGGTCCCATTAGTGGACGGATTTAGTGTACAGTCCCCTTTAAGAAAAATCTGGACCCTTCAAGGTGACATAGGAAGAGTTGTTTGGAGTCTGAATACATCTTCAATATTCTATATCACTTATTATGTGTCCGTCCCCATCACGTATCTGAAAGAGACGATATATCACAATCACTTATAATATATGTGCGCGCCGCTTCATATCCCATAGTAGACTTTTTATAAGTATATTCAAACCCACTAGATTGAACGTTACTTGGACAATACATAAGAAGCCTCACGTTAAATAAGTACAGATATCCAAGTGTACTCGATCATACACATAACACACGAAGCAACTAACAGCTTATAGGGGGTTAGTGAGGCAACGTTTACGCAGTTGGCAAAGTTGCTTGAGACAAGCTGATCTGGTAAGTCATGTCGATGAAAAAAGGTAGATATGGAAATAGTTCAACATTTGTTGAACTGTTTTAAATAGTGCGTTTTAGGTCCATATAGAGCGTATGTTGAGGTAAAATAAGGCCAATATAAGCTTATTTCGCTCACTAAAATACGCCCGTTATATGCTTATTTTCACAAGAATAGGCTGGTGCCATAGCATAATTCCCGGCGGTTCGTACTTGACCTGATATAAACTTGTATGTTGCAACAAAATATACGGGTGATGTTGCTCTGATATGCATCGTTTGTTTTGATGGTAAGCTCAATATCGATGTTCTTTCACAGATTAGAGTTAATAGGAGATGTGGAAAGTGTTTCGTCTAGAATAATTGTTACCATATACGGGGTTCAGTGTACGTATTGGAAGTGATTCCTTCTTAGTCTAATTTAGAGTCCATACAGGCATTGACATTCCTAATGAAATTTTAATGGACTTCCAGTCGCATGGGTTCCAATTTTAGATATATCAGCCAGATATGTGTTCTACCAGAAACTTGCGCCTCCATGTTCGAGAAAGTGTCCAGATCGTGAATGCAACTGCCTCATCTGCGTCACCATGCATGGATTGAATGAATATATTTCTTTGTTAAAGATACGGGCGGTGTTGGCGGTGGGAATGCTGTTAAAATATTCAGCTCCGTCAAAGACCGCCATAAACAGAAATAATAGTAAAATATAGACAGATTTTGTTCTTATACCAATCAGAAATATGGCATAAACAGTATGTTATTATCAAGTGTTTCTCCTTTGTTATGTAAACAAAAGCAAAAAAACGTTACAGAACCTGGCTTTTGTTTAGATCCGGATATGGTAAACATAAAGAGCGTTATTTGTTACTGTTTTCCTGATATGGAAATAATAAAGAGCGTTTATATATCATTTGTGTGTGATTAACCAATAGAATTGCGCTGTGTTATGTAAACAGAAGCAAAACTTCTGTAATACGAGAAGGTTCTTGTTTACGTATACACCATCGTACGTCTTGACGACAATATACTATTTACGCGCTGATTATGTTTGGCATATGAACAAATCTATAAATTTTAATATTCCTTCTGTTGATGGTGATTTGAATAAATATGAATATTTCTGCAACGAACGCCGCTCGTGCCTTTAATACTTGCACCTAAATAATCTGTTCCATATGTATATTATAGGGTGGTTCCAATTCGAGATTGCATGATTCTGTGAGTGGATGTTGCAATAAATATTAAATTGATTACCCGGGAGAAATTCCATGATTGTATGCGATGCAAAACAAATTCACCTAAATAATGTAATTTCTATAGCAGAGACCTTCGCCTATACTGTGAAATACTTTTGAAATATTTTTTTCAATGTTATAAACTTCCCTGTCACAAATAAAAAAGTTACTAGGTTTTGAACTGGTGAAGTATGATATCTAGTGGCGTAGCATGATTCTGGCATGATCTAGCGTTCATCATAGCAACCACCAAGGGTGTTATACCTAAGGCAGGTGAATGACGTCATATAATTTTTTCTATATCCATCAGTGATTTTTCAAGATAGCGGGTATAGATTTTTTGAGAAATTGTCACGTGACTTCCGGTTAGCAACCGTGTGGAGATTACAAAAAACGCGGAATTGAAAATGAAGCATCGCGATAAAAATGAAAGTAACTACTTCACAACTTACGAAGAATTCACATGTGATTTAGGTCTATTAATTTCAATTAGACCAATTTCTTTGGTTAGCTTAATGAACACGAAATATGAAGAAGTCATGACGATAATCCAAACAAGATTTTACAATCCACGACACGTCTTATGTCGCCGAAAAAAGGCAAATTTGAGGTACATCATGTGTGGTTGCTCCACTACGTGTCACGTATGATTTATATTATAAGGTATACAGTACCGTAATTTTATTAAGGAAATTAAAGTTGCAACTGTAATCAAAACGAATCTTATGTGAAACACATTGTATCATTAGCACCCTTAAAGTAATTTGAAACAGTCCGGTATAGGGTGATCAAATAGACATGGAGAATAATCTTACTCAGAGTAGTTATTTTTACAAATATTGTATTCCAAATTGACAACACACGCTGTAAATTCTTTTATCATATGACTCAATCATTATTTACGTTGGAAAGTATGTCATAAATCAATTTCATATGAACTACTAGTTCATATCACCTTCCGATAATTTGATTGGTTTGTTGACAAAACGTGTGTTCTGATTGGCTGAATGGCAGCCTGAGCCGAGCCGCATCTCTAACTAAGTGCAGGTCAAATTCGTGCGCGTCAATCAACGCGATGCCGAAATTCTCGCAATTATAATCTTTAAATATATAGTTTTGGACATTGTTATACGATAAATAGAATATGTAATTCGTATTTATCTAATAAACATACGATATAATGTCACAAACTGAGAACAGAATAGCGCACTATATCTTCTGCTAGTTCACCAGGTGTAATTGGGCTTCCTGTGCAATGAAGTGACGTCACATTAACCTTTTGCTGCCGATGTCATATAGCTATTTAGTGATGTGTGTGCGTTTTGGACATCATAATCAATTTATAGGTGTCATATGATAAATAGAATATGTAATTCGTGTTTCTCTCATATGATATTTATGAAACTCGTCACGAATTTTCAGTTTTCTCTCGCCGGAGGCTCGAGAAAACTGAAAATTCTTAGACTCGTTTCATAAATATCATATGAGAGAAACACTCATTTCATATCCTCTATATCCCGAATCGGGAAGTAAATATTTACAATTGAGCGTAGTTCAGAGGATGATTTATATGGAGTGGTACGGTCTATTTGCTTGAAATTTCCGGCGATGTTAGTAATAAGCTACCTTCCTCCAGTTGGCATAGCACCCGAATATTATATTTTCAGTTTCGCGCACCCGAAGAAGTTCATAATAACACACAAGTTGAATTGGAATGGAAACGCCTCCACCCGGGAATATGGCAACTGCTTGGTCAAATTAAATGTCTGGCATAAAATATTATTGACACTAGCAAGATAAACGACGGCTTGTCAATTTTTGACGATATATATTTATCTTTAGGCCTCAAACGTCACCATGTGCACCTCTTCGGCGCCACGGTTGACGTTTTTGAAGGCGACGACCAGCGCTGTAGTGGGAGGCATCAAAGGCCGTAGCGCTGTAGGTTATTAAAACCCTTCATTATTCATGACCATGCCAAGCACAAGATTAATTCGTCTGCGGCGAACAATCACTTCAACTCCAAACACTAACGGTCTGAGATTTATTGACTTTAAATGCCCAAGGTCGGAATGTTATACGACAAAGCACTGGATAAATCGGTTGGAATTAAACTGGTGCTTCCGCTTATGGCTCTCAATACGCCAATCAGCACTCCCTTGGTCGAAACAATCATGCGATATGGCCCTCGACACGCAATGCACGGAAATAGGCATCGTCGCTTGTATCATTAGTTCATTTAATGCTACTCTAACTGAGGCACAGACAAGGCTAAATAAGTATAACCACTGTAAATGATATGGTGTCTGATAATAAATTACTGCGCAAGTCAACTCGACCCTTCACTATAACATGAGATGCGTCTGTGGGTCTGGCCACAGATATATGGGCATAATTCACCGGTAACACGTAACCGAGAACATTGAGCAATCGATAAATTCGTGACACGCTCTCCAATGTCAGAGTTACCACATACACATCAGTGTTGTTTCTATATATGAAGTGCAGGGAATGGCTATTGGGCGGGGTGTCTCCTCCGGGGAAGAATACCAGACGTACCAATATATACCATATACCAGTTACTGTATTGGTATATATGGCCTGTTACGTGTACACGGTTCTGAGCCACTATCGCAGATTTTTCCAATGCCATGCATTATTTTCCAAATCCATGTTTAAAGAAAATTATGACGGCTAAGATAAGTATAATTGTTCAGGCTTATAAACTGGACCAAAATAGAGCATTCATCAAGAGAAGGGGGCTCTCAGTTTCAATATTTACCCAATATTTGTCTTCTATAAAACAATATCAAGAGGGTCCGGCCGGCTTCTGACGAGTAAAAATGTGCACTGAAAAAAAAGCAATTCCATGAGTTCTTATAGGTTTTATTGTTGTGTTGACCTGCTTTTATCCGAATGACGTCAATGTCAGTTTTATCAGACCACCCCTTACTGTATGGGCCCCCGAGATTCAACATCCTTTGAGCTTGATAACAAGAAAATTGTTTGAAAATAGGCAATTTAACACTGAAAGTATGCGTGATATAATATTTAGGGGTGAGCAAATAGCTCTCAATGCAACAGAGCTATTGAACGTCACCTAGTCTCAATATCTCTGTAAATTTGACTGCATAGATGTTTCGGAGATTCCGACCCGTTGCATTGATCGGATATGAATTTTTTTGCACCCACTTGACGATATGCCAGTCCACTGGGGCTATACATGCGCTGAGTATATACACATTCACGAAAAACGAATGCAAAAGTCACATGTGTTTTTCATTTCCAACTATAATATTCGACAAAACTGGGGTAGATATATACTAATGATAATAATATAAAAAAAATTACAACTTTTATGCCATAAATCATGCCATTTTCGAATATGTAATATATGTACTTGTCTCCACATCCGGTTGTAACTAGCAATCTGATTGGCTACAACGCCACGTTTAAATCACCATGTCCCCCGTCACCCTTGACAGCGGGGTATAAGAGAACGTGCGCCAAACATCGGGGGTATATGAGCACGTGAAACATCGGGGGTATATGAATGACCCTTGAACTGGCAGTTTCCACCAATCGTGACGTTGCTCTCGCACGCCGAATTTGACGTCACCTGACGCCGGATCCTTGGGTCAGCTACTGAATTATTCTTATTGGTGTGAATTAATCGGATAACCTATGAAAAACACGCTTAAATTAAGGAGACATGGTTATTGTTGTGGGGACAAAATCGTTATCTCCGGCAACATCGTGGGGTACATGGAGATTTAATACCTGGATGTCTCTTTTTGAACCCCGAGGCGGAGCCGAGGGGTTCAAAATCGACATCCAGGTATTAAATCTCCATGTACCCCCGATGTTGCCGAAGATAACTAATATTGTCCCCACATCCGGTTGTAACTAGCAATCTGATTGGCTACAACGCCATGTTTAAATCACCATGTCCCCCGTCACCCTTGACGGCGGGGTATAAGAGAACGTGCACCAAACATCGGGGGATATATGAGCACGTGAAACATCGGGGGTATATGAATGACCCTTGAACTGGCAGTTTCCACCAATCGTGACGTTGCTCTCGCACGCCGAATTTGACGTCACCTGACGCCGGGTCCTTAGGTCAGCTACTGAATTATTCTTATTGGTGTGAATTAATCGGACAACCTATGAAAAACACACTTAAATTAAGGAGACATGGTTATTATTGTGGGGACAAAATCGTTATCTCCGGCAACATCGTGGGGTACATGGAGATTTAATACCTGGATGTCTCTTTTTGAACCCCTCGGCTCCGCCTCGGGGTTCAATATCGACATCCAGATATTAAATCTCCATGTACCCCCGATGTTGCCGAAGATAACTAATAATGTACGTGCATTTAGCATTTAAGTTGTGCATATGACATCCGAGTACCAAATAACATGAGGACATTACGTTTATGAATCACACAAAGCTCATATATTCACCAGAAGAGGGTGCCACTGACACATCCTCAAAAAAACTGAAGCGTCGATATACGTTTTCATTTTAAAAGCAGTTTCTGATATGCCTCTTGTTTTATAAAAACCCGTATAGCCTGTCATTTCCATATTCGAGAAGCCCTGTATGCTAGGGAATTATATCACTTTCTTCTAACAACCTATACTGATCAAAGTGAAAGTGATGTGAAACAGTCCTGTATGGTGATCAAATAGAAATGGCGAATAATCTTGTTCAAAGTAGTATTTTTTACAAATAGTATATCTAAATTAACAATACACACCGTCATTCTTATATATAAATTAGATGCAGTGACTCTCGATGAAGAAATCGCTTTCGTTAGTTTATCGCCGATAGATGCGTCCCGAATCGAGTAGTAAATATTTACAATTGAGCGTAGTTCAAACGATGTTTTCTATGGAGTGGTATGGTCGATTTGCTGCAAATTTTCGGCGATGTTATTAGTAGAATGTTACAGTCATCCAGTTGTCATAGCGCCTGAACACTAACTTATCAGTTTCACGCACCCGAACAAGTACATAATATGTCTTTAAATCAGGGATATTATATAGAGAGATAGGACACTCGCATACAGCTCTATGCATGTAATTAATTTGTACTCTTATCGTGGGATTCTGAAAGGGTCACAATACCAGGAGAGATGGCTGGCAATAGAAAACTAATTGGGAATAAATTGTCTTTGCAATTTGGAAGGAGGAATTCAATAAACTGACAAATACAGGAAATATTGATGTACAGGCTTCGTATAATTTCCACGGTCACAGCCATGTCCAGCTGTTTTCAATTTTACGCACTGAAGTGAAACAAACTCTCTGTATTTCTACCATATCAGAAATAGACTAACACGGAACTCTCTTTTCTGTTTCATGCCGTACAAAATGGTGTTGTTCGTTTGGGACCCAAATGCCGTGTTAAAGGTTGGATTTTTATTACTTCAGTGCATCTTTATGGGACAAATAATGTCCGCAGAAAGGAAGTTGGAAGTATTTATCGACCTATTATCGGGGAAAATTTGAAAGCGAATATTATTAGGTGTATTTGTAGCGCAAACCGCCATGTTGCTTTAAAGATGTATTCGATGATGCAGGCCAATGGTCCTGAAACATATTTTACTTTTTCCGACTAAATCCTGAAAAGTTACCCATAATTCTGCTGCGGTTAAAGGTACTCAACCCGATAAAACTCCTCTCAATTACTATTTCAATGGCTTCGGGGGTCAAAAATATTTGATTCGAGTCGAGGAAGTCACCCATCAAAGCTCAGATTTGTTAGATATCGATTTTAGAAATCTATTATTTTTCATTATCGGGAATACTATCTGGCCCAGAACTCAATCAAAATTGCGTTAAAATTACCACTTGATTTTAGAGTTATCCATCCTTGTCTGTTTGAATAGATTTTGAGTACACATCCAGAGCAGATTACGGCAGTTATAAGTACTCATCTCGAGAATAATAACAAATTTCAAAAATCAATATCTAATAACTCTGAGCTTTGTTTGATGGGTTCCTCGACTCGAATCAAATATTTTTTACCCCCAAAGCCAAAGCAATAGTAATATAGGACCCTCTGATCGGATTGTTGTTGTTGGAATCTGTTGAGATGGGGACCCTCTTTACGGATTGAGTACCTTTAAGGAGTCGGTTACTCAGGGCATTCCTGTAGGTCGATAACTACTCGATGTTATAGTCATATGGACCATGTAATGTTAATCACAGAAAGACTTATTCAAGTCATATCGTTTCTAAAAATGAGAAAAAATCGGGTCCAGATTTTTCTTAAAGGGGCACTATACACTAAATCCGGTCATTTATGGGACCATCTCCTTTTATACTCAACAGGATATAAGCAAACAGCATGGTAATTATAATCAGCATGAATTTATGACTCTAGCCATAAATTCATTTTCATTATATATAAATACCATGTTTTTTGGCATCGTTCAGAAGGCACATGAGTGTATTTTCCACTAACCCATGCCTCAAATTCATTCATTTGTTGCATATATTATGTTGAGTATAAAAGGAGATGGGGCCATAAATGGCCGGATTTAGGGTACAGTCCCCCTTTAAGCATAGAACAATGAAGTGCATGCCATATTAGTATATTCCAAATATAGTAAGAATAAAGAGCGTTTCGCTCAATTGTGTTCGAAAAGTTGAACAATTATGCAGATTAAAACTCATTTTAACCGTGTTTAACTTGGGTTAGCAATATAATATCAGTTTGAGAGTCATGGGATCATAAAATGTGTATTTTTCAAACATGTGTTAATCTCGTATGCAAATCTGTTGCAGCCTCCTCTCCTTGTTTCGTTGTTTAATTTGACAGACGCTCAATATCAATAGCAGCGCTATCTATGACTGTCTCGCTCTTTGACCTAGAGACACTCGATACGAGGTATCGAATTTGTAATCGCGAGCTATCGGGTTTGTAATCGATTCGGTTCTCCACGACTAAACCACTGGTTTGTATATCTATACACACCAACGGCATTGGTTATTTAAATCGCTCTCTGTCCAGAACTATGTCATACGGTAGAGTTTTGTTAATAGTGTCATTCCAGTTTCAATATAATATTTTTCAAATGTGGCGTTATTCGGTTTGTTCGGTTGTTGTTCGGTTTAATTTCAGCAATTTATCTTCTTCCAAAATTAGTATACAATGGCCCCTATTTGTTGGCACACACAAGTATCCCCTTCTTATAGTTAGTTAGCTCCAGGCCAAGCAAATGTTCAACAGCTCCTCTTAAAAATAAAAGCCTTAAAGGGGCACTGTACACTAAATCTCCTTTTATACTCAACAGAATATATGCAACAAATGAATGAATTTGATCCATGGATTAGTGCAAAATACACTTATGTGCTCCAAGAACGATGCAAACAACATAGTAATTATAATGAAAATGAATTTATGACTCCAGCCATTTATTCATTTTTATTGTAATTACCATGTTGTTTGCATCGTGCATAGAGCACATTAGTGTATTTTGCACTAATCCATGGCCCAAATTCATTCATTTGTTGCATATATTCATTTGAATATAAACGGAGATGGTCCCATACATGGCCAGATTTAGTGTACAGCGCCCCTCTAATGTTATTGTTGACGCCCATATCCGATAATCAGTATAATGTCAGTTTATCTATTGTTAGCGTTACTTCTTTTTGTTTCCATGAGGTAGAGTATAAAATTATATTAATATTTTTAGGCAGACATACAAAATAGCAGTTACTATATTTTCGGTTGTATCGTCTAATTATATAATCCGAACCACTTTATGATTTTTTTTGTTATTAAAGACATTATTGCAAGTCTTCGTTGAAAGTCACAAAACGGTCGTTGCAACAACCGTTAAAGGGGACTGTACACTAAATCCGACCATTTATGAGACCATCTCCTTTTATACTCAACAGAATATATGCAACATATGAATGGATTTGAGCTATGGATTAGTGGAAAATACTCTTATTTACTCTATGAACAATGCAAACAACATGGTACTTATAATAAAAATGAATAAATGGCTGGAGTCATAAATTCATTTTCGTTATAATTACAATGTTGTTTGCATCGTTCATATAGCACAGAAGTGTAGTTTGCACTAATAAATGGCTCAAATTCATTCATTTGTTGCATATATTCTGCTGAGTAAAAAAGTAGATGGTCACATAAATGGCCAGATTTAGTGCACAGTACCTCTTACAGAATATGTTGTTTCATAGAAGTTCGGCGATGTATGTTTGTTGATTTTTTTTTGTATATCAGGTTTCATCGTCGTTCCAGCCACTAAGGCCATGTCACAACTTTGTTAATTTTACGAGTGGCGGAAGGGCCGGACATAGGATTAATTTCATATAAAAAAATCACCCCGTGGCACTGCAAGTAGCGATCATTGACCCCACCCTTCCCTCCATGTGCGTTGATACAACATCAGCGCTTATTGGAATTAGAACCAGCTGTGAGGCTAATGTTGGCTTAATTGCACTGAACGTATATAACTACCACTGAATCCCAACCAGAAAGGAAATCACAAACTTACACGTATATTTTAATTAGGCTACATTCTCTGTACGTGGATAAAAAAATCGCGCTTATCGGAAATGGAACCAGCTTCTCTGCTGATGTGCGGCTTATGTTAGCACAGTGCAACATGCACCTTACAGAATCAATCACCGATGCCTCTCTGTAATAGTTGGCTTATAGGTCTTGGATTTGTTTTGAAGATCCCAAGAAAATGGTACATGGTGAAGTACTTAATGATATTTCCAAGACAAAATATTGGTAGTTTCATCAATTCCCTTAAGTTTAACCATCAGCAGCTTATCTTAACTATAAAAGCATCCAAAATGTCAATCTTTCAGATTGTAATAAAAACAGTACAGTGACATTATACAGATACCATTATACCATAAAAAGTTTACATTGAGGCCCATGTGTAAGACGTTAAACATTGCAACCAAAATCAAATTAGGTGTCCTGATTTGTCTCCCGAATCAATTGATTTTTATCGAATTTGACTAACAAGAAGTGTTTTTATAATCAAGTTGGTGGGTCGCTGGTTAGAGAGAGCGCGGGGGTACTATGATGTGCCGATATCCTCCGAAATTCTCGAAATGTCCTTGCCCGTGTTGCAGCTACATGGCTTTATGGACTCAAGAAAAATATGTTTGATTATTGACTGCGTATATATGTAAAAAAAAAATCAAGACGCATATCTATCCCCATGACATTTGAGTTCATGGGGTCAACCATGAAAATATCATTTAAAGGGTCACGCATTATACTAATCTTCTGTATTAAATCATGATATTATCCACAAGGGAAATCTTACAAAATATAATAGGCAACGGTCACGTATCGAGGTTGTCTCAATCGGACAATAGCATCCAACGTTTCTTATGACAGTTCTTTATTCGACCGGCGTCTACCAATCAACTACTAATTTAAAATGCATGTCCCAGACACTTTGAGACGAACGACTGACACAAACTGACTAACGATTTCGTTTTATCTCCAATTGGTATAATGATTTTATCTCGTTAGCAATGAGTTCCATCAAACACATATAATGTCTCTATGTAGTATAGGACAAATGGCTTGGGTTGACGAAATTGCGTGTGTCATTGCTATAAGAAATAAAATCTCCGTCTGTGATAATTAAACTGTGTTATCCTCTATATTTATAACACTCCCAAACACTTTGCGGTGGTTTTATTGGCGGTACACGCCATTTGATCTTTTCTCTAAAATCTACAGTTTATGTGTTCAGCCCCGGCGTGGTCTATACTTGTGAGGGCTGATAAAGGAGGACTATAGATACGCGTGTGTGAATTCTAGTAGCATGCACACATTTAGTGTATGTACTTGTTCTAGGTAATTAAGCCTCTGCCATGCTAACGGGGATAATATATACCATTACACAGCCGTGATATTGTGGGAAACTTTTCCACGACATTTCAAATATGCATTCACCTCGATCGACCAATCGTACGTCTTATATGTCCACAATGTACATGTAGTAAATTAACCCTTTCCCTTGGGAACATATTCATCTCCGTGCTGACTATATAGTATACATTCCGGACAATTTAATTGCACCTATAGTTACGTGTATAGTTTCTATAACTGCTGGCAATTTCCAACGTAACAACGTGTGGTTGGAAATTTCCAGCTAATTGCCACTTACCGAAAGACGTTCAATATTCTATTTTTGGTCGGAAAACAACATATTCCACACTAAATATCGGTTGGAAAATCAAACTATCATAAGAGTTTCAAGCTATATTTCGTTTAAAACTTCCAACTGTTGATGTGTCAGTCATGGAATTTCCAACAGTTTTACCAAAGTTAGGGAGAGTGACACCACCAAGCCACCCGACCCCCTGCCAGACGTATCTAGTTAAAGCGACTAATGTGTAATACACTTCAGCCCTCAACAAAACCTAGGAATTTCGTACTTTGTTGCGTTCCGATGACTAAAATAAGTCGAAGGATGCAGGGAATACTATATACATAGAGGGGATCTACAATTGGTCGAAGGATGCAGGGAATATATACATAGAGAGGATCTACAATAGGTGGAAGGGTGCAGTGAATACTATATACATAGAGAGCATCTACAATAGGTCGAAGGATGCATGGAATACTATATACATAGAGAGCATCTACAATAGGTCGAAGGATGCAGGAATATATACACAGAGAGGATCTACAATACGTCGAAGGATGCAGGAAGTACTATATACATCGAGAGGACCTACAACATGTCGAAGGATGCAGGGAACACTATATACATAGAGAGGATCTACAATAGGTCGAATGATGCAGGGAATACTATATACATAGAGAGGATCTACAATAGGTCGAAGGATGCATGGAACACTATATACATAGAGAGTATCTACAATAGGTCGAAGGATGCAGGAAATACTATATACATAGAGCGGACCTACAACAGGTCGAGGGATGCAGGGAACACTATATACATATAGAGGATCTACAATAGGTCGAATGATGCAGGGAATACTATATACATAGAGAGGACCTACAATAGGTCGACGGATGCAGGGAACACTATATACATATAGAGGATCTACAATAGGTCAAAGGATGCAGGGAATGCTATATACATAGAGAGGACCTACAATAGGTCGACGGATGCAGGGAACACTATATACATAGAGAGGATCTACAATAGGTCGAATGATGCAGGAAATACTATATACATAGAGAGGACCTACAATAGGTCGAAGGATGCAGGGAACACTATATACATAGAGAGGATCTACAATAGGTCGAATGATGCAGGGAACACTATATACATAGAGAGGACCTACAATAGGTCGAAGGATGCAGGGAACACTATATACATAGAGAGGATCTACAATAGGTCGAAGGATGCATGGAATACTATATACATATAGAGGACCTACAATAGGTCGAAGGATGCATGGAATACTATATACATAGAGACGACCTACAATAGGTCGAAGGATGCAGGGAATACTATATACATATAGAGGATCTACAATAGGTCGAAGGATGCAGGGAATACTATATACATAGAGAGGATTTACAACACGTAGAAGGATGCATGGAATATATACACATAGAGGATATACAATAGGTCGAAGGGTGCAGGGAATACCATATACATAGAAAGGCTCTACAATAGGTCGAATGATGCAGGGAATACTACCTATAGAGAGAGGCTCTACAATAGGTCGAAGGATGCAGGGAATACTATATACATAGAGAGGATCTACAATATGTCGAAGGATGCAGGGAATACTATATACATAGAGATGATCTACAATGGGTCGAAGGATGCAGGAAATATATGCATATAGAGGATCTACAATAGGTCGAAGGATGCATGGAATACTATATACATAGAGGGGATATACAATAGGTCGAAGGATGCAGGAAATATATGCATAGAGAGGATATACAATAGGTCGAAGGATGCAGGAAATACTATATACATAGAGACGACCTACAATAGGTCGAAGGATGCATGGAATACTATTTACATAGAGACGACCTACAATAGGTCGAAGGATGCATGGAATACTATATACATATAGAGGACCTACAATAGGTCGAAGGATGCATGGAATACTATTTACATAGAGAGGATCTACAATAGGTCGAAGGATGCATGGAATACTATTTACATAGAGAGGATCTACAATAGGTCGAAGGATGCAGGGAATACTATATACATAGAGAGGATCTACAATAGGTCGAAGGGTGCAGGGAATACTATATACATAGAGACGACCTACAATAGGTCGAAGGATGCAGGAAATGCTATATACATAGAGAGGATCAACAATAGGTCGAAGGATGCAGGGAATACTATATACATATAGAGGATCTACAATAGGTCGAAGGATGCAAGGAATATATACATAGAGAGGATCTACAATAGGTCGAAGGATGCATGAAATACTATATACATAGAGAGGATATACAATAGGTCGAATGATGCAGGGAATACTATATACATAGAGAGGATATACAATAGGTCGAAGGATGCAGGGAATACTATAAACACAGAGAGGCTCTACAGCAGGTCGAATGATGCAGGGAATACTACATACATAGACAGGATCTACAATAGGTCGAAGGATGCAGGGAATACTATCTATAGAGAGAGGATCTACAATAGGTCGAAGGATGCAGGAAATACTATATACATAGAGAGGATCTACAATATGTCGAAGAATGCAGGGAATATATACATAGAGAGGATATACAATAGGTCGAAGGATGCAGGGACTACCATAAACATAGAGAGGATCCACAATATGTCGAAGGATGCATGGAATACTATATACATAGAGAGGATCTACAATAGGTCGAAGGATGCAGGGAACACTATATACATAGAGAGGATCTACAATAGGTCGACGGATGCAGGGAATACTATATACATAGAGACGACCTACAATAGGTCGAATGATGCAGGGAATACTATATACATAGAGAGGATCTACAATAGGTCGAAGGATGTAGGGAATACTATATACATAGAGAGGATCTACAATAGGTCGAAGGATGCATGAAATACTATATACATAGAGAGGATATACAATAGGTCGAATGATGCAGGGAATACTATATACATAGAGAGGATATACAATAGGTCGAAGGATGCAGGGAATACTATAAACACAGAGAGGCTCTACAGCAGGTCGAATGATGCAGGGAATACTACATACATAGACAGGATCTACAATAGGTCGAAGGATGCAGGGAATACTATCTATAGAGAGAGGATCTACAATAGGTCGAAGGATGCAGGAAATACTATATACATAGAGAGGATCTACAATAGGTCGAATGATGCAAGGAATACTATATTCATATAGAGGATCTACAATATGTCGAAGAATGCAGGGAATATATACATAGAGAGGATATACAATAGGTCGAAGGATGCAGGGACTACCATAAACATAGAGAGGATCCACAATATGTCGAAGGATGCATGGAATACTATATACATAGAGAGGATCTACAATAGGTCGAAGGATGCAGGGAACACTATATACATAGAGAGGATCTACAATAGGTCGACGGATGCAGGGAATACTATATACATAGAGACGACCTACAATAGGTCGAATGATGCAGGGAATACTATATACATAGAGAGGATCTACAATAGGTCGAAGGATGTAGGGAATACTATATACATAGATACGACCTACAATAGGTCGAAGGATGCAGGGAACACTATATACATAGATACGACCTACAATAGGTCGAAGGATGCAGGGAACACTATATACATAGATACGACCTACAATAGGTCGACGGATGCAGGGAATACTATATACATAGAGACGACCTACAATAGGTCGAATGATGCAGGAAATACTATATACATAGAGAGGAACTACAATAGGTCGAAGGATGCAGGGAACACTATATACATAGAGAGGATCTACAATAGGTCGAATGATGCAGGGAATACTATCTATAGAGAGGATCTACAATAGGTCGAATGATGCAGGGAATACTATATACATAGAGAGGAACTACAATAGGTCGAAGGATGCAGGGAACACTATATACATAGAGAGGATCTACAATAGGTCGAAGGATGCAGGGAATGCTATATACATAGAGAGGATCTACAATAGGTCGAAGGATGCAGGGAATACTATATACATAGAGATGATCTACAATAGGTCGAAGGATGTAGGGAATAGATACATAGATAGGATCTACAACATGTAGAAGGATGCATGGAATATATACACATAGAGGATCTACAATAGGTCGAAGGGTGCATAGAATATATACACAGAGAGGATCTACAATAGGTCGAAGGATGCAGGGAATACTATCTATAGAGAGAGGCTCTACAATAGGTCGAAGGATGCATGGAATACTATTTACATAGAGAGGACCTACAATAGGTCGAAGGATGCAGGGAATACTATATACATAGAGAGGATCTACAATAGGTCGAAGGATGCAGGAAATATATACATAGAGAGGATCTACAATAGGTGGAAGGGTGCAGTGAATACTATATACATAGAGAGGATCTACAATAGGTCGAAGGATGCAGGAAATACTATATACATAGAGACGACCTACAATAGGTCGAAGGATGCAGGAAATACTATATACATATAGAGGATCTACAATAGGTCGAAGGATGCAGGGAATACTATATACATATAGAGGATCTACAATAGGTCGAAGGATGCAGGGAATACTATATACATATAGATGATCTACAATAGGTCGAAGGACGCAGGGAATATATACATAGAGAGGATCTGCAATAGGTCGAAGGATGCAGGGAACACTATATACATATAGAGGACCTACAATAGGTCGAAGGATGCAGGGAATACTATATACATAGAGAGGATCTACAATAGGTCGAAGGGTGCAGGAAATGCTATATACATAGAGAGGATCAACAATAGGTCGAAGGATGCAGGGAATACTATATACATATAGAGGATCTACAATAGGTCGAAGGATGCAGGGAATATATACATAGAGAGGATCTACAATAGGTCGAAGGATGCAGGAAATACTATATACATAGAGAGGATCTACAATAGGTCGAATGATGCAGGGAATACTATATACATAGAGGGGATATACAATAGGTCGAAGGATGCAGGGAATACTATATACATAGAGAGGATCTACAATAGGTCGAAGGATGCAGGGAATACTATATACATATAGAGGATCTACAATAGGTCGAAGGATGCAGGGAATACTATATACATAGAGAGGATCTACAATAGGTCGAAGGATGCAGGGAACACTGTATACATAGAGAGGATCTACAATAGATCGAAGGATGCAGGGAATACTATATACATATAGAGGAACTACAATAGGTCGAAGGATGCAGGGAATGCTATATACATAGAGAGGATCTACAATAGGTCGAATGATGCAGGGAATGCTATATACATAGAGAGGATCTACAATAGGTCGAATGATGCAGGGAACACTATATACATAGAGAGGATCTACAATAGGTCGAAGGATGCAGGGAATACTATATACATAGAGAGGATCTACAATAGGTCGAATGATGCAGGGAACACTATATACATAGAGAGGATCTACAATAGGTCGAATGATGCAGGGAACACTATATACATAGAGAGGATCTACAATAGGTCGAATGATGCAGGGAATGCTATATACATAGAGAGGATCTACAATAGGTCAAAGGATGCAGGGAATACTATATACATAGAGAGGACCTACAATAGGTCGAAGAATGCAGGGAATGCTATATACATATAGAGGATCTACAATAGGTCAAAGGATGCAGGGAATAATATATACATAGAGAGGATCTACAATAGGTCGAATGATGCAGGGAATAATATATACATAGAGAGGATCTACAATAGGTCGAATGATGCAGGGAATGCTATATACATAGAGAGGATCTACAATAGGTCAAAGGATGCAGGGAATACTATATACATATAGAGGATCTACAATAGGTCGAAGAATGCAGGGAATGCTATATACATATAGAGGATCTACAATAGGTCAAAGGATGCAGGGAATAATATATACATAGAGAGGATCTACAATAGGTCGAATGATGCAGGGAATACTATATACATAGAGAGGAACTACAATAGGTCGAAGGATGCAGGGAATGCTATATACATAGAGAGGATCTACAATAGGTCAAAGGATGCAGGGAATACTATATACATAGAGAGGATCTACAATAGGTCGAATGATGCAGGGAATACTATATATATAGAGAGGATCTACAATAGGTCAAAGGATGCAGGGAATACTATATACATAGAGAGGATCTACAATAGGTCAAAGGATGCAGGGAATACTATATACATAGAGAGGATCTACAATAGGTCGAATGATGCAGGGAATACTATATACATAGAGAGGATCTACAATAGGTCAAAGGATGCAGGGAATACTATATACATAGAGAGGATCTACAATAGGTGGAAGGATGCAGGGAACACTATATACATAGAGAGGATCTACAATAGGTCAAAGGATGCAGGGAATACTATATACATAGAGAGGATCTACAATAGGTCGAATGATGCAGGGAATACTATATACATAGAGAGGATCTACAATAGGTCAAAGGATGCAGGGAATACTATATACATAGAGAGGATCTACAATAGGTCAAAGGATGCAGGGAATACTATATACATAGAGAGGATCTACAATAGGTGGAAGGATGCAGGGAATACTATATACATAGAGAGGATCTACAATAGGTCAAAGGATGCAGGGAATACTATATACATAGAGAGGATCTACAATAGGTCGAATGATGCAGGGAATACTATATACATAGAGAGGATATACAATAGGTGGAAGGATGCAGGGAATACTATATACATAGAGAGGATCTACAATAGGTGGAAGGATGCAGGGAATACTATATACATAGAGAGGATCTACAATAGGTCAAAGGATGCAGGGAATACTATATACATAGAGAGGATCTACAATAGGTCGAATGATGCAGGGAATACTATATACATAGAGAGGATCTACAATAGGTCAAAGGATGCAGGGAATACTATATACATAGAGAGGATCTACAATAGGTCAAAGGATGCAGGGAATACTATATACATAGAGAGGATCTACAATAGGTCGAATGATGCAGGGAATACTATATACATAGAGAGGATCTACAATAGGTCGAATGATGCAGGGAATGCTATATACATAGAGAGGATCTACAATAGGTCGAATGATGCAGGGAATACTATATACATAGAGAGGATCTACAATAGGTCGAATGATGCAGGGAATACTATATACATAGAGAGGATCTACAATAGGTCGAAGGATGCAGGAAATACTATATACATAGAGAGGATCTACAATAGGTCAAAGGATGCAGGGAATACTATATACATAGAGAGGATCTACAATAGGTCGAAGGATGCAGGGAATACTATATACATAGAGAGGATCTACAATAGGTCAAAGGATGCAGGGAATACTATATACATATAGAGGATCTACAATAGGTCGAAGGATGCAGGGAATACTATAAACATAGAGAGGAACTACAACAGGTCGAAGGATGCAGGAAATACTATATACATAGAGAGGATCTACAACAGGTCGAAGGATGCAGGGAATACTATATACATAGAGAGGAACTACAACAGGTCGAAGGATGCAGGGAATACTATATACATATAGAGGATCTACAATAGGTCGAAGGATGCAGGGAATACTATATACATATAGAGGATCTACAATAGGTCGAAGTATGCAGGAAATACTATATACATATAGAGGATCTACAATAGGTCGAAGGATGCAGGGAATACTATAAACATAGAGAGGAACTACAATAGGTCGAATGATGCAGGAAATACTATATATATATATAGAGAGGATCTACAATAGGTCGAAGGATGCAGGGAATACTATAAACATAGAGAGGAACTACAATAGGTCGAATGATGCAGGAAATACTATATACATATAGAGGATCTACAATAGGTCGAAGTATGCAGGAAATACTATATACATATAGAGGATCTACAATAGGTCGAAGGATGCAGGGAATACTATAAACATAGAGAGGAACTACAACAGGTCGAAGGATGCAGGAAATACTATATACATAGAGAGGATCTACAACAGGTCAAAGGATGCAGGGAATACTATATACATAGAGAGGAACTACAACAGGTCGAAGGATGCAGGAAATACTATATACATAGAGAGGAACTACAACAGGTCGAAGGATGCAGGAAATACTATATACATAGAGAGGAACTACAACAGGTCGAAGGATGCAGGAAATACTATATACATAGAGAGGAACTACAACAGGTCGAAGGATGCAGGAAATACTATATACATAGAGAGGATCTACAACAGGTCGAAGGATGCAGGGAATACTATATACATAGAGAGGATCTACAATAGGTCAAAGGATGCAGGGAATACTATATACATAGAGAGGATCTACAACAGGTCGAAGGATGCAGGAAATACTATATACATAGAGAGGAACTACAACAGGTCGAAGGATGCAGGAAATACTATATACATAGAGAGGAACTACAATAGGTCGAAGGATGCAGGGAATACTATATACACAGAGAGGATCTACAATAGGTCGAAGGATGCAGGGAATACTATATACATAGAGAGGTTCTACAATAGGTCGAAGGATGCAGGGAATACTATATACATAGAGAGGAACTACAATAGGTCGAAGTATGCAGGAAATACTATATACATAGAGAGGAACTACAATAGGTCGAAGGATGCAGGGAATACTATATACATAGAGAGGAACTACAATAGGTCGAAGTATGCAGGGAATGCTATATACATAGAGAGGTTCTACAATAGGTCGAAGTATGCAGGAAATACTATATACATATAGAGGATCTACAACAGGTCGAAGGATGCAGGGAATACTATATACATAGAGAGGAACTACAACAGGTCGAAGGATGCAGGAAATACTATATACATAGAGAGGAACTACAATAGGTCGAAGGATGCAGGAAATACTATATACATAGAGAGGAACTACAATAGGTCGAAGTATGCAGGAAATACTATATACATAGAGAGGAACTACAACAGGTCGAAGGATGCAGGGAATACTATATACATATAGAGGATCTACAATAGGTCGAAGGATGCAGGAAATACTATATACATATAGAGGATCTACAATAGGTCGAAGGATGCATGGAATACTATATACATAGAGAGGACATACAATAGGTCGAAGGATGCAGGAAATACTATATACATAGAGAGGATCTACAATAGGTCGAAGGATGCAGGGAATACTATATACATAGATAGGATCTACAATAGGTCGAAGGATGCATGGAATACTATATACATAGAGAGGACATACAATAGGTCGAAGGATGCAGGAAATACTATATACATATAGAGGATCTACAATAGGTCGAAGGATGCATGGAATACTATATACATAGAGAGGACATACAATAGGTCGAAGGATGCAGGAAATACTATATACATAGAGAGGATCTACAATAGGTCGAAGGATGCAGGGAATACTATATACATAGATAGGATCTACAATAGGTCGAAGGATGCATGGAATACTATATACATAGAGAGGACATACAATAGGTCGAAGGATGCAGGAAATACTATATACATATAGAGGATCTACAATAGGTCGAAGGATGCATGGAATACTATATACATAGAGAGGACATACAATAGGTCGAAGGATGCAGGAAATACTATATACATAGAGAGGATCTACAATAGGTCGAAGGATGCAGGAAATACTATATACATAGAGAGGAACTACAATAGGTCGAAGTATGCAGGAAATACTATATACATAGAGAGGAACTACAACAGGTCGAAGGATGCAGGGAATACTATATACATATAGAGGATCTACAATAGGTCGAAGGATGCAGGAAATACTATATACATATAGAGGATCTACAATAGGTCGAAGGATGCATGGAATACTATATACATAGAGAGGACATACAATAGGTCGAAGGATGCAGGAAATACTATATACATAGAGAGGATCTACAATAGGTCGAAGGATGCAGGGAATACTATATACATAGAGAGGATCTACAATAGGTCGAAGGATGCAGGAAATACTATATACATAGAGAGGATCTACAATAGGTCGAAGGATGCAGGAAATGCTATATACATAGAGAGGACCTACAACAGGTCGAAGGTTGCAGGGAATGCTATATACATAGAGAGGACCTACAACAGGTCGAAGGTTGCAGGGAATGCTATATACATAGAGAGGACCTACAACAGGTCGAAGGTTGCAGGGAATGCTATATACATAGAGAGGACCTACAATAGGTCGAAGGATGCAGGGAATGCTATATACATAGAGAGGATATACAACAGGTCGAAGGTTGCAGGGAATGCTATATACATAGAGAGGATCTACAATAGGTCGAAGGATGCAGGGAATACTATATACATAGAGAGGATCAACAATAGGTCGAAGGATGCAGGGAATACTATATACATAGAGAGTATCTACAATAGGTCAAAGGATGCAGGGAATACTATATACATAGAGAGGATCAACAATAGGTCGAAGGATGCAGGGAATGCTATATACATAGAGAGGACATACAATAGGTCAAAGGATGCAGGGAATGCTATATACATAGAGAGGATCAACAATAGGTCGAAGGATGCAGGGAATGCTATATACATAGAGAGGATCTACAATAGGTCGAAGGATGCAGGGAATACTATATACATAGAGAGGATCTACAATAGGTCGAAGGATGCAGGGAATACTATATACATAGAGAGGATCTACAATAGGTCGAAGGATGCAGGGAATGCTATATACATAGAGAGGACCTACAATAGGTCAAAGGATGCAGGGAATACTATATACATAGAGAGGACCTACAATAGGTCGAATGATGCAGGGAATACTATATACATAGAGAGGATCTACAATAGGTCGAATGATGCAGGAAATACTATATACATAGAGAGGACCTACAATATGTCGAAGGATGCAGGAAATACTATATACATAGAGAGGATCTACAATAGGTCGAAGGATGCAGGGAATGCTGTATACATAGAGAGGATCTACAATAGGTCGAAGGATGCAGGGAATACTATATACATAGATAGGATCTACAATAGGTCAAAGGATGCAGGGAATACTATATACATAGAGAGGATCTACAATAGGTCAAAGGATGCAGGGAATACTATATACATAGAGAGGATCTACAATAGGTCAAAGGATGCAGGGAATGCTGTATACATAGAGAGTATCTACAATAGGTCAAAGGATGCATGGAATACTATATACATAGAGAGGATCTACAATAGGTCAAAGGATGCAGGGAATACTATATACATAGAGAGGATCTACAATAGGTCAAAGGATGCATGGAACACTATATACATAGAGAGGATCTACAATAGGTCAAATGATGCAGGGAATACTATATACATAGAGAGGATCTACAATATGTCGAAGGATGCAGGGAATACTATATACATAGAGAGGATCTACAATAGGTCGAAGGATGCAGGGAATACTATATACATAGAGAGGATCTACAATATGTCAAAGGATGCAGGGAATGCTGTATACATAGAGAGGATCTACAATAGGTCAAAGGATGCAGGGAATGCTGTATACATAGAGAGGATCTACAATATGTCAAAGGATGCAGGGAATGCTGTATACCTAGAGAGGATCTACAATAGGTCGAATGATGCAGGGAATACTATATACATAGAGAGGACCTACAATAGGTCAAAGGATGCAGGGAATGCTATATACATAGAGAGGACCTACAATAGGTCGAAGGATGCAGGGAATGCTGTATACATAGAGAGGACCTACAATAGGTCGAAGGATGCAGGGAATGCTATATACATAGAGAGGACCTACAATAGGTCAAAGGATGCAGGGAATGCTATATACATAGAGAGGACCTACAATAGGTCAAAGGATGCAGGGAATGCTGTATACATAGAGAGGCTCTACAATAGGTCAAAGGATGCAGGGAATGCTGTATACATAGAGAGGATCTACAATAGGTCAAAGGATGCAGGGAATACTATATACATAGAGAGGCTCTACAATAGGTCAAAGGATGCAGGGAATGCTGTATACATAGAGAGGCTCTACAATAGGTCAAAGGATGCAGGGAATGCTGTATACATAGAGAGGCTCTACAATAGGTCAAAGGATGCAGGGAATGCTGTATACATAGAGAGGATCTACAATAGGTCAAAGGATGCAGGGAATACTATATACATAGAGAGGCTCTACAATAGGTCAAAGGATGCAGGGAATGCTGTATACATAGAGAGGATCTACAATAGGTCAAAGGATGCAGGGAATACTATATACATAGAGAGGATCTACAATAGGTCAAAGGATGCAGGGAATGCTGTATACATAGAGAGGACCTACAATAGGTCGAATGATGCAGGGAATGCTGTATACATAGAGAGGATCTACAATAGGTCAAAGGATGCAGGGAATGCTGTATACATAGAGAGGACCTACAATAGGTCGAATGATGCAGGGAATGCTGTATACATAGAGAGGATCTACAATAGGTCAAAGGATGCAGGGAATACTATATACATAGAGAGGATCTACAATAGGTCAAAGGATGCAGGGAATGCTGTATACATAGAGAGGATCTACAATAGGTCAAAGGATGCAGGGAATGCTGTATACATAGAGAGGATCTACAATATGTCGAAGGATGCAGGGAATACTGTATACATAGAGAGGACCTACAATAGGTCGAAGGATGCAGGGAATACTATATACATAGAGAGGATCTACAATATGTCGAAGGATGCAGGGAATACTGTATACATAGAGAGGACCTACAATAGGTCGAAGGATGCAGGGAATACTATATACATAGAGAGGATCTACAATAGGTCGAAGGATGCAGGGAATGCTGTATACATAGAGAGGCTCTACAATAGGTCAAAGGATGCAGGGAATGCTGTATACATAGAGAGGATCTACAATAGGTCAAAGGATGCAGGGAATGCTGTATACATAGAGAGGATCTACAATAGGTCAAAGGATGCAGGGAATACTATATACATAGAGAGGATCTACAACAGGTCGAAGGATGCAGGGAATGCTATATACATAGAGAGGATCTACAATAGGTCGAAGGATGCAGGGAATGCTATATACATAGAGAGGATCTACAATAGGTCGAAGGATGTAGGGAATATATACATAGAGAGGATCTACAATAGGTCGAAGGATGCAGGGAATGCTATATACATAGAGAGGATCTACAATAGGTCGAATGATGCAGGGAATACTATATACATAGAGAGGATCAACATTAGGTCGAAGGATGCAGGGAATGCTATATACATAGAGAGGATCTACAATAGGTCGAAGGATGTAGGGAATATATACATAGAGAGGATCTACAATAGGTCGAAGGATGCAGGGAATGCTATATACATAGAGAGGATCTACAATAGGTCGAATGATGCAGGGAATACTATATACATAGAGAGGATCTACAATAGGTCGAAGGATGTAGGGAATATATACATAGAGAGGATCTACAATAGGTCGAAGGATGCAGGGAATGCTATATACATAGAGAGGATCTACAATAGGTCGAAGGATGTAGGGAATATATACATAGAGAGGATCAACATTAGGTCGAAGGATGCAGGGAATGCTATATACATAGAGAGGATCTACAATAGGTCGAAGGATGTAGGGAATATATACATAGAGAGGATCTACAATAGGTCGAAGGATGCAGGGAATGCTATATACATAGAGAGGATCTACAATAGGTCGAATGATGCAGGGAATACTATATACATAGAGAGGATCAACATTAGGTCGAAGGATGCAGGGAATGCTATATACATAGAGAGGATCTACAATAGGTCGAAGGATGTAGGGAATATATACATAGAGAGGATCTACAATAGGTCGAAGGATGCAGGGAATGCTATATACATAGAGAGGATCTACAATAGGTCGAAGGATGTAGGGAATATATACATAGAGAGGATCTACAATAGGTCGAAGGATGCAGGGAATGCTATATACATAGAGAGGATCTACAATAGGTCGAAGGATGCAGGGAATACTATATACATAGAGAGGATCTACAATAGGTCGAAGGATGCAGGGAATGCTATATACATAGAGAGGACCTACAATAGGTCAAAGGATGCAGGGAATGCTGTATACATAGAGAGGATCTACAATATGTCGAAGGATGCAGGGAATACTGTATACATAGAGAGGATCTACAATAGGTCGAATGATGCAGGGAATGCTGTATACATAGAGAGGATCTACAATATGTCGAAGGATGCAGGGAATACTGTATACATAGAGAGGACCTACAATAGGTCGAAGGATGCAGGGAATACTATATACATAGAGAGGATCTACAATAGGTCGAAGGATGCAGGGAACGCTATATACATAGAGAGGATCTACAATAGGTCGAGGGATGCAGGGAATGCTATATACATAGAGAGGATCTACAATAGGTCGAAGGATGCAGGGAATACTATATACATAGAGAGGATCTACAATAGGTCGAAGGATGCAGGGAATACTATATACATAGAGAGGATCTACAATAGGTCGAATGATGCAGGGAATACTATATACATAGAGAGGATCTACAATAGGTCGAATGATGCAGGGAATACTATATACATAGAGAGGATCTACAATAGGTCGAATGATGCAGGGAATACTATATACATAGAGAGGATCTACAATAGGTCGAATGATGCAGGGAATGCTGTATACATAGAGAGGCTCTACAATAGGTCAAAGGATGCAGGGAATGCTGTATACATAGAGAGGCTCTACAATAGGTCAAAGGATGCAGGGAATGCTGTATACATAGAGAGGATCTACAATAGGTCAAAGGATGCAGGGAATACTATATACATAGAGAGGATCTACAACAGGTCGAAGGATGCAGGGAATGCTATATACATAGAGAGGATCTACAATAGGTCGAAGGATGCAGGGAATGCTATATACATAGAGAGGATCTACAATAGGTCGAAGGATGCAGGGAATGCTATATACATAGAGAGGATCTACAATAGGTCGAAGGATGTAGGGAATATATACATAGAGAGGATCTACAATAGGTCGAAGGATGCAGGGAATGCTATATACATAGAGAGGATCTACAATAGGTCGAAGGATGCAGGGAATACTATATACATAGAGAGGATCTACAATAGGTCGAAGGATGCAGGGAATGCTATATACATAGAGAGGATCTACAATAGGTCGAAGGATGCAGGGAATACTATATACATAGAGAGGATCTACAATAGGTCGAAGGATGCAGGGAATGCTATATACATAGAGAGGACCTACAATAGGTCAAAGGATGCAGGGAATGCTGTATACATAGAGAGGATCTACAATAGGTCGAAGGATGCAGGGAATACTATATACATAGAGAGGAACTACAATAGGTCAAAGGATGCAGGGAATGCTGTATACATAGAGAGGATCTACAATAGGTCGAATGATGCAGGGAATACTATATACATAGAGAGGATCTACAATAGGTCAAAGGATGCAGGGAATGCTGTATACATAGAGAGGATCTACAATAGGTCGAAGGATGCAGGGAATGCTATATACATAGAGAGGATCTACAATAGGTCGAAGGATGCAGGGAATGCTATATACATAGAGAGGATCTACAATAGGTCGAAGGATGCAGGGAATGCTATATACATAGAGAGGACCTACAATAGGTCAAAGGATGCAGGGAATGCTGTATACATAGAGAGGACCTACAATAGGTCAAAGGATGCAGGGAATGCTGTATACATAGAGAGGACCTACAATAGGTCGAAGGATGCAGGGAATGCTGTATACATAGAGAGGATCTACAATAGGTCAAAGGATGCAGGGAATGCTGTATACATAGAGAGGATCTACAATAGGTCAAAGGATGCAGGGAATGCTGTATACATAGAGAGGACCTACAATAGGTCAAAGGATGCAGGGAATGCTGTATACATAGAGAGGATCTACAATAGGTCGAAGGATGCAGGGAATGCTATATACATAGAGAGGATCTACAATAGGTCAAAGGATGCAGGGAATGCTGTATACATAGAGAGGATCTACAATAGGTCAAAGGATGCAGGGAATACTATATACATAGAGAGGATCTACAATAGGTCAAAGGATGCAGGGAACACTATATACATATAGAGGATCTACAATAGGTCGAATGATGCAGGGAATACTATATACATATAGAGGATCTACAATAGGTCAAAGGATGCAGGGAACACTATATACATATAGAGGATCTACAATAGGTCAAAGGATGCAGGGAATGCTGTATACATAGAGAGGATCTACAATAGGTCAAAGGATGCAGGGAATGCTGTATACATAGAGAGGATCTACAATAGGTCGAAGGATGCAGGGAATGCTATATACATAGAGAGGATCTACAATAGGTCAAAGGATGCAGGGAATGCTGTATACATAGAGAGGATCTACAATAGGTCAAAGGATGCAGGGAATGCTATATACATAGAGAGGATCTACAATAGGTCAAAGGATGCAGGGAATGCTGTATACATAGAGAGGATCTACAATAGGTCAAAGGATGCAGGGAATACTATATACATAGAGAGGATCTACAATAGGTCAAAGGATGCAGGGAACACTATATACATATAGAGGATCTACAATAGGTCGAATGATGCAGGGAATACTATATACATATAGAGGATCTACAATAGGTCGAATGATGCAGGGAATACTATATACATAGATAGGACATACAATAGGTCAAAGGATGCAGGGAATGCTGTATACATAGAGAGGACCTACAATAGGTCAAAGGATGCAGGGAATACTATATACATAGAGAGGCTCTACAATAGGTCAAAGGATGCAGGGAATGCTGTATACATAGAGAGGACCTACAATAGGTCAAAGGATGCAGGGAACACTATATACATATAGAGGATCTACAATAGGTCGAATGATGCAGGGAATACTATATACATATAGAGGATCTACAATAGGTCGAATGATGCAGGGAATACTATATACATAGATAGGACATACAATAGGTCAAAGGATGCAGGGAATGCTGTATACATAGAGAGGACCTACAATAGGTCAAAGGATGCAGGGAATGCTGTATACATAGAGAGGATCTACAATAGGTCAAAGGATGCAGGGAATACTATATACATAGAGAGGATCTACAATAGGTCAAAGGATGCAGGGAACACTATATACATATAGAGGATCTACAATAGGTCGAATGATGCAGGGAATACTATATACATATAGAGGATCTACAATAGGTCGAATGATGCAGGGAATACTATATACATAGATAGGACATACAATAGGTCAAAGGATGCAGGGAATGCTGTATACATAGAGAGGACCTACAATAGGTCAAAGGATGCAGGGAATACTATATACATAGAGAGGCTCTACAATAGGTCAAAGGATGCAGGGAATGCTGTATACATAGAGAGGACCTACAATAGGTCAAAGGATGCAGGGAACACTATATACATATAGAGGATCTACAATAGGTCGAATGATGCAGGGAATACTATATACATATAGAGGATCTACAATAGGTCGAATGATGCAGGGAATACTATATACATAGAGAGGATCTACAATAGGTCAAAGGATGCAGGGAATGCTGTATACATAGAGAGGATCTACAATAGGTCAAAGGATGCAGGGAATGCTGTATACATAGAGAGGACCTACAATAGGTCAAAGGATGCAGGGAACACTATATACATATAGAGGATCTACAATAGGTCGAATGATGCAGGGAATACTATATACATATAGAGGATCTACAATAGGTCGAATGATGCAGGGAATACTATATACATAGAGAGGATCTACAATAGGTCAAAGGATGCAGGGAATGCTATATACATATAGAGGATCTACAATAGGTCGAATGATGCAGGGAATACTATATACATATAGAGGATCTACAATAGGTCGAATGATGCAGGGAATACTATATACATAGAGAGGATCTACAATAGGTCGAATGATGCAGGGAATACTATATACATAGAGAGGATCTACAATAGGTCGAAGGATGCAGGGAATACTATATACATAGAGAGGATCTACAATAGGTCGAATGATGCAGGGAATACTATATACATAGAGAGGATCTACAATAGGTCGAAGGATGCAGGAAATGCTATATACATAGAGAGGATCTACAATAGGTCGAAGGATGCAGGAAATATATGCATAGAGAGGATCTACAATAGGTCGAAGGATGCAGGGAACACTATATACATAGAGAGGATCTACAATAGGTCGAAGTATGCAGGAAATACTATATACATAGAGAGGATCTACAATAGGTCGAAGGATGCAGGAAATATATGCATAGAGAGGATCTACAATAGGTCGAAGGATGCAGGGAACACTATATACATAGAGAGGATCTACAATAGGTCGAAGTATGCAGGAAATACTATATACATAGAGAGGACATACAATAGGTCGAAGGATGCAGGGAATACTATATATATATAGAGGATCTACAATAGGTCGAAGGATGCAGGAAATGCTATATACATAGAGAGGATCTACAATAGGTCGAAGGATGCAGGAAATGCTATATACATAGAGAGGATCTACAATAGGTCAAAGGATGCAGGGAATACTATATACATAGAGAGGACCTACAATAGGTCAAAGGATGCAGGGAATGCTGTATACATAGAGAGGCTCTACAATAGGTCAAAGGATGCAGGGAATGCTGTATACATAGAGAGGCTCTACAATAGGTCGAAGGATGCAGGGAATGCTGTATACATAGAGAGGCTCTACAATAGGTCGAAGGATGCAGGGAATGCTGTATACATAGAGAGGATCTACAATAGGTCAAAGGATGCAGGGAATGCTGTATACATAGAGAGGACCTACAATAGGTCAAAGGATGCAGGGAATGCTGTATACATAGAGAGGATCTACAATAGGTCAAAGGATGCAGGGAATACTATATACATAGAGAGGATCTACAATAGGTCAAAGGATGCAGGGAATGCTGTATACATAGAGAGGACCTACAATAGGTCAAAGGATGCAGGGAATACTATATACATAGAGAGGATCTACAATAGGTCAAAGGATGCAGGGAATACTATATACATAGAGAGGATCTACAATAGGTCAAAGGATGCAGGGAATGCTGTATACATAGAGAGGACCTACAATAGGTCAAAGGATGCAGGGAATGCTGTATACATAGAGAGGATCTACAATAGGTCAAAGGATGCAGGGAATACTATATACATAGAGAGGATCTACAATAGGTCAAAGGATGCAGGGAATACTATATACATAGAGAGGATCTACAATAGGTCAAAGGATGCAGGGAATGCTGTATACATAGAGAGGACCTACAATAGGTCAAAGGATGCAGGGAATGCTGTATACATAGAGAGGATCTACAATAGGTCAAAGGATGCAGGGAATACTATATACATAGAGAGGATCTACAATAGGTCAAAGGATGCAGGGAATACTATATACATAGAGAGGATCTACAATAGGTCAAAGGATGCAGGGAATGCTGTATACATAGAGAGGATCTACAATAGGTCGAATGATGCAGGGAATACTGTATACATAGAGAGGATCTACAATAGGTCGAAGGATGCAGGGAATACTATATACATAGAGAGGATCTACAATAGGTCGAAGGATGCAGGGAATACTATATACATAGAGATGATCTACAATAGGTCAAAGGATGCAGGGAATGCTGTATACATAGAGAGGATCTACAATAGGTCAAAGGATGCAGGGAATACTATATACATAGAGAGGATCTACAATAGGTCGAAGGATGCAGGGAATACTATATACATAGAGATGATCTACAATAGGTCAAAGGATGCAGGGAATGCTGTATACATAGAGAGGACCTACAATAGGTCAAAGGATGCAGGGAATGCTGTATACATAGAGAGGACCTACAATAGGTCGAAGGATGCAGGGAATGCTGTATACATAGAGAGGACCTACAATAGGTCAAAGGATGCAGGGAATGCTGTATACATAGAGAGGACCTACAATAGGTCAAAGGATGCAGGGAATGCTGTATACATAGAGAGGATCTACAATATGTCAAAGGATGCAGGGAATGCTGTATACATAGAGAGGATCTACAATAGGTCGAATGATGCAGGGAATACTATATACATAGAGAGGATCTACAATAGGTCAAAGGATGCAGGGAATGCTATATACATAGATAGGATCTACAATAGGTCGAATGATGCAGGGAATACTATATACATAGAGAGGACCTACAATAGGTCGAATGATGCAGGGAATACTATATACATATAGAGGATCTACAATAGGTCGAATGATGCAGGGAATACTATATACATAGAGAGGACCTACAATAGGTCGAAGGATGCAGGGAATGCTATATACATAGATAGGATCTACAATAGGTCGAATGACGCAGGGAATACTATATACATAGAGAGGACCTACAATAGGTCGAATGATGCAGGGAATGCTATATACATAGATAGGATCTACAATAGGTCGAATGATGCAGGGAATACTATATACATAGAGAGGATATACAATAGGTCGAAGGATGCAGGGAATGCTATATACATAGAGAGTATCTACAATAGGTCGAAGGATGCAGGGAATGCTATATACATAGAGAGTATCTACAATAGGTCGAATGATGCAGGGAATACTATATACATAGAGAGGACCTACAATAGGTCGAAGTATGCAGGAAATACTATATACATAGAGAGGATCTACAATAGGTCGAAGGATGCAGGGAATGCTATATACATAGAGAGTATCTACAATAGGTCGAAGGATGCAGGGAATACTATATACATAGAGAGGATCTACAATAGGTCGAAGGATGCAGGGAATACTATATACATAGAGAGGAACTACAATAGGTCGAAGTATGCAGGGAATGCTATATACATAGAGAGGATCTACAATAGGTCGAAGGATGCAGGGAATATATACATAGAGAGGATCTACAATAGGTCGAAGGATGCAGGGAATGCTATATACATAGAGAGGAACTACAATAGGTCGAAGTATGCAGGGAATGCTATATACATAGAGAGGATCTACAATAGGTCGAAGTATGCAGGAAATACTATATACATAGAGAGGATCTACAATAGGTCGAAGTATGCAGGAAATACTATATACATAGAGAGGATCTACAATAGGTCGAATGATGCAGGAAATACTATATACATAGAGAGGATCTACAATAGGTCGAAGGATGCAGGGAATACTATATACATAGAGAGGATCTACAATAGGTCGAAGGATGCAGGGATTACTATATACATAGAGAGGAACTACAATAGGTCGAAGTATGCAGGGAATGCTATATACATAGAGAGGATCTACAATAGGTCGAAGGATGCAGGGAACACTGTATACATAGAGAGGATCTACAATAGGTCGAATGATGCAGGAAATGCTATATACATAGAGAGGATCTACAATAGGTCGAAGTATGCAGGAAATACTATATACATAGATAGGATCTACAATAGGTCGAAGTATGCAGGAAATGCTATATACATAGAGAGGATCTACAATAGGTCGAAGTATGCAGGGAATGCTATATACATAGAGAGGATATACAATAGGTCGAAGTATGCAGGAAATACTATATACATAGAGAGGATCTACAATAGGTCAAAGGATGCAGGGAATGCTATATACATAGAGAGGATCTACAATAGGTCAAAGGATGCAGGGAACACTATATACATAGAGAGTATCTACAATAGGTCGAAGTATGCAGGGAATACTATATACATAGATAGGATCTACAATAGGTCGAAGTATGCAGGGAATGCTGTATACATAGAGAGGATCTACAATAGGTCGAAGTATGCAGGGAATGCTATATACATAGAGAGGATCTACAATAGGTCGAAGTATGCAGGAAATACTATATACATAGAGAGGATCTACAATAGGTCGAATGATGCAGGGAATACTATATACATAGAGAGGATCTACAATAGGTCGAAGTATGCAGGGAATACTATATACATAGAGAGGATCTACAATAGGTTGAATGATGCAGGGAATACTACATACATAGAGAGGATCTACAATAGGTCGAAGTATGCAGGGAATGCTATATACATAGAGAGGACCTACAATAGGTCGAAGTATGCAGGGAATGCTATATACATAGAGAGGATCTACAATAGGTCGAAGTATGCAGGAAATACTATATACATAGATAGGATCTACAATAGGTCGAAGTATGCAGGAAATGCTATATACATAGAGAGGATCTACAATAGGTCGAAGTATGCAGGGAATGCTATATACATAGAGAGGATATACAATAGGTCGAAGTATGCAGGAAATACTATATACATAGAGAGGATCTACAATAGGTCAAAGGATGCAGGGAATGCTATATACATAGAGAGGATCTACAATAGGTCGAAGTATGCAGGAAATACTATATACATAGAGAGGATCTACAATAGGTCGAAGGATGCAGGGAATGCTATATACATAGAGAGGATCTACAATAGGTCGAAGTATGCAGGAAATACTATATACATAGAGAGGATCTACAATAGGTCGAATGATGCAGGGAATACTATATACATAGAGAGGATCTACAATAGGTCGAATGATGCAGGGAATACTATATACATAGAGAGGATATACAATAGGTCGAAGGATGCAGGGAATGCTATATACATAGAGAGGATATACAATAGGTCGAAGGATGCAGGGAATGCTATATACATAGAGAGGACCTACAATAGGTCGAAGTATGCAGGAAATACTATATACATAGAGAGGATCTACAATAGGTCGAAGTATGCAGGAAATACTATATACATAGAGAGGATATACAATAGGTCGAAGGATGCAGGGAATATATACATAGAGAGGATCTACAATAGGTCGAAGGATGCAGGGTATACTATATACATAGAGAGGATCTACAATAGGTCGAAGGATGCAGGGTATACTATATACATAGAGAGGATCTACAATAGGTCGAAGGATGCAGGGTATACTATATACATAGAGAGGATCTACAATAGGTCGAAGGATGCAGGGTATACTATATACATAGAGAGGATCTACAATAGGTCGAAGGATGCAGGGTATACTATATACATAGAGAGGATCTACAATAGGTCGAAGTATGCAGGAAATACTATATACATAGAGAGGATCTACAATAGGTCGAAGGATGCAGGGAATACTATATACATAGAGAGGATCTACAATAGGTCGAAGGATGCAGGAAATACTATATACATAGAGAGGATCTACAATAGGTCGAAGGATGCAGGGAATGCTATATACATAGAGAGGACCTACAATAGGTCAAAGGATGCAGGAAATGCTATATACATAGAGAGGATCTACAATAGGTTGAAGGATGCAGGAAATACTATATACATAGAGAGGATCTACAATAGGTCGAAGGATGCAGGGAATGCTATATACATAGAGAGGACCTACAATAGGTCAAAGGATGCAGGAAATGCTATATACATAGAGAGGATCTACAATAGGTTGAAGGATGCAGGAAATACTATATACATAGAAAGGATCTACAATAGGTCGAAGGATGCAGGGAATGCTATATACATAGAGAGGATATACAATAGGTCGAAGGATGCAGGGAATACTATATACATAGAGAGGATCTACAATAGGTCGAAGGACGCAGGAAATGCTATATACATAGAGAGGATCTACAATAGGTTGAAGGATGCAGGAAATGCTATATACATAGAGAGGATCTACAATATGTCGAAGGATGCAGGAAATGCTATATACATAGAGAGGATCTACAATATGTCAAAGGATGCAGGGAATACTATATACATATAGAGGACCTACAATAGGTCGAAGGATGCAGGAAATGCTATATACATAGAGAGGATCTACAATATGTCGAAGGATGCAGGGAATGCTATATACATAGAGAGGATCTACAATATGTCAAAGGATGCAGGGAATACTATATACATATAGAGGATCTACAATAGGTCGAAGGATGCAGGGAACACTATATACATAGAGAGGATCTACAATAGGTCGAAGGATGCAGGAATATATACACAGAGAGGATCTACAATAGGTCGAATGATGCAGGGAACACTATATACATAGAGGGGATATACAATAGGTCGAAGGATGCAGGAAATACTATATACATAGAGAGGATCTACAATAGGTTGAAGGATGCAGGGAATGCTATATACATAGAGAGGATCTACAATAGGTCGACGGATGCAGGGAATGCTATATACATAGAGAGGATCTACAATAGGTCGAAGGATGCAGGAAATACTATATACATAGAGAGGATCAACAATAGGTCGAAGGATGCAGGAAATACTATATACATAGAGAGGATCTACAATAGGTCGAAGGATGCAGGGAATGCTATATACATAGAGAGGTTCTACAATAGGTCGAAGGATGCAGGGAATGCTATATACATAGAGAGGATCTACAATAGGTCGAAGGATGCAGGGAATGCTATATACATAGAGAGGATCTACAATAGGTCGAATGATGCAGGGAATACTATATACATAGAGAGGATCTACAATAGGTCGAAGGATGCAGGGAATACTATATACATAGAGAGGATCTACAATAGGTCGACGGATGCAGGGAATGCTATATACATAGAGAGGATCTACAATAGGTCGAAGGATGCAGGGAATACTATATACATAGAGATGATCTACAATAGGTCGAAGGATGCAGGAAATGCTATATACATAGAGACGACCTACAATAGGTCGAAGGATGCAGGAAATACTATATACATAGAGACGACCTACAATAGGTCGAAGGATGCAGGAAATACTATATACATAGAGAGGATCTACAATAGGTCGAAGGATGCAGGGAATACTATATACATAGAGAGGATCTACAATAGGTCGAAGGATGCAGGGAATGCTATATACATAGAGAGGATCTACAATAGGTCGAAGGATGCAGGAAATACTATATACATAGAGAGGATCTACAATAGGTCGACGGATGCAGGGAATGCTATATACATAGAGAGGATCTACAATAGGTCGAAGGATGCAGGGAATACTATATACATAGAGAGGATCTACAATAGGTCGAAGGATGCAGGAAATGCTATATACATAGAGACGACCTACAATAGGTCGAAGGATGCAGGAAATACTATATACATAGAGACGACCTACAATAGGTCGAAGGATGCAGGAAATACTATATACATAGAGAGGATCTACAATAGGTCGAAGGATGCAGGGAATACTATATACATAGAGAGGATCTACAATAGGTCGAAGGATGCAGGGAATACTATATACATAGAGAGGATCTACAATAGGTCGAAGGATGCAGGGAATGCTATATACATAGAGAGGATCTACAATAGGTCGAAGGATGCAGGGAATACTATATACATAGAGAGGATCTACAATAGGTCGAATGATGCAGGGAATGCTATATACATAGAGAGGATCTACAATAGGTCGAAGTATGCAGGAAATACTATATACATAGAGAGGATCTACAATAGGTCGAAGTATGCAGGAAATACTATATACATAGAGAGGATATACAATATGTCAAAGGATGCAGGGAATACTATATACATAGAGAGGATCTACAATAGGTCGAAGGATGCAGGGAATACTATATACATAGAGAGGATCTACAATAGGTCGAAGGATGCAGGGAATACTATATACATAGAGAGGACCTACAATAGGTCGAATGATGCAGGGAATGCTATATACATAGAGAGGACCTACAATAGGTCAAAGGATGCAGGGAATACTATATACATAGAGAGGATCTACAATAGGTCGAATGATGCAGGGAATACTATATACATAGAGAGGACCTACAATAGGTCGAATGATGCAGGGAATGCTATATACATAGAGAGGACCTACAATAGGTCGAAGGATGCAGGGAATGCTATATACATAGAGAGGATCTACAATAGGTCGAATGATGCAGGGAATGCTATATACATAGAGAGGATCTACAATAGGTCGAAGGATGCAGGGAATGCTATATACATAGAGAGGACCTACAATAGGTCGAAGGATGCAGGGAATACTATATACATAGAGAGGACCTACAATAGGTCGAAGGATGCAGGGAATACTGTATACATAGAGAGGACCTACAATAGGTCGAATGATGCAGGGAATGCTATATACATAGAGAGGACCTACAATAGGTCGAATGATGCAGGGAATGCTATATACATAGAGAGGACCTACAATAGGTCGAATGATGCAGGGAATGCTATATACATAGATAGGAACTACAATAGGTCGAAGGATGCAGGGAATACTATATACATAGAGAGGACCTACAATAGGTCGAATGATGCAGGGAATGCTATATACATAGAGAGGACCTACAATAGGTCGAAGGATGCAGGGAATACTATATACATAGAGAGGATCTACAATAGGTCGAATGATGCAGGGAATGCTATATACATAGAGAGGATCTACAATAGGTCGAAGGATGCAGGGAATACTATATACATAGAGAGGATCTACAATAGGTCGAAGGATGCAGGGAATGCTATATACATAGAGAGGATCTACAATAGGTCGAATGATGCAGGGAATGCTATATACATAGAGAGGATCTACAATAGGTCGAATGATGCAGGGAATGCTATATACATAGAGAGGATCTACAATAGGTCGAATGATGCAGGGAATACTATATACATAGAGAGGATCTACAATAGGTCGAATGATGCAGGGAATACTATATACATAGAGAGGATCTACAATAGGTCGAAGGATGCAGGGAATGCTATATACATAGAGAGGATCTACAATAGGTCGAATGATGCAGGGAATGCTATATACATAGAGAGGATCTACAATAGGTCGAAGGATGCAGGGAATGCTATATACATAGAGAGGATCTACAATAGGTCGAATGATGCAGGGAATGCTATATACATAGAGAGGATCTACAATAGGTCGAAGGATGCAGGGAATACTATATACATAGAGAGGATCTACAATAGGTCGAAGGATGCAGGGAATACTATATACATAGAGAGGATCTACAATAGGTCGAAGGATGCAGGGAATACTATATACATAGAGAGGATCTACAATAGGTCGAATGATGCAGGGAATACTATATACATAGAGAGTACCTACAATATGTCAAAGGATGCAGGAAATACTATATACATAGAGAGGATATACAATATGTCAAAGGATGCAGGGAATGCTATATACATAGAGAGGACCTACAATAGGTCGAAGGATGCAGGGAATACTATATACATAGAGAGGATCTACAATAGGTCGAAGGATGCAGGGAATACTATATACATAGAGAGGACCTACAATAGGTCGAATGATGCAGGGAATGCTATATACATAGAGAGGACCTACAATAGGTCGAATGATGCAGGGAATGCTATATACATAGAGAGGACCTACAATAGGTCGAATGATGCAGGGAATACTATATACATAGAGAGGACCTACAATAGGTCGAATGATGCAGGGAATGCTATATACATAGAGAGGATCTACAATAGGTCGAATGATGCAGGGAATACTATATACATAGAGAGGACCTACAATATGTCAAAGGATGCAGGGAATACTATATACATAGAGAGGATCTACAATAGGTCGAAGGATGCAGGGAATACTATATACATAGAGAGGACCTACAATATGTCAAAGGATGCAGGAAATACTATATACATAGAGAGGATATACAATATGTCAAAGGATGCAGGGAATGCTATATACATAGAGAGGATCTACAATAGGTCGAAGGATGCAGGGAATACTATATACATAGAGAGGATCTACAATAGGTCGAAGGATGCAGGGAATACTATATACATAGAGAGGACCTACAATAGGTCGAATGATGCAGGGAATGCTATATACATAGAGAGGACCTACAATAGGTCGAATGATGCAGGGAATGCTATATACATAGAGAGGACCTACAATAGGTCGAATGATGCAGGGAATACTATATACATAGAGAGGACCTACAATAGGTCGAATGATGCAGGGAATGCTATATACATAGAGAGGACCTACAATAGGTCGAATGATGCAGGGAATGCTATATACATAGAGAGGACCTACAATAGGTCGAATGATGCAGGGAATGCTATATACATAGAGAGGATCTACAATAGGTCGAATGATGCAGGGAATGCTATATACATAGAGAGGATCTACAATAGGTCGAAGGATGCAGGGAATGCTATATACATAGAGAGGATCTACAATAGGTCGAATGATGCAGGGAATACTATATACATAGAGAGGATCTACAATAGGTCGAAGGATGCAGGGAATGCTATATACATAGATAGGAACTACAATAGGTCGAATGATGCAGGGAATGCTATATACATAGAGAGGATCTACAATAGGTCGAAGGATGCAGGGAATGCTATATACATAGAGAGGATCTACAATAGGTCGAAGGATGCAGGGAATACTATATACATAGAGAGGATCTACAATAGGTCGAAGGATGCAGGGAATGCTATATACATAGAGAGGATCTACAATAGGTCGAAGGATGCAGGGAATGCTATATACATAGAGAGGATCTACAATAGGTCGAAGGATGCAGGGAATACTATATACATAGAGAGGATCTACAATAGGTCGAAGGATGCAGGGAATGCTATATACATAGAGAGGATCTACAATAGGTCGAAGGATGCAGGGAATGCTATATACATAGAGAGGACCTACAATAGGTCGAATGATGCAGGGAATGCTATATACATAGAGAGGATCTACAATAGGTCGAATGATGCAGGGAATGCTATATACATAGAGAGGATCTACAATAGGTCGAAGGATGCAGGGAATGCTATATACATAGAGAGGATCTACAATAGGTCGAATGATGCAGGGAATACTATATACATAGAGAGGATCTACAATAGGTCGAAGGATGCAGGGAATGCTATATACATAGATAGGAACTACAATAGGTCGAATGATGCAGGGAATGCTATATACATAGAGAGGATCTACAATAGGTCGAATGATGCAGGGAATGCTATATACATAGAGAGGATCTACAATAGGTCGAATGATGCAGGGAATGCTATATACATAGATAGGAACTACAATAGGTCGAAGGATGCAGGGAATACTATATATATAGAGAGGATCTACAATAGGTCGAAGGATGCAGGGAATACTATATACATAGAGAGGATCTACAATAGGTCGAAGGATGCAGGGAACACTATATATATAGAGAGGATCTACAATAGGTCGAAGGATGCAGGGAATACTATATACATAGAGACGACCTACAATAGATCGAAGGATGCATGGAATACTATATACATAGAGAGGGCATACAATAGGTCGAAGGATGCAGGAAATACTATATACATAGAGATGATCTACAATAGGTCGAAGGATGCATGGAATACTATATACATAGAGAGGGCCTACAATAGGTCGAAGGATGCAGGGAATACTATATACATATAGATGATCTACAATAGGTCGAAGGACGCAGGGAATATATACATAGAGAGGATCTGCAATAGGTCGAAGGATGCAGGGAACACTATATACATATAGAGGATCTACACTAGGTCGAAGGATGCAGGGAATACTATATACATAGAGAGGATCTACAATAGGTCGAAGGGTGCAGGAAATGCTATATACATAGAGAGGATCAACAATAGGTCGAAGGATGCAGGAAATACTATATACATATAGAGGATCTACAATAGGTCGAAGGATGCAGGGAATATATACATAGAGAGGATCTACAATAGGTCGAAGGATGCAGGGAATACTATATACATATAGAGGATCTACAATAGGTCGAAGGATGCAGGGAATATATACATAGAGAGGATCTACAATAGGTCGAAGGATGCAGGAAATACTATATACATAGAGAGGATCTACAATAGGTCGAAGGATGCAGGGAATACTATATACATAGAGAGGATCTACAATAGGTCGAAGGATGCAGGGAATACTATATACATAGAGAGGATCTACAATAGGTCGAAGGATGCAGGGAATACTATATATATATAGAGAGGATCAACAATAGGTCGAAGGATGCAGGGAATACTATAAACACAGAGAGGCTCTACAACAGGTCGAAGGATGCAGGGAATACTACATACATAGAGAGGATCAACAATAGGTCGAAGGATGCAGGAAATACTATATACATAGAGAGGATCTACAATAGGTCGAAGGATGCAGGGAATACTATATTCATATAGAGGATCTACAATATGTCGAAGAATGCAGGGAATATATACATAGAGAGTATATACAATAGGTCGAATGATGCAGGGAATACTATATACATAGCGAGTATATACAATAGGTCGAAGGATGCATGGAATACTATATACATAGAGAGGATCTACAATAGGTCGAAGGATGCAGGGAATAATATATACATAGAGAGGATCTACAATAGGTCGAAGGATGCAGGGAATACTATATATATATAGAGAGGATCTACAATAGGTCGAAGGATGCAGGGAATACTATATACATAGAGAGGATCTACAATATATCGAAGGATGTGGGAATACTACATGTATATACATAGAGAGGATCTACAATAGGTCGAAGGATGCAGGGAATAATTTATACATAGATAGGATCTACAATAGGTCGAAGGCTGCAGGGAATACTATATACATAGAGAGGATCTACGAGTCCCCAGTTTAAAGACATATTAAGGACTTGTTAGTGTGCGTGAACTGATAAGTTAGTACTCATGAAGGCGCTGTGGCAACTAGAGGAATGTAGCATTCTACTAACATCGTCGAAAATTTCCAACAAATCGACTGTACCACTCCATATATAACATCGTGTGAACTACGCTCAATTGTAAATATTTCCATCTTAATTCGGGACGCAACTATCGGCGATAAACAAACGATTTCGCCAACAAGAGTCACTGCATTTAATTAATTATAGGCATGACGATGTGTGTTGTGAATTTTGTTTATAATATTTGTATAAATAACTACTTTGAGAAAGATTATTCCCCATTTCTGTTTGATCACCCTACCGAAGTGTTTCAAATCACTTTAAACTGGGGACGACTTGTAGATTCCATTTATTACATGATCCAAAACCTCGATAAAGCATACTTAAATCAATAAATGTGACGTGAAACTAACATCGGCTTCTGTGAGGCTTGTGATGACGTATCACGTAACTATGTGTTGTTTGTCTGAGTAAATAAATAGTCCCATATAAATAAAAGCTCTTTGATGACGTAAAGTTAATTAAATAACATTTCAAACTATTCAATTATTAGAGTTTGTATGACAAATATTTAATTGGAGTCCATAGTATTTTGAGACGTAGCGTTTGGAATGGTAAACAATCCGGAAGTCAAATGTCACGTTTGCACTATTTCCTGTTATGTAACGAAGATGCATGTCACAATTGATATAATGGGTTTATTGAATGGAATAAAGATAGGATAATGTAATAAATAGACATATACTATGAAAAGACTTATCATACATTAAATAAGTTGAGATTTCCAAATTCCGAAAACAAGCGATTACGCGGTGTCTGTAGACTGTCTATGAATGTCCATTGTTATATTAATTTAAGCGTGTCTGGGTATATATGTCTAGTACTGTGACCGAAATCAGTGTCCCCGGCGGAGACGATATGACATGAGTGCTGTCTGGATTCTGGCCCGCATAGCCAAATTACGTCACGAACCATGCCATGGCGTCTTTTCTGCTTACATTAAAGGCACGGGCGGCGTTCGTTGCCGAAATATTTATATTTGTTCAAATCGCCATCAACAGAAGGAACACCAAAATATATACAGTTCCGCTCATATGCCAAACACAATCAGCGCGTAAATATTATATTGTCGCCAAGACGTACGATTGTGTACGTAAACAAGAGACTGCTCGTGTTACAGAAGTTGTGCTTCTGTTTACATAACACAGCGCAATTCTACTGGTTAATCACACAAAAATGATACAAACGCTCTTTAGTATTTACATATCAGGAAAACAGTAAAAAATAACGCTCTTTATGTTTACCATATCCGGATCTAAACAAAAGCCAGGAAACGTAACGTGTTTTGCTTTTGTTTACATAACAAAGGGGAACAAATTGGCAATAACATACTGTTTATGCCATATTTCTGATTGGCATAAGAACAAAGTATGTCTATATTCCTTCTGTTTATGGCGGTTTTTGACGGAGTTGGATATTTTAACAGCATACCCACCGCCAACGCCGCCCGTATCTTTAAGCAAACCAACGAAATAGGCCTCAACGCATATGAATTATTCGGAAGTTGTGAAGTAGCCCATTTCAAGTTATTTTCATCTCGTTGGTCCATTGCGGGTTCCGCGCTGTTACAATCTCGGCACAGTTGCTATAAAACCGACTGTCGCGTAATAAAATCCCCAAAATATACATACACGCCAGATTTTGAGCTTATGGATATAGAACATATGGAAAATTAATTATATGATGTCATCCACCTGTGCAATGTCGTATTATGTGTTATCGGGTACAGTGTGACATCCTTTATCCGGTCATGCGCAAATGATCATCTAAACCCGTTGCCACCCGAACGCATGCACTTTGAGATACCCCCCCCCCCCAATCGCCACTTTCCAGTTGCCATCCAAACACATGCACTTTGATGTTCATCAACACCGGCAGTAGAATACCGTAACGGCTATATCGCGCATGCGATGTTATAAGTACTGACCTAGATGTTGCCCTCCTACACAGATCGTTTTTTGCAGAATTCTCTTACGGATTAAGAACAATCCCATACGAATTCAACTCGAATTCAATGCGTTCTATGGATAACTAGGACATTCCTGAACCAACTTCATGTGCTTCTCTTCGGTGATAACACCATGGTGAGGTCAGTTTGGCTGAATTGATCACTGTATATGTTGTGGTACAGGGGCGTGCATAGAGGGTCTTCGCTGTGGGTTTCCACCATGTAATTTTCAAATGAACCCCGTTGAACCAGACTCTAATTCCACAAGTCCATGAAATTCCATTTGCACCACCCAAGCATGAGTTTAGTGTACCTGTCATTTGCAGAATGGGGTCCCCAGATGGTGAATTTAGTGATGCTATCCCACATAGAGGGTTAGCATCACCAAATTCAGCCTTTGTGGGGGGGTGGCTCATTCTTCATGACCTCATCTGCTATGGAAGACATAGACTCAGATTGAAGTACCCACATGGTGAATATTGTGATGTACACCCATTGTGAACCTCGATTATGCACTGTCGTCTGCCAATTTGGGTATATAGAGAAACTAAATTAAAAAAGAAATATAATCTATGTGAAGAAGTTTCTATATAAATGTGATAATAAAGAAACTGTCCAGAGAAGTTTAGGACTAAGCAGAATGAGGTCCCCCAGAGGCTGAATTTAGCGATGCTAGCCCGCTATGCGGAATAGCGTCACTAAATTCACCCTCTGTTGACCTCATTCTGCAAATGACAGACACGGCTTCATCACCCCTCCTTGAGTTGTAATGTTCCAACTGGTCTTGCAAGCTTTTCAAATGTTTGGAATTTCCAACCTATAACCTTAGTTCCGTCGGCATATACCATGTGTATCACGTTGCACGACATGTTGGTTCAACATATACTCGTGAAAATAGGTTCATATTGAACCTAAATATTCGCATAGGTTCACATTGGACTTATTTGATTCTGAAATAAACATTTGGTGAACTACAACTAGCCATTCCGCTGAATGGCGCAGTGAAAACACATTAACACGGTAAATGGGCTCCTATATATCCTAACACGGTAAATGGGCTCCTATATATATTATTGCTCAAATAGTGCCATATTGGACTCATTTCGTTTTGAATTAGGTTCATATTAGGTTCACATAATTGAGCTGATGGACCCAGAAGAACGGACTTGTTGGCTATTGACATATGCATGCTTCTGGACACGGAACCGTGTTTAGCATATGTCACATATCCGACATCCAAATTAAAAGTTCAATCTCCAATACGAACTAGTGTGAGAGTCCTTTGAGCTTCATAATGGGAGTGTCGGACCAAGAAATGAAGTTCGATCTCAATAATGATGAAATCACACATGGTATGCAAGAGTTTATGTTAACTGGCAATTAGATGGTCACATCTGTATCGATCCACTTCGATTCTTAAGGGCTCGAAAAGAATGGTACAACTGAACTCTCCTCGATACAGTGGGAACTATATATATACCATTGCATGGGATCGCTACGGATAACAACGAGCTGTTTTACCGTCAGTATTACCGATAATAATATACGGCATACGAACCGAATATTCGCCCAACTAGCACATTAAGTAGGTTCCGATTCTATCTCGGGTAACTTCTGATGTCTGACCAAAACGTCCTAAAAATTGTCGTGCCGAAAATCGGGCCAGGTCAAGGTCGCCGGCTGCATGTAAACTTTCCGAGTCTGACCGCGCAAACTTTTTTCTAGATTATTATCCAGTTTGAAATGATGACCTGTCCCCGCAAGTATCCATCCTTTTCTGATGGCGGTCGGAAAGTCAATGTGCCAAAATGGACAAAAACAACTTGGTACTCATATTGGTATTCATACTATTCGGAAGCTTTCCGTTTTCTCACAGTTTGGGTTTTGTGAGTTCTAATTTAAAACTTCCGTTTTGTGGCAGTTTAAGAATATATGATTGAGTAGCCTGGAGTGATTCCATTTATAACTGTGCGTGGGAGGAAGAGGCTTCGTGATAGTTTATGTTCTCTTTTCCAGTGAGGAACTTATGGCCTCTGGTTGCATGGCAATTGTGGTAGGAACATGTCAACATATATGTGTCGAATGTTTTATAGCATGACTAAAGAGAAGATTCTTCGTTTCTAAAGGGTTTGCCAATTTAGTGTGTGGAGCAGATCGGTGTTGCTGTATATTTCGTCGCTACCATAGTTGTATCTATTAAGAATGTAGCTGGCAGCCCGTCTGTGTACAATTTAGACTTTCTCTGAGAAATTGTGGCCTAGCATATGTCTTGTATGCAAGGTCTTTTGTTTTGTAGTTTTTTGTTTTTTTTTGTTTTGTGATCACGTTACGTCTTAAAGTGATGTGAAACACTCCGGTAGGGTAATCGAATTGAAATTGAGAATAATGTTGTTCAAAGTAGATATGTTTTAACGAATATTAATCGAAAACAACACACACCGTCATTCTTATATATTAATTAAATGCATTGACTCTCGATGGCGAAATCATTTGTGTTAGTAAATCGCCGATAATTGCGTCCCGAATTGAGATGTAAATATTTACAAATAAATAAATATTTCGATTTCGGGACGCAACTATTTACCGATATTTACTAATTTCTTTGCAATTTTCGGCGATGTTAGTAGAATGCTACATTCCCCATGTTGGCATAGCGCCTGAGACTGCCCTGAGTACTAACTTAACAATTTCATGCACGCGAACTAGTCCATAATATGTCTTTAAGAACCGGATGGTAGCATTTGCTTTGTTTGTGATAGTAGTGCTGTGATATATATCTTTAATGTCTCCAATGTGGAGAGTGATCTATGAACAATGTAGTTACATGACTATGTGCAGTATAAACATTATGGGGCGTTCCATCATATGCTATGCCCCTCTAATAAGTTTTACATCTATAGAATAAGAACATAGCTGTGTCAAGAATAATTCCCATACAGAACTGGAGAATGTCTTGCTCTATATGCATACAGTCGTGTTACCTATAATGAATCCAAAGGGTTGCTCCTCTGACAATGAACTAAGAAATAGGTAGCTATGGATACCATGATCATGAATTGGTCATACGTCGCCTGACTAACGAGAAATAAGTTTTCCTCATCGTATCTGCCATAGCATTAGCACGAATACGGTCACAATGGAATGTTCCTTCAAAGATGCAATGTGCCGGGACGCACTATGAGATGGTCTCATTACCGAGAGTCCACGAACGGTTGGCTACGTTGCGCTGATGGTGAGATTCGTTGAAAACAACTACTTTACTCTTTTTGCTGGGGAAGTTTAAACGCCATCTAACCCTGTATTGTGACATATGGCCAGCATGCTATCGAGTCATGTTATAGTCATCGTCGGCTGTGGTTGGACATGAGCATGATATATGGGGGATATTTGCACCATGCACAGATTGCGTTATCTGGAGGAGAAGATCATTGACGTACAGTATAGTACACCGTTCAAGAAAGGAGACGTAACTATGATATGACTGACGGTAAACCGCAGCAAAAGTTACATGGCACTAGTTGCTTTTCTAAATTGGTATTACTTTGATAAATGTTGTTGAACAACTCCCTTAACCCTTTCTTGACTGGAACTTCCTGAAATTTGCAAAAACCCTGTGTCAATGCATTCTCTTATATATGCGAGTCGCACATAGGGGGTCTCACATATATACGAGAATGCATTGGACTAAAAATATTAACCTTGACCTTATAAGCCCTTGTAAACCCTTATACATGCGAGGCTCCCCGTGTGATACTGGCATATATTAGATAATTCACTGGAACATTAAAGGATTCATTAAAGGGTTAAGATACCACTGACCGATGTCGGTGTAAAACAAACGGAGGGGACAGATATGAACACGAAAGGAGCTGGGACGCACAGGGTTAATTCCTCCCACGCTAGCCCCCATGGCCATGCCCCCAGTGCTGCCCCCAGCCTCCGGGTATCATACATCATTAAACCAATATAGGGTTGATAGTCCGGCCAATGTAATATCTCTATACTTCCTAGTATAGCCCGCATGCCAGTGTTGTACTCGTGAACACTGAATTGATTGCCATCAATGGCAAAGTTACGGCATCGTTCATCGGGGAATTGTAAATATGAGATTGGACTCTCGGTGTGCTCAGCGAAACTACTGCAATAAAATCCCGTATCACGAGCGCTGATAGCGGTGTATATATTCCCTGGGAGAAAGCTCTCTGAATCAATGATAGTGATTTCACGCTGCGATGCGAAAGGTCTCTGAGAAGACAATACTGCCTTAGTTATAGTCCGTTGTCAAGTTTGTTAATATTGTCCCACCATTGTATAGGTTCCCACTAGGATAACGCTCGGGAAAGTGGTACTCATAAGCGAACACTGCACTTGTCCCCCAATCTCATTGTCCAATTTGAGTTCGTAAACATGTTTTGTGAAGATGCATTTTGTGAAATATATATATATATATATATATATATAGATATATATATTATATATCAGATTGATGGAGACACGGACTCAGTATGTGTGTTCAATGCTTCAATTGTGCTTACTTCAGTGAGCGTGGAAATATGCAAATATTGGTCCAAAAACAATTAATTCCCCCCAATAAATTGTTTGAAAATCAAACGACAAGAACATTTTCAACCCATTGTTGGTGTGAAATGAAATTTCCAACTGTTGAAAATTTTGACCAAAGTTGGGGGGTGAGACACCCCCCCCCCCCCCCCTCTAGCCACATCCCTGCATGCGAGTCTAGTGGCCTGGGTAATGATCTTGAAACTATCCTCTTCACTGCTATAAGGACGTTATGATGTCGAGTGTTTGGCCGATGACATTATGGCCATTTTCCAATGGGAAAATATAACGGAAATAGCACAGAAACCACAAAAGTGACTCGGTTGAAAGGCTATTATCGTTCAAAATCGTGGAACATCATATACAGTGTTTGAAACTTTGAGATACGGTTGTTCCGATGCACCAATCGGCAATAGTTGAATTCCAGTTTTGAATAATGGCCGACTGCTAACTAGTGTGCTGAAGTAGGTCTGTACTCAGTACGGACGTATAACTTACAGCGTGATACTTTACGTATAGCAGCCAAGTGGTTAAAGGTACTCAACCCGATAAAACTCCTCTCAATTACTATTTCAATGGCTTCGGGGGTCAAAAATATTTGATTCGAGTCGAGGAAGTCACCCATCAAAGCTCAGATTTGTTAGATATCGATTTTAGAAATCTATTATTTTTCATTATCGGGAATACTATCTGGCCCAGAACTCAGTCAAAATTGCGTAAAAATTACCACTTGATTTTAGAGTTATTCATCCTTGTCTGTTTGAATAGATTTGGAGGACACATCCAGAGCAAATTACGGCAGTTATTGGTACTCATCTCGAGAACATAACAAATTTGAAAAATCAATATCTAATAACTCTGAGCTTTGTTTGATTGGTTCCTCGACTCGAATCAAATATTTTTTACCCCCAAAGCCAAAGAAATAGTAATATAGGACCCTCTGATCGGATTGTTGTTGTTGGAATCTGTTGAGATGGGGACCCTCTTTACGGGTTGAGTACCTTTAAAGTGATTCATTAAAACTAAGTCGTACAAGCATAGGCGTTATCGAAAGCTCAAGACCGTTTCATAATTTATGCGCATGAGTAAAAGCATAACTCATTTTTTAGTTTAATTTTCATTGAATACTTATTTATGAGCCAGACTCCCAGGTTCTGAATCACACAAACCGCTGATTTAATACACGATACTGTTTGTTAATGGGTAGTATCTACATACTGAATAATACATCGTAAATCACTCGAAAATTCCATATGTATAATTACTACATTATATGGATATGTTCACCAGACAAGGCAGCATTAATCCCATCTCAATGACAACAAATGCAAGGACAAACAAGATGTAATATGGCGAGTCTCATTTAATGGTTGTGTCCATGTTTCAACGACTGGTTAAAGATACATAATCCGATTTAATGCCCCTAAGTTACTATTTCTTCAGCTTCGGGGGTAAAAATATTAGATTTTAGCTGAGGAACCCACCCATCAAAGCCCAGAGTTATCAGATTTTGAGTTTTGAAATCTGTTATTTTTCACCAGTTCGAATATTTGGCGGCCTAGCAAAAATTCGACGAATGCCGACCGACATACTCTCGATAGCACATTGCTTTGAACAAAAAGTTGATATAAAACGCTTTTCGGGCAATTTTATACTATAGTTGACAGTGGTTAGTTAGCATTATTTTTTTTGCAATTAATGGATACTGACTGATGAGCCAGACTCCCATAGGTTCTGAATCCCACCAACCGCAGATTTAATATATACGATACTGGTCGATAATGGGAAGTATCTACATACTGAATAATACATTGTTAATCACTCGAAAATTGCTACATGATATAGATATATTCACCCAGACAAGAACAGCATTAACCTCATCTCAATGCCAACAGGTGCAAGGAGAACAAACTACGTGTAATATGGCGAGTCTCATTTAATGGTTGTGTCCATGTTTCGGCGACTGGTTAAAGATACATAATCCGATTTAACGCCCCTAAGTTACTATTTCTTCGTCTTCGGGGGTAAAAAGATATTGGATTTTAGCCGAGGAACCCACCCATTAAAGCCCAGAATTATCATATTTTGAGTTTTGAAATCTGTTATTTTTCACCACCTCGAATATTTGGCAGCCTGGCAAATAGTCGACGAGTGCCGACCGTCATACTTTCGATACCACATTGCGTTGAACAAAAAGTTTATATAAAACACTTTTTGGGCAATTTTATACTATAGTTGACAGTGGTTAGCATTAAATTTTGGCAATTAATCGATTCTGATAACTGAAGCGGCATTTCAAGAAATGTTGTTTTGTTGGAATCTGATGATATAGTGACCATCGAATCGGATTGTGCACCTTTAATTTTTGGAAATTCAATTTAGCCACTATCATCAGTGTCGTGGCTAGTTGGTCACCGTCGGGGGCATCGGCGAGTTTATAACTTAGAATTTCCAACTACCCCCACCCTCTTGAACCAGACCCTAACCCCCAATTGTGGAAAATTATATTTGGGTTGGGTTTTATTTTTCCAACTGGTACCTCAATGTTTCCTACTTGCTATTACCACCTAGTAATCACGGTTGGTAATTTTCCAACTGATTATCATTGCAGTTAATAAAATATCTGACGTTTGTTCCCGAGACAACGTATTTCTCACAAAATAGTGCTTGAAAAATCAAACTATCAGAACAATTACAAATGATGTTGTGTCAGCCATGAACTATTCAACTGTGGGGTTTGTTTTTAGTTTTTGGGATACGACACCAATCGCAAGAACCCCTTCCAAGTCTAATATCTGTGGCCATATAACGAAATTATGAGATTCAGTAGAAATCTCCGAGAAATCAATCCATGCCCTCAGAAATCATCGACATTTTGCTGACTAGTTTGCCCAGATCGACGGATCCGGGTATCTAACCTTTGCCATACAGGGACATCAATTGAATTTCGTTGGAAGCTGAACCAGACTGGACAACTTGAAACGACCTGAGTCGCCATGCACCTAACTGACGTGTTTCATCGATCGATGTTAGAGTGGCTTGAGAACCAAAGATTGTCACTGTAGCCTGAGCAGTTCCTGCGTATGTATAGTGTAAGGTCTATGTTTAATGTACATATATAAATTTAACACTAGCATGAGCCGATTTCCTGCGTAGGTATATACATATAGTGTAAGGTCTATGTTTAATGTACATATATAAATAGTATACTGCACATGTACCCATTGCAATAATCGTATCATTTATTCATAAATTGTTGTATCTTACAGAATAGTTGTTCGCGAAAGGCCGGTTACCAAGTCCGAACACCGAGAACAGGTTCTTGAATATTCGAGAACTGGACCGAAACACCATGAAGTCATACCCCCATGCCCCCCCCCCATGCATATCAGCATAAAGAATTCAGCATTGAAGACCCTGTGCTAGTGCATTATCTTATATATGCGAGTCTCCCATAAGGAGCCTCGCATATATGTATATAAGAGAATGCACTGGCTTACAAGGTCAAGGTAAAATTGTAAGGCCAATGTATTCTCTTGTATATGCAAGGCTCCCTATGGTCGAATCGCATATATAAGATAATGCAGTGGTACAGGTTTTTTGCAAAAACTCAAGAAGCTCCAGTCATGCATGAAAGGGTTAAAGGCGCAGAAATTAATCGTTTGGATTAAACAATTTGATAACAACCACTTTTAGCGAGATTATTCGTTGTTCCCATTCGATTACCACAACGGAGCGTTCCATGCCACTTTATTTTATAGGCACGGAAATTAATGTACTAAGCTGTATATTAACAATTTGATATACCGTTGGATCTGGTTGCGCATAGAAACCATGAACTGCAAATTGTGACATTTATCAACAACTGATGTAACATACGTGGGAATTCGTACGATTTGTGTTACCCCCCAGCACACACACACGCACACTGATCGGTCATTGTTGATCATAACGCGAGATCTGGTCCAAGCTGCAAAACAGAGTTCAGTCCCCTCGCTGCGCATTGTCTTAACGCTGCCGGCATGTGTATTTTCTTAATTAAATCTAACATTTTTATTGAATTTTTTTTTCAATTCATTCTGGCTTGATCTAGACAATTTTCAAATGAGTATATGGACAGTTCAATTTCTCAGAATAATGGAGAATGAATTGTAACCTACACAAGTCTCAAATAAATAAATGAGACATTTCTTCACATTACGTGTGGGTGCGGGCAGTGTTTAGTCCTGCGTATGGATCTGAACTCTGCATGGAGCTTGGATCTGGCATTGGCCTAATATCGGTGTTTGAGTTGTCGAGTGCATGTCACGCCTTGGTGATCCGCCGCATACTAACACCCATGATTCCATTACACCCACAGAGTTCTGGTTGGGTTTACAATCTCGAATTCACTGCATGTACATGTATGTGGAGCGTTTCTCTCCGTGTGAATCATCACGCCTCGATGCTTCTGTCCAAAATCTACAGACCAATAAATTGCATTCAATCGGAAAAATCCTCGGACTCTCTCCACATATTCATTATATCGGTCAGTAAACCCTTTCCCTCGATAAGTTAATTAAGTGGCAAACCAGGGAACAACCGAGCTCAACGAGAAAAACCAATACTGCTTATTCAGTTTTGATCGACATTTGTTAATATTGTTGTTGTCGGGGTGCGCTAAAGTTCAGCATGCCTCCGTTTTTATTCAATTAATACGCCATAGGTCGTTAGAGTCTTTCTCCAGTCTGTCCCCCGCCATAACTGCGATAACTGATATCACATCAGTGGTTTCTTCCTACGATTACAATACACATTGTTGATTGTAGGAAACACGAAGCTGATTAGATCATGTCATGAATCTCTATTCTATAGCTACGTCAGATCACATTCAACCAGTAAAAAACGCGGGAACTTTTTGATGTTCTGAACCATTCTGACAGGGAACATTATGACATTGAAGAAACAAGGCATGGGATAGAGTTATTTCTTTGTTAATACTTGTTCCTCAATAATCTACTTCACATTAGGGGGTGGTCCCAGCTCGATCTTGCATGCTTTTCTGTGACATTTGAGAGCCGATATCGCAATAAACATTGAATTACCTGGCAGAAATTCCATAATTGTAAGCGACACAAAGCAAAATCTCTCATAAAGTCACTTAAATAGCTCAATTTATAGTTGGGACCTTCGCCTATCGTGAAATGCATTATTAAAAAACAGGTATTAACAAAGAAGTATATTACTGCGCTGTTTTTTCCCCCAAAGTTATACACTTCCCTGTCACAATATCAACAAGAAACCCATAGTCAGAAATGGTAACGCATTCACGATCATTATTAGGCATATATATATATATATATATATATATATTATAATATAAAATATATTGGTTTCATGAATGCACCACTTCAGAATTCCGTTAAAACAACCAATCTTTCAAATTATTACGGCTTATTATTGCAGGTTTCTCATTCACCACACCAGGAAGCCTCTAAAGGCGACACAAAAGCTACTAATCGGATTAAATACCCGCCCCATACTTCGAAATACGACCTTTATTCTACATTCCAACTGAGACATACGTCATCAGCAAAGTTAGTTGTTATATTACGCATTGTGTTCCCGCAATAAAATCTTCAAGAGTGCCCCAGCCATTGTTCATACCTAAACATCGAAAGCAATTAACGCGGTCATAACAGGTACATATATACTGCAACAATGAGACACCCGCGAAGATACATCCACGAAAACCGGAAATGTGTTGCCTGCGAGATATCCCCATCGCCATAGCTCCATTGACACGGCCAGATCAGCCTTTCTGCAATTTCCTAAAATAACTCGCATCGTGTGAAACCCGAAATGTGTTGTTCTGCGAAATATTCCCATCGCATATCGCCCCATTGGCACGGTCAGATCAGCGTAGCAGTAAACACCTATAGTATAGGGCGCAATAAGTTCCCAGGTTTTGCACTGGTGGAATATGATCTCTGCGAGCGTTGCTAGAGTAGATATTCGGGGCCAAACTCCATGCAGCGCCCTCTCCGTTATATTATTATTATCACTGACATAGATCACTGCCGGAAGGATGGTACTTTGCTGACCGATACATCTATGTTTACGCCTCGTCGGAACTATATTTAGTCATATATTATCTTATTTTGACCACCAAAAGTTTGTAATAATGGTAATTGATAAGAACAATATAAACTGATCCAGGCATAGACAATTTTAATACTAAAACAAAAGAACTAAGATCATGTCAGAAATCCTTACCAAATGTCCTTGTGGCAGTGGTATCTCAGCGGAGCGATGGGTGATAACTCTGTCTGGAGTTTGATTCATGGCATGACATATAGAAGCGGATATGGTTTCGCGTGCCGAAAGGCGAAACCGTTACTATATGATGCTATCGGCAATTGCAATTGATTGATAATAGTGTTGCGCAGACTTAAAGGGCGATCCATGATTCTGGTGACTAAATCCTAGTGGGTTTAATAGCCCTTCTATAGCTGGTATGTTATTGTGCACTGTTATAATGCATTTTGCATCATTCTGAGAAACCGAACTGTCCATATGCATTTGGAAAATGGCCGGAACAAATCAAATAAATTGAAACCGACAAAAGTCTTGAATGCAACATGTAAGATTTCCTTACATTCTGTAGACATATGTGCTGGAAGTGATCATCCTAGACCAGCGTAGCGAGGGGACTGAACTCTTACTTGCAGTTTGCTGACGAACACGCCCAGATACACGGATACGGTTTGTCTCCCTTCGTTCCGTTCACAAATCCCCACTTCTCGACTGCTAAACTACAAGGCAGAGTTCAGTCCCCTGCATGTTAAGCTGGAATTAATACTCCTATACTACTATACACAAGGTTCAGTCCCCAACTACGCTGCTGCCATCACCTATGCAGAATAAATCTCTCATTTTTTATTTAACGAATTAACGCTCCTAAATTACTATTTATTTGGCTTCGGGGGTAAAATATAATTAATCAGAGTCGGGGAAGCCACTCATCAAAGTTCAGAGTTATCAGATGTCGATTTTTTGAATCTGTTATTTTTCACCACCTGGAATATTTGGCGGCCTAGCAAATATTCGAAGAGCCGAACGACATATGTTCTCGACACCAAATTGCGTTGAACAAAATGATGCTATATAACACGTTTTGGAAAATTTTACAGTGATTAGCATTTGTTTTTGGTAATTAATAAATTCTGATAACAAAAGCGTCTTTTGAAGAAATGTTGTTGTTATTGGAATCTGGTGATAATGGGATCATCAAATCGGATTGTGTACCATTAAGACTTTTTTGTATTATTCTGAGAAACCGAACTGTCCATATCCATTTGAAAATAGGCTAGATCAAGCCGGAATTAATTGTAATTGACAAAACACATAAATAAAAAAAGGTAAATTTATTCACGATAATATACGAGATGGTAGTGGTCAGACCAGCGTGGCGAGGTACTAAACTCTATCTTACAGCTAGCTTGCTCCACTACGACGACTTTCGACAAAGGTCGACTTGAATGGATTGGCTTTTTTATGGCCCGGGTCATTAAGGTCGCTGATAAAACAGGCTACTGTGCCCTGCCCATCGGTCGGTTTTTCTATCAACTTTATGTGCGTTTAACACTCAATCCAATATCAAGTTGATTGGAAACAATCTGGAATTCATAAGCAGTGTATAATAGAGCACCGATTCACTCCAATCAAAATGGCAGTAACTGTTTCATAATACTTCGAACTCTTTTTTTCCTTGAATCAAATTCGATAAAGCAGCTGATTGATTTTACACACCGGTAACTCCCGGTAATAGTTTTTAATTGTGATGAGTGAACAGCTTATCTTGGGAGGTCGAAACAAGTGGATGAGACCAAGTACACAGAAATGGCGCCCGCGTAGTCAATTGTTTAAACCTCCCATGACTGCATGATTTGGTTTAAATAGCTCTGTTTAATCGGGGGTATGATGACTCATGCATGATGTTGTCAGTTACATGGGTGGATGATTAGTTAACAGTGGAATCCTTCCACTGCGTGTAGAAACCACAGATGATCAGATGCACAAACAATGTTGCCTTTTATGTGCGTGTATATGGATCACAAATCCGTGGCTATCGGAATTACAACCACCCTCGTCATCGCTACTCCCATGCATGTGCTTCCATGACTGCTGGTAATAACAAATATTCATAATGCCCGAAGTTTCGTAATTTTGAATTGAGCTTTGGACAGGTTCCCGGTGCCTCTCCGCACAGTGAGACAGGCGTGATCATTACACTATTGAAACATTTAAAGATACGGGTGGTGATGGCGGTGGGTATGCTGTTAAAATATTCACTGCCGTCAAAAACTGTCATAAACATAAATAATAGTAAAATATAGACTTACCTTGTTATTATACCAATCAGAAATATGGCATAAACAGTATGTTATTGTCAAATGTTTTTTCCTTTGTTATGTAAACAAAAGCAAAAAAAACGTTACAGAACCTGACTTTTGTTTAGATCCGGATATGGTAAACATAAAGAGCGTTATTTGTTACTGTTTTCCTGATATGGAAATAATAAAGAGCGTTTATATCATTTTTGTGTGATTAACCAATAGAATTGCGCTGTGTTATGTAAACAGAAGCTCAACTTCTGTAACACGAGCCGGCTCTTGTTTACGTACAACATCGTACGTCTTGACAACAATATACTATTTACGCGCTGATTATGTTTGGCATATGAACAAAACTATATATATTTTAATATTCCTTCTGTTGATGAATATTTCTGCAACGAACGCCGCCCGTGTCTTTAAGTAAGAACAGATTCGTTCTTTTTTTCTCTCCGTATTCTTCTTGGTAACAACGGTTTAACAAACTGCGCATGATTCTTTATATGTGTACCCTCCAGGCTCCACGAATGCCTTGGGATATATTGAGAGCAACATTGAAGAATGATTATGCGTCGCTTTAATTCTTTATCGAGCCAATAAATATTCCACTGCCCGAAGTTAAACGTAGTTATAAATGAATTAACACTCTACCATTATACATATCATCCCGACGGCTAGATATATTTAAAGTTACTTGATCGATGGTAGATCCAGTCTTAATTTGACGCCCTTCTTTGAATGGGCGACTCCTGCATCTTCAAATATACTAATTTAAATCAACTGTCTATACATATAATCTAAATATGCCTCTTCTGTGGTATAGTTGGGACTCAGTATTAGCGCGCGCACCGCGTGTATATTGTTCGGCAATTTCTTGATAGCCGTGGTCCCATGGGCATTTTATTTATAGATAATTGGTTTTTCCGGTTTAAAAGTCGAACTGCTCGACCAGGAGGCCGAGTCCGGTAAAAGGTGTAGTTGGGAATTTTTTCAATTTCGTTTATTGTCCTTTACATTATAATGCCAATAATGTTGATTTTCGGTCTGTGCCAAGCTATGTCAATTACCAATAAAAGAAATTTAAAAGATAATTTGTAAGTCTTATATTTCAACTTTTATAGATATTTTCGTTCTGCAGCCCACTGATGGTTGTGGTCGGAGACGGCCGAGTCGACCGCCGGTTCGTTAGTTAGGTGCTGGTTGTTATTGTTATTTTAACGGAATTCTGAGTTGGTTATTCGCGAAACCAATATATTTTATATATTATAATTACAATCATGGGTGTATAATATATGATCTTGAGCGCGTTACCATTTCTGACTATGGTTTTCTTGTAGCTGTATGTCGGTGTATTAGGACACCTTGAAACGAATGATATAATTAGTTAGACGTTATGTGTTCCGGAAATGTGTTCCATGCCAGGACATCGGTCAAAGGAATGTGAACTGCGATTTACCATCTAAATATGTCAATTGTAGCACAGGCTATATGACATGCTGTTTTTGCACACTGACCAACATTTAACAAAATGACAAACACGGGCAGGTACATATGCATATAGGTATATATGGTGAATAATGTGTGTAGATTTAAGAACCGCGTCGACAGATACACACACTTCCATAATTTCTAACTATTTCCTGAGTAATCTGTCAACCAGATCAATATCTAACATTATTCCATACTTATTTTGTTAGTCTACTGGAGCAACTACTATTATACTAAATGATTATTCAAGGAAGAAAAATGTATGTCCCCTCACTGGTCACCAGTGTAATTTTACTTATTTGTTTTTATGAATATATATGATTTCAGATTTTCTAAAAATGCCCATGCCGAGTTCTTCCATAGAGTGTAGGGAAGGAAGTTGTTCACCTTACCGTCCCTTAGGCAACGTGCCATAGCCGAATGTCATCGCCAATAAGTACTATATGGGGTCCCAGTAGCACATACCACATACATGCATATATAATTATAGACTGTCATTATTTGAAGTATGTCACTTTACGTTCAACAATCTAAATCTCACAAATTATCAAGGACCAAGGTAATAATTTTGTTCTTATTCAATTAGTAATAAAGTATATATCGTTATCACTAATTGAATCGACAAATGAAACGAGCACAATGGCCGTATTTTATTGCGGCGGACGACAATCGAGCGAGTCATTCGTTATGTTTACCAAGGACGTTGCTTTGATGAGGGGGTTGGGGAGTGCCTCAATGTTCAAGTATTGGAAATGTCATGCTTGACACAACATTAGTTGGAAATTTCAGACCATATATAGGTTGACTTTGTTCTGATATTTTGTTCATATCGGACATGGAAACTTTGGTCTGGTTCAACGGGGAGTTGAAAATTCCAAGTTGGACACCCCAAATAGAGAACCTCTAGCCACGTCCCCGTCTAATACTCACCATGTAATGCGTCAGAGATGCATGTATACGTTCCTTTAAAGATTGAGCATCAACATTATACTATATCACATGAAACCCCTATTATATCATATAAAAAGCCATTACATATTTACTTATCTCTCACTAGTGATGAATATGCGCGTGATTCCCGCTAACCTGGCATCACGCCAACACAAAGATTTTACATTGAATCAGGCGGATTAATACTGTTTCGTAAAGCCGCACATGACAACAACATCAGACAATACAAACTGATTGTTTTTGTTCATTAAAGTTAAATTATTGTCCAACGTCGTTGCACTAACCAAAATAGACACAAAAACAAAGAGGCAAATTGGGGGACTATATTTTCCGTCGGCAGCTCGAGTGCGCAATACTGTCGTATACGGTTGCGTCTCAGCCAACAATGTAAATGCGTGCACTTTTAAGCTTCTGTTAAGGGTTTTGATTTGTTCAAAAGGCATAAAGCTCGAGTTTTTTTCGTGTGATATACAAGATCTTCAACTCGTTTTATTGGGATATAAGATTTTATGAAACTCGTTTGATAAATTTGATTCACAACTCGTTTACGACTCGTTGTGCATCAAAATTATCAACCCGTTTCATAAAATCTTTCATCCCAACATAACTCGTTGGAGATCCCCTATATTCCAATCGGAATTCATAAACAAATCATCGGATCCATAGCACTGAGACAATCGTGCGATAGAATAATGCTGATGGCTTTAGATAGAATTTTTCCAATAAAATAGACATTGTATGCATAGTGATATTATAACTATAAATTCTCAAATACCGAGACATTTTGGTATTATCTGGAATACAGTCTGCGTAAGAAAGGGTAATGTATTAGTCTCGACATTTCGCGAATATCACTCAATACAATCCATTCTTATTAAAAATCGTCACGCAGCCCGCCTCATTCCATCACAAATCGGTCGATATAAAAGAAGACATTATAGCATAATATATTATACCTTTTGTCTACTTTAACTTGTATAACCATTTAACCCATCGATAAATCACAAATGTCTATGCATGGGCGGGCGTTAAAATGAAATGAAGGCATTTAGACACACGCTACGAGTGCACGGGGGCGTTGTTGTCTGATAGTGCTTACGTGCAATATTAGCAACCAAGGGTGCTTATACCTTAGGCAGGTGAAAGACGTCATATATTTTGTCTATATCCATCAGTGATTTTGTTATATCGCGGGTATGGATTTTGGAGAAATTATCACGTGACTTCCGGTTAGCAACAGTGTGGAGATTGCAAAAAAAAACGCGGAATTGGGAATGAAGCATCGCGATGAAAATGAACTTACGAAGAATTCACATGTGATTTTGGTCTATTAATTTCAATTAGACCAATTTCTTTGGTTAGCTTAATGAAAACGAAGAATGAAGACGTCATGACACGTTTTCTTACGTCATTTTGGATTTGTGACAAGACAAGATTGCACAATCCAAGACACGTCTTGTCAAGTTGGCATGTCATCTCCTTCGCGATCACTGCGTGATGCTACATAAATTATTCTTAGCCCTATGTCGCCGATAAAAGGCAAATTTGAGGCACAGCCAGTGTTCGCGCTGTCGGTAGCCAAATTAGCCAATGGCTAATCTTTTTCGAATTTGGCTAATAAAAATTTCATTTGGCTAAACTTTTTTTGAACCCAAATGGAGACTGATAGCATGGAGCCAGAAAGCTAATTAATAAAAGCGCTCAATAGATCGACATTCAAGGCGAAGTTAGGTGACGAAAGTATTTCATTATTGTCGTACTTATGAAATATCGTACAAAGGGAAACCCGATCGACAACTCTATCAACCAAGCGATCATAAAGTGATATGCAATCATCTTTAGTTTTCACAAGACGGACAAACAAAGACGCATGGACATTAAACCGACCGTGGTTGAATTATGACAATGTGAAGAAAGCAATGTTTTGTAAAGTGCATTGACGCCGGTATATAAGCAATTTGTTCGTAACATGTGCAGGCTGTTTTAATCTGGAGAAAGATTACGTCACTCTGCACGAAGCAGCAAAAGGTCATTATTAATTTTTACATTTAATCCCCTAATCCCCCAGTCAGCCCATTGTCTGTCTGGTCACTCACGGCGCGCCTGCACAATGCATGTTTATGATGACATTTATGACGGTCGAGGTTTATGAGCACCAATTGTAAGACAATAGCTTAATCAGCCAAATGTGAATCACGACAGATATTTTGTGGCTATTTGTCGTCAATACCGATACAGTCAAAATAATATGCATGCTTTTATGACAGATTGTAATTTGATAATGGCGCAACAATATTAAGTTATTAGTTTCCAGATGTCACTTAGATATTTTCGCAAGGATAACTATTTAATGATTTAAAAATAGATATTGATATAAAACAAAAAAATAATGACATTAAGAAGGACAATACCGGGTTACCCCCACCCCCCCCCCCCCCCCCAAATCACTCTTTCACATAAAGATTAATAAATTTTAATAAATGATATATATAAAAATACTTGTAGTTCATCAAAATTATTAAAATTATTGTGTATTTTACCTTTGTCTGTTAGATTTTACGTTTAAGTCATTAATTGTGAACCGACCAGAAAACGATGATTTAATTTGGCCAAAGTTGTTTTTAATTTGGCCAAAAAACATTTGGCTAAAGTTTTTTTCATTTGGCTAATAAAATTTTCATTTGGCTAAACTTTTGGCTAAAGTTTTTTTCGGTCCAGCGCGAACACTGGGCCGCACAGCAGGTGTGGTTGCTCCACTACGTGTCACGTACGATTCATATTATGTAAAGAGTGTGCGATATGCAAAGAGTTCAACACGATATTTTTGGAGAGTGATTCGTGGTGACCCAATCAACACCGAAAGCTTGAGTGGCGATGATTAGCGAGCGATATATGTATGTAGGTCAGATAATGGTGATTATTTCGAGTAAACGATTGTCACCATGATATAACCTACTTATATCACACACTAGCACCATGACAATTTACCGAATTTAATCAACAACTGCCCAAGGTCGTTACAATTAAACACGGGTGAACAGTATACTCACACATACGTGATACCTAATTAACACTATCTGTGCAATTGTAGAAAGTTTCTTGGTCGCTTCGCTAGATATACGACACGTAAGGTCAGTGTCAATTGTGAAGGTATTAAAGATACGGGCGGTTTGGCGGTGGGTATGCTGTTAAAATATCCACCTCCGTCAAAAACTGCCATAAACAGAAAGAATAGTAAAATATAGACATACCTTGTTCTTATACCAATCAGAAATACGGCATAAACTTTATGTTATTGTCAAATGTTTCTCCTTTGTTATGTAAACAAAAGCAAAAAACGTTACAGAACCTGGCTTTTGTTTAGATCCGGCTATGGATTAAGAGCGTTATTTGTTACCGGTTTCCTGATATGGAAATAATTAAGAGCGTTTATATCATTTGTGTGTGATTAACCAATATTATTGCGCTGTGTTATGTACACAGAAGGCAAAACTTCTGTAACACGAACAGGTTCTTGTTTACTTACACCATCATACGTCTTGATGACAATATACTATTTACGCGCTGATTATGTTTGGCGTATGAACAAAACTATATATATTTTAATATTACTTCCGTTAATGGCGATTTTAACAAATATGAATATTTCTGCAACGAACGCCGCCCGTGCCTTTAATTGAAATTGTATTCTAGTACTCATTTATTTATAAATATCTACCGTGGTTCGGGTTATTAAAGTGTTAACTTTTTTCAACTGCCCTACCAGCAGCCAACTTAGAAATGTCCAAACATTATTGTGTTTAGTTCAAACACATTGCATTGCTAAACGTTTTGCAAAATTTACGAAAGGGTTTGGGCACATATGTTGCTACTTAGAATTGTTTTGTCCCATGACATATTGGCTGGCAGTCAAAGTACTTGTTGTGCGTGGGGAATCCCTTTGTACCGAACACTATAGAGCATTTCTGATTGTTTTGATGTGTAAAAAATAAAGAGCGTTTGTGTGAAAACTTAAGAACCGCTAATATTACTCCCTATCACTACTCTAGATCTTTATAGAGAACATAGTCTCCATACGAGTAGTTGGTTACATTTTCGTTACTATTCGACCTATTTGGACCGGAACGTGATACAGATGAGTTATGACTGGGCTCTCTTTCACTCTGATGCTCTAATTTGCAATATGCCATATTACATAATATTTACAATTGTAACTTTCTTTTCAATGTTGCCAATGCATGCTAAATTCAACAGTGTATAGTATGTTCATGCTTGATATGTTCAATATGCCCGGTTCAAACTCTTTATAGTTTGCGTGTGGAGTGTTTTGCCCACCGGGACCTGGCATGCAACACGTCTGAGAATGTTTGAATCATCTGTCTGCGCGTGCATATTTGCATTTTCTTGTCTCTTCATTGCGTTGCTAATTAATAGATTTTCCACATTCACATCTTTGGAGCTTAGCGATGTGCTCGTATAGTTGTGATCTGATTAATTCAGCAGTTATGATTGTCCGGCAACCATCGGATAAGTGTGAAACGACCGCCACGATGTAATGGTGACCTATCAATTATAAGTTCTCAATCAGATCACAAATATACGAACGCATGTCTTCGCTCCATATAAGGATTAACTGTCATGTGGACTGTTTTTATGGAGATGTAACCGTGAGGTAAGTGGTCATAACTTGTGTAAAACCCGAAGTTATGACCACTTACCTCACGGTTACATCTCCATAAAAACAGTCCACATGACAGTTAATCCTTATATTTATATACATTTAGCGAAAAGGCCACTTTTGTAAATGTATTTAAATCGAAAAGTGTATCGTGACAAAACCAGCCCAAAATATCCCATAGCACCCTTGGCAAAAGTTAACAGGAACAATTTCTTTATATTGAAACCTGATGATTTAATCTAAGTCATTCCTGCGCGAGTCCAAATGCGCCCAAAACATTACGCGTTTTTCTTTCCGGTATCAATGGCGTATCGATGTAATTATGGGCTTGCAGTTATGAGCTGTTGCGCGTTCACAGAGAAATAACAGCAACTAGTCACGTGGGCGCCGACCAATCGAAATGCTGGATTTAGTGATAATCACACTTAGTGTGTAAATATATATATATATATATATATATATATATATATATGTACCTTATGCAATCTGAATGCAATCGGCGATGAAATACACTACCTGATTGATTGCCCAATCATTATTTCCTGTCTTTTCGAAAAGTACATACAGTCTTGGTAAATTGAAAATGCTTTTAAGGAGCACACGACCATTTGTTTTAAAGAAAACGTGCAAAAATGATCAAAGAGATTCAAACTTCCGTAGCTACCTGTTCTCCATGTTAAATCAGGTAGCTTCCATCCCACATGCATGGCGGCAGCCTGTAAATTGCCATAACACATTTTCTATTTTTATATGTCAAACCCCGTGTCACGTCCTGATGGCAACATTAACTTGAATATGATTAATTAACTAATTACGTTAACATCGTCCATCCGCACTTGACACGGGGTAGGTATTGTTTTATGTATTCCGTTGTCTCCGTACCATGTACATTGGCTGGGAGAATAAAGTGTTTTATTAAGATCATATGCCCCCCCCCCCCCCCCATAGATACTTCCCCAAAGTTGAGGCCTAAGCTGAATGAGGTTCCCAGATGGTAGCGTCATTAAATTCACACTCTGGGGACCTCATTCTGCAAATGACAAGACACCGTGGATCACAGCGAAAAAATATCACGGTGAATCCTGACGATCCACAGTGGGCTTGATGCCCAGCGGTGTTGACTGTTTTGCTTATAGCACACTCTTTACATACTGTATACTCTCGATTGCCGAATGTCATTGTCTCGTTTTATGTCATTTCACTCATTGTCGTCACTTGATAGTTACCCTGACAACCTTTGATATATATAACCACAGAAGCGTTAGTTTTTGCCATAATCGCACTTTGCCTTGGGACCCAATAGTGTTACGTATATCCGATATTGACCAGATAATTGGGGGCATCCCACATACGCGTGGCTATCTCCTGGGTGCTTATTGACACTACTTAAGACTTTGTGCCATCTAATTGCTGGCAATTACTCGACGGGGATGTTTTATCACGTCTGGTACATCTCAGTGGGTTCAGTAATTCGGCCAGTAAGCTGGCAATCAGACATATAGAGAATGTGAGTGTGTTAAAACAATTACGTCTTTTTTCTGAAAACCGCATTCCAAAAGGCTAAGTTCTAATACCTGCAATGCATGCTTGAAATATTATAGGGTAGAAGCATTGCTTTTGTTGTTGTGGTATTTGTTGTCGTTGTTGTTGTCGTTTTTGTTGTTGTTGTTGTTGTTGTATTGTTTTCGTATCTCGGTTTTCAGTTGTGATGACCTCGATCATAGGAATAATACATGGAATGAAGATGGATAACTCTAAAATAAAGTGCATTATTTTCTGGCAATTAATCAATTCTGATAACTGAAGCGGCATTTCAAGAAATGTTGTTGTTGTTGCTGTTGTTGGTGTTGTTGTTGTTGTTGTTGTTGTTGTTGGAATCTGATGATATGGGGACCATCGAATCTGATTGAGTACCTTTAAACATATTGTTATTGATAACCAAGTAATGCATAATGTATAAATTATTCATAATATGAAGTATGCGTCATCATTAGTCATTAGCTGAGGATAAAGAAATATTTTTTTTAAAACAATTTTAAATTATAAATTGATGTTAATAGATTGATAGGGGCCTACTTAACGTTTCAGATTTTTCAAACGAGGTGTTTATTTTGTCAAGATGGAAGAAAATAGGATTCAACCGCCATTGCACACAACGGATTTAAACCCATAACGAATACTTGGGGAACCTTAACCCCCCAATCCTTGGCCTATTGCCAGGCAGAGTTCGGTCCCCTTGCTACGCTGATATGAACAATGTTTACCTTGATCTTGTAAACCAGTACATTCTCTTATGTATGCGAGGTTCCTTGTGCATTGGCACATAGTCTTTATTGCTGCACCAGCTCAGCTCCAGTCGTGAGAGGCTTAAAATTAATTCTTTATTATTCTGAGAATCTGAGCTGCCAATATTGATTTGGAATTTGCTTATATCAAATCAGAATGAATTGTAACCGAGAAAAGTAAATAAACAATGTTAGATATAATATATTATATATACGTGTTGGCAGTGGTCAGACCAGCGTTGGGAGTGGTCTGAACTCTGATTTGCAGTTCAACCCCTTGGTCAATCAGATTGTATCATAACTATAATAATAATAAGGTTATGCATGCATTTATATAGCATTTTATATTAATATTGACGAGCCTGATCATTCTTATATCAGGCTACAGCGACTCCTTCTTACACGGAATGGGCGCATCCGGGACAACCACAATGTGTCCAATGTGTTCTACCACAACCAGAATTTAGTATACAGACAGGGTTAATATAGCCGAAGGGGTCACTCTCACCTTAATAAATGCTGAATGGTACACAGGTTTTGAAAATATGCTGAAGGGTACTACACAGGATTTTAATTCTCGTTCGAAATTATGTTGTTTAGTTTTCTCATCAGCCGTGATTTCTGCTGGTATAATTGTTCATGTTCCAATGAAAATTAAAATTAACTGAAAATAAATTGGTGATGGGCGCCATACTTCACTTTCAGAAAGACAGTTGACATAACTATGTCAGCTCCGATGGCAAATCATATGTACCCTTCAGCACATTTTCAAAACATGTATACCCTTTTTATGTGAGAGTTCTCCCTTCAGCGTTAATATACGTCAGATTAATTTATACACCATTCGCGCAAGTACAGTTGTATAGATATAACACAAATGTACTCATTCCATTATCGTGCGAGCCAAATTGTTCTACGGTGTACCACCGGCCACATGAGACCTAATATCAAATGGTTCACTATATTGTATGGCGTGTTCGATATATTCTGAACGAAATGGTACCATCGATGTTTTCCCGCCAAACTCGGCGAGCCCCAGAAGCACAATCACGGCCGCGTGAAGATGCTGACAAAATTACGACAAGAATTCGATTAGATCACTCTGCCTGCTCGACTAATAAATGGTTCTAAGCGCATAATAAGTCAGTCCATTATAAGATGTTGACAGACACTGAACAAATTGCCAAAACACTTCCACTAAATAGTCAATTTTGTAAATGGCAACTTGTGATCTTCGACCGGCATAATTGATTATGAGATTTCGACAAATTTGATTTATCACTGTCTCTTCGCACAACTTGCCAAACGTGTGAAGGACCTCCATGTTGCCGGTGGTCCATTCGTTCTAGAAGTGGAGATTGGGAGCAAACCACAATCTGATTCATTCGCCCGTCTGTCTTGATAGATATTCAGTTAAAAAACCCACATTATGTTCGAGATCTCTCGAAGACCAATCTTTTCCGATTGGTTCAAAATGATGCCACCAAACTCCCATATGATGATAGATGGTCAATTTCAAGAAAATCCCACGCAATTGAAATGTCGGTGACACTTATAACAAGAAAACCAATGTCAGAAATGGTAACGCGCTCAAGATCATATATCATATACCCATGCTTGTAATTATAGAATATAAAATATATTGGTTTCGTGAATGACCAACTCAGATTTCCGTTAAAATAACAATAACAACCAGCACCTAATTAACGAACCGGCGGCCGACTCAGCCGTCTCCGACAACAACCCCCAGTGGGCTGGAGAACGAAAAAGGTCTATAAAAGTTGAAATATAAGACTTACAAATTATCTTTTTCATTTCTTTTATTTGTAATTGACATAGCTTATCAAAAACAAAAAATCAACATTATTGACATAACGTTAATTAACGACTATAAACGAAATTGAAATTCCCAACTACACCTTTTACCGGAATCGCCTCGCATATATAAGAGAATGCATTGGCCTAACAATTTTAACAATTTTAATAATTTGTTCTTGTATTCTTTAACAATTTTATAATTTCACCCATCCAGAGCCCAGACAAACATGAGCAGACGACACTCTTCTATATGCTTCTATATATGTGTGGGGCTCCCTGCAGGGTAATGGATGTTTTTTATTTTATGTCCTAAAAATTGTAAGAAACATTTATTTAAAAAAAATGATAAAAAATTGTTAGGCCAATGCATTCTCTTATATATGCGAGGCGACCTATGGTCGACTCGCATATATAAGAGAATGCATTGGCACAGGGTAAAAAAAATCCCGACTTACGACTGGACTTGATATGGCGGGGCACATATGTGTTGACCACGCCGGAGCTCCTAAAGAGACATGCTTAGAAATGTCTATACTTTATGATGCAGGGGTTGTATTGGGTTTTTGCGGAACATTCTCCATCATATACATGTACACTGCTTAATACTATCTCAGAAGACCAAGACAGTTTGTATTATATCAAACGTGATCATAACATTGTGTGTGTTATCACCCATATACTTGGCAATATCCAAACTCCATACAGCGCCCTCCACGCTATCGCTGCGATATATCTCAGCGGAGCGATGGGAGATAACTCTGCCTGGAGTTTGGGCAATAAGCCTTATCACTGGTTCGAGATTTTCAAGATGGCCGGTGGTTCCATATGGCCCGATTCCTAGCATTTTACCCAACCCACCGGTAAAAGGTCAAAGTTAAGAAGTAGCATCCATTTGTAAACATTCGACAGCTGAGTGCGAGCATTTTTTTATCAACATTTTATGGCTTAATTTCATTTATTCTGAGTGCAACTACGTGTTTAAGAATTGGTTTGTGGCCATGCCATCTACAGAGTTAGGATCTGGTGACGATGCAGACATTCAGACGCCATCTTTTGTCAACGAACTTCCCATAAGTTACTGATAAATAGCGAGTACTTGCGTTAAAAAAAATAACTCAAAAATATACGTGATACATCCAATCCATCTACTGTGCGAAACCTACGTATTGTATGTATCCAGGGTGATTGTTTAATTAGTTTTATGAAGTTCTCGCACCTGCGATTCGGTAACGACTTGTTGCCTTTTATTTTGGTAATTCCCAGACTGGAGTCATATGCTAAAAATAGATGCTACTTGTTAACTTTGACCTCCGGAGACCAAATGGCGGATTCACCGCGAGTTGGTGATCTCACTTATACCGCGAATTAGTGCAAACTATAAAAAAGAAATGTAGCTATGAGCTGCGTGTTATTTTGTAACAGCGGGAAACACGTAACGAATGGCAAATTTATGTTTGATATTGACTGTACTTGAAAACCTGCACTGTTATTCAGTAAAAACGCAGTAAATGATATATATACTGGATGACATATTAATTGTGTTAGTATTCGAGTTCATTTATGAGGAAAAAATACCCGGAACTAATTCATGGCTGTGTCCATACAATGGAACACACGTTTTGTTTAAGAATATGTGTGTCATAGATCCATAAAAAAAAACATTATATGTGCACAATCTAATGAGAAAATTACTAAAACAGCGAAAAGGCCATTCATTTTTCGTTAGGTTTTAATATATTTGACCACAAAATATGGAATTTGGTTCATTCTGAGAAATTGAGGTTACAAAGTCAAATAAACTCCCGATTTTGAAGGCAGATAACTAAAAAAATACTTGGGAAAGAATGTATGTCCTGTAATCATGAAAGTAAAATCTACAAAATTGGAAGGACTTGTTTACTTGAAGTTATGATATACATATGATATACATCCCTGAAAATTCATACTTTGATGATGTTACCAAATTTTTCAAAATTTATTTCACAAAATTCACCGATTTTCGTTTTTTGGATTCTTGTTGATTAATAGTATGTTGTTTATAATAGGTTTATGTACTTTTTCCTGCAAATAAAAAATATGTTTCAATTAGTTCTGGGTAAAACCATAAATGTACTGGACTATAACTTTCATAGCACTCACAAGTACCACACCGGAAACGTCACTTTTCAGATACCAACACTTACGTATTATAAAACAATTATACTAAACTAATTTCATTCATTCAGAATTGTATTTTTGAGCGAGTTCTCGTGAAAATAAATACAATACGGGCTTAATTTATAATTGCGCGAAATAAGCTCATATTGGCATTATTTGAAAAAATAAAATAGGCTCTATATGGGCCTAAATGCTGGCTATTAAAACAGTCATATATGAGACTATTTTAATATGAAATAAGCTCGTATTTTGCTTATTTTCACGCGAAAAGGCTGGAAAATAACACATAAAACCAACTCACGACTTAACATATTATGATCTTCATAATGTGTTTTCAATATGCATTCTCTTATCTATGCGAGTCGACCATAGGTCGCCTCGAATATATAAGAGAATGCATTGGCCTAACAATTTTTTATAAATATTTCTTACATTCTTTAACAATTTTTATAATTTTTTCTTACATTTTATAACAATTTTTGTTATCATCTTTTCTTATATTCTTTAACAATTTCATCATTTTTTTGTTATCATTTTTTTCTTACACTATTCAACAATTTATCTTCTTTTTTTTATCATTTTTCCTTACTTTCTTTAACAATTTTTATCATTATTTCATACATTCTTTAACGATTTTTTATCATTTTTGTTATCATTTTTTCTTACATATTTAACAATTATAAAAAATAATATAAAATTTGTTAGGTACATTAGACCAACATAAACCACACAGTAATGGCGGCGAAGCTGATTATAATCACGACAAGCGTGTATTTGTGTTCCGCAGAGAATGCATTAGCACAGGATTTTCGGAAATTTTCAGGAAGCTCCACCCATGGAAGGGTTAAATCGTTTACCACGTATACTATAAACAGAGCCGTCATCGATTCTGCTCGAATAATTACGAATTGCATGTACCTTTGTAACAAGTCTAAGACTCCTTTTATATGAAATCATTGTCGCATCTTTGTCGCAAATCACGAATGGTCAGACTGTCGTGGGACAGTTGAGACCATGTGTCGCTGTTAGAATAATATCCATGGAATTGTGTCCCTTGAATATTTATGTCTTTTAAGGGGATCAAATCTGTCTATTACATTCTTTCTCAGGCCCGCCAAATTCTGGTTGGCTGGACACCAGACAGACAGTTGCCCTATATATAATCGATTTGAACCTGACAACCATCGTTGGAGAATTATTACTCGAATTTTTCTGAGAACTTTTAATTAACTTGCCGGCCAATCAATATAGAATCTTGCGAATACAGTCGTTTTTAATCATAGAAAGTCGCTTGTATCCACTTGAAAGTCTGCTGTGTTCGGTGTATTTAAAGGCGCGATCACCCAATTCCGACAACCTTCCGATAAAACGTTAGAAAACATTGATTGATGATTCGGGCCATCTATTTTTTTTGGACATAGAGCAATAAAAATATAAGTCCATGACACGAATCTTGATATCTGCCCCAAATGAATAAGCACTTTTTTGCTTTTTTGAACTCACACGTCGTGAAAATCATTAACTATATATCCAACAAACTATTCACTTGTATCGATTAGTGCCATTATTTTTCGGCGGTCTTATTTATGTCTACTTCTTGTTTCCTTCGAGTCCACGGACGTATGTGTGGTCCTCTCATAATTCGATGCCATGTGTTCCAAAGCTCTTCAATTTAAACGTGGTTAATTATTCTTCTGATTCATTGTTCTCGAAATCCTGGTAGTGGGAGAGGTGAAATAGTTGTGCACCATTTGAGCATGAAACTTGATATCTAAGGGTTTCATGCTATAGTCGTTTGACGAATGTGGAGCCAATTTATCTGATGAAAATTTCAAGGTCAAATGTGTTAATTTTAGGGAAGTACGTAATTTCGCACATAGGGGTTAGGGTATGGTGATTATTGGGAGTCAATCTGTCAAATGTTGCCTAATCCTATTTTTCTTCTAAATTTGTATCTATTGTAATTATTTATCTGAATGTCCATAGAGGGAAAAATAAATACTGTTTAAACTAATCTGTCAAATTAACATTTTTATACTAACATCAATGCTAATATCAAAGTCATATAACAGTTCTATGCTAATAGCAATGCTAATACCAAAGTCATATATGATAACCGTCACTAAAGTAAAAATGTCTACTGCCACTTGTCTACTCTTTGTGAGAAAGGGGCCGCCGCTGAATAAAGGCTCTGTCTACGATCGCAAGCCCATGTGAAGTTGAATAAAGGCTCACAAGGGGAGCCTGTTTCAGCTACTATATGCTTATTACTAAACTATTTGCTCTTCAATGTACATAATCCGAAGTAACGTTCCCAAATTACTATTTATTTGGCTTCGTGGGTAAAAAAAATATATTTGATTCGAGTCGAGGAACCTACACATCAATGCTCAGAGTGATCAGATATCGTTTTTTTAAATTTGTTATTTCCCGACATATGTAATTTTTGGCGGCCTGGTAAATATTCCTCAAGCCGACGGTCTCGGGCCAAATTGCTGATGAAGATGGATAACTGTAAAATCAAGTTTTTGGGTTTTTGATATTTGACAATCCGGCTAGATTTCGTTGAACAAAATGTTGACAAATAACACGTTTTGGGCAATTTTATACTATAGTCGACCGAGGTTAGCATTATTTTTTGGGCAATTAATCGACTCTGATAACTGAAGCGGCATTTAAAAAAAATTTGTTATTGTTGTTGGAATCTGATGATTTGGGGACCAACCAAATCTCACATAAATCGACATTAACGACAATTATATTATAACGATAACTGTTGGCACATGGCACCAACACTTGTCATGGGAAATATCCTTGGTCAACATAGTTATTCGCACCATTTCATAAAGGACATAAAGTACTAACAACGACCTAATGACTTCTCTGTCCATAAATGTATACCCATTTATCATGTTATTCCCTTTACGTTTTCCCACGCACACTACCTTAAACAGTTCTGATTATTTCCGTTCCCTGAAACAGGAGATGTGGATTTTAGCGCTTCTCTATATAGTGCGCGTATATTCGCGAAGACACACTGTGGAAACCAGCTACGGGTGTTACTGTATTCACAGATGTGACGATGGGTGGGGAATGAGTCGATGACTCACAAATAGGTCATAGACAACTTTTTATTGAGACGGATGCCTAAGCTTGAACAATAACTGTTCATAGTGGCGGCAATGGGCCTTCTATAACCTCCTGCAGTTACCACTCGGCGTTGTTAAAGGCATGGGCGGCGTTCGTTGCAGAAATATTCATATTTGTTCAAATCGCCACCAACAGAAGGAATATTAAAATATATATAGTTTTGTTCATATGCCAAACATAATCAGCGCGTAAATAGTATATTGTCATCAAGATATACGATGTTGTACGTAAACAAGAGCCTGTTCGTGTTACATAAGTTTTGCTTCTGTTTACATAACACAGCTCAATTATATTGGTTAATCACACACAAATGATATAAACGCTCTTTATTATTTCCATATCAGGAAAACAGTAACAAATAACGCTCTTTGTGTTCACCATATCCGGATCTAAACAAAAGCCAGGTACTGTAACGTTTTTTGCTTTTGTTTACATAATAAAGGGGAAAAAATTGACAATAACATACTGTTTATGCCATATTTCTTATTGTTATAAGAACAAGGTCTGTCTATATTTTACTATTATTTATGTTTATGGCAGTTTTTGACGGAGGTGAATATTTTAACAGCATACCCACCGCCAACGCCGCCCGTATCTTTAAATTGGTGGATCAATTGCACATCTCAATTATGTATAGGGACGTTGGAGAGATAAGATACACGTAGGTCGGTACATGTATATATACAAGAAATATTGATATGCAGGCTTTATACTTTGACAATACTTGCCAAAATCATACAAATTTCCAGCTGTTTACAATTCCTGGAACAGAATTGAGTTGGACGCTCTTCACACTGCGTATCCATTTCTATCCATCATTTTACAAAAACAAAATTATTCATTGGAATTTTATTTTATTTCATTTTTAATCAAAATACAAATTTAAATATTAATTTAAGTTGAAATATAAAGCGAAATAGTTAAATGATTAATTGGTCATTATTGATGAAAATCTGCCACATTCAGAGGTGCCGGGTAGACGACCGTCACACAATACTGAATATCATTTATATTATCATGTACATGTATTGTGAAATAGAATATTATCCTAAAATATTATCCTTATCACATTATACCACATCATTGGTTGATTGCCTGTTTATTCCATCCATTGTTACAACCATGGTATATAGGAAAATAGGAATATTATCAGGAATAGTAACAAGGAACACTATTCTATTGTTAAATGCTGAAGAAAACACGAGGTCCGATTTTATTCTGCGACATTTACAGTCAGTATATATATATATGCAACGGGGATTTCCGTATATAAGTAGAAGAGTATATATGTCCATGAAACTTTATTCATGTGCTATTCGGTCTGTTTCAGACCATGCATGTAAACATATAGTGCATGAATGGCCGACAGGGACGTGGCTAGAGTGTCTGCACGTGGGGAGCTTGTAATTCCAATATCACTCCGATGAATGAGACAAAATTTCCCAGTCAGGGAAATTCCATTTGCACAGATTGGGTTGAAATTTTCCAACTGGTACATGTACCACAAGATACCCAATTGTTTGAAATTTCAAACCTAACACCCCACATGGTTGGACAATTTTCATCTGTGAACATTTTATGTCAAAGTTTTGACAGAAACCAGGAAAATGTTCTATCTAAAACAACAATTTCCACTCTAAATACTGGTTGAAGAATCAAACTATAACAGAACATATTCAACCAATATTTGGTCTGAAATTTCCAACTCATGTTATATCAGGCATGAAATTTCCGACTGGTTGAGTGGCACCCATCCCCACCTGTCGCCACCCAACACCACCTGTCGCCACCCAACCCCACCTGTCGCCACGTTCTTGATGTGGGAAAAATCAATACTGTCCGGTAGCAGAGTATACCTATACAATATGTACCCCTAATCAAAAAAGTAACGTGTGAAGCTCTGCGTAGAACTAAGCCAAAGGTATTATATAGTATATAAACCGACTCTTGATCCGCGTATGGGTAATTAAATTTGATTAGGTGAGCGTAAATACATCTCAGAAGTAACTTCATTTCACAGATAACTTATAGTTCAGAACAAACAGCGCACAGTCGTTGTGTTCTTGTGTGGCAATTGGTCCCAATATATAGCGGAAATCAAACACCTGTCGGTCCTTCCGGTTCATCAGATTTTGGTCCGAGCACACGCAGTTCAACTCCGGTTACGACGGAAAGTCTAATGATCCATATCATCTAACGGAACAACCCCACGTGGTGATATCAGTAGTATATAAACACACCGATGCAGGTGCAATAATTCCTTTCACCTGTTGATATAGTGCTTCGAAGAAAGAAACAGGCTGGTTCAACATCCATCTTTCGACGTAACCATCATGTTTGTGGTGTGTTGTGCAACACGGATTCCATCTGACATAATATTGTGTTGTTATCTCTTCTTTTGGCGTTTCCGTGTTATGTTATATGCATATATTTACTTTAATATTAGATATACAGGAAGTTTTACATGCGTATGCATGTGCATGCATGTATGGGCGGCGCAACATATACTCTGAACCATTCATTCATCTGGTACATATTTGTATACGACTTTTCGGCCGTAGTTTGGCTGAATAGGTCACTCTCACCGGTTTTCTGTGATAAAGTTACCCAGGTTCCTGAAATTGTGATAAAGTTACCCAGGTTGGAGAGATTTGTGATAAAGTTACCCAGGTTAAGGAAATCTCACAATAAGAACTTGATTTAAAAGTGACTGAGGGAAATACTGTTCAGTTTTGGCAAGTAAAAGCCCCCTACTAAGCACACATTAAGATATATTATTAGTACCATAGATCGTCATTTTGATTTCAAAAATGAATAATTTGTTGCTAAACATGAAATATTCTTAACCTGGGTAACTTTATCACAATCCTCTCCAACCTGGGTAACTTTATCACAATTTCAGGAACCTGGGTAACTTTATCACAGAAAACCGGTGAGAGTGACCTATTCAGCCTTAGTTTGTGCCCAATCGTAGACTAGCAGCACATTAAACGGACATGGCTCATTCCAGCCCCAACATTATGTATGCCGTCGATATAGCGCTGAAAATGCCTGTTTCGTTTTTTATATTTTTCGATAAATTTGAGTCGTTTCGTTTGTGCCGGTTCAATAATTTTAGTCTGTTGTCGCCTAAACACTGCGACTGTAGACCGGGAAGAAAATCGAGAGCTGTCCTTGCTCTGAAACGTTTACGTTACTACTAATTTTGATGATTAAAACAAACAGAAACAGTGAGTGAATTTCCTTAACAGTTTCATGTTAAGATAACGCAATATACCTTTTCCGGGACATTCCGTTTCCGATTCCAGAATTTGGATGAATACGAATGGCACCGTTTTTAAACTGGACCCGTATATTGTGTTCGAATTTGTATCTGTATGTGTATGGCCTCAATGCGACTGTCTTGGATTAACAATGCTCGTAGTATTTGACAGCAGTTTGTTCCCGTAAAAATACGGTGCATGCTATTAACCGTAATCTTACACAACTTTGTTCTGTAATTTTACGGTACAATCATCTGTGTACAAAATACTGTTATAAATCTTCTCGCAATGTCAACTGTTTACAAACAGATGCTACTCGAGATGGAGCCGATAGAACGTATCGTCACCAGCCAGTGATGTATGCTTATATCTTCCTTTCCAGCGAATGTGCTCTACTTCAATTAAGAATCCATTTTATAGTTCATGTTGGGGAGAACTTGATTGATTAATCTAGATGAGTTGGCTTTACGTGAGTTCTATTGCCAATGTAAATATTATGGACGTTCATCGAGAGTTACTGGTCGATTTGTTCCTACCTTTCGGCGAATTTATCATCCACAGCCGCTATGTGGTGACAAATTGACGGCATAAAGCCGATCTGATGCCACGATGAGGTCAATAAAAGATTACACGAGCGCGCAGGCCACGATATCAACGATAAGTGAGGTCCCATCGCAAAATGCCTATTTGCGAGATGAGATTTTGCCGATACAGTACCAGTCAGAAGGAGTGGTATATTGAGTCACACCTTTATTGCGACATTGAGCGCGCTTAATTTCGAAAAAGGCTCGATTACAGCGCAATACCAAAATTCTGTCGCGCTTATTATTGCGATATTGAGCGCAAAATATTGCGATATTAAGCCGCTCAAAATTTCATACAGACCCGATAGTGTTATATTTATATTAGATAAATATTTTTGCATAATTATATACAAATCTAAAACATTGTCTTTATTTATGCATTAAACAATATAGAAGAAGCATTAATTTGTTTTAAATGTCACAATTTTGAGCACAAGATGTCGCAATATTAAGCGCGAAATGTTGCTATATTAAGCGCAAAATATTGCAATAATATTGCAAGCGGCGCGCTTATAAGCGTTTCCACTTGCAATATCATTGCGATATTGGGTGCGAAAATAGCGCGCCTAATGTACCACTTCTTTTGACTGGTACTGTAGTTAGTTGGTATATACTGTATGGGGTTACAACGTTTGAGACTAAAGCAATAACGACGAAAATATCATGCATATGGAAGAGTCCGAAATGAAACATTTCAGCAGTACATAGAGAATACCTACAGTTATTTGTTTGAATAACCCAAGAGATTGGTCCAAACGAACTTTAGCGACTTGGGAGTATTTGTCTGGTTCACCGAGGAAGTGGTGCAGTCACGGTTGAATATACTAAATTTGGGCCCCCCACGATTATAGGGAATTGGCGAATTATATTTGCTCTCTGTGTGCGATTTGTAACGTCTCAATACGCATTATACGCTATGCATCTTACTGACCATACCTCGTGCCCCTGCACAGCATGGTATAGATAACATTTTGAGTCGCATATTATATCTCTGTCGCTGTATCACTATATATTTGGGTGATTATTAGATAATATAGAATATTACTGTCATTAGATGCTTTAAGTCCGACACTGGTCATTGTCAACTCTAAACCTGGCCTTTATATTGCTCTACTATAATACATATTCAGAAGTCAGGGGCGTGACTAGGGGATCTCCTTTGGAGGTGTCTACGTGCCATTGAATTTCCAACTGCTCTCCCCACCCCACCTACTTGAAGCATACCGAAATTTCAAGATCAATAAATTCCATTTGCACCACCCCGCCCATTGGGTTGTAAATGTCCACCATAACACCCCTGGCTGGACATTTCTAACTGATTGCCATTTCAGTTTTAAACATTGGCCATACAGTAGAAAATGTTTGACTAAAACAACATATTTCACATCACATACTGGTATGATCACCAAATCATCAGAACATAATCGAACTACCGTTGGTCTGAATTGTCCGACTAATTTTGTGTCAGATATGAAATTCCAACTATTTATGAAGTTGACCAAAGGTGAAACACCCCAACCCTCTATCGTCAGGTCCCTGTCAGGAGTCATTTTTTAAGTTGTCCTTAAACCATCTAGTGGAGTGACTCAGCTGTTAACCTTTTCGATACTAAATACTAAATTGACGAGTAGTTCCATAGGAAATAATCAGATAATAAGTTCAACAAAGACCTAATGTCGTTTATGCAACTTCTTATATGAACAATTCCCACCAATGAATATGAAACATAATTCTGCTCTTGCATTATCTGTGTTTCTGTCTGTCATCTGCTTCTATCATCTAAACACCTCTCCAAATGAATAATATATTGTTCCAATGTATACTTTTATACTGAGATAATCCATTTAGTATACAGAGGGTTAAGCGGAGTGCTCTTCTACTGAGATAGTCCATTTAGTATACAGAGGGTTAAGCGGGGTGCTCTTCTACTGAGATAATCCATTTAGTATACAAAGGGTTAAGCGGGGTGCTCTTCTACTGAGATAATCCATTTAGTATACAAAGGGTTAAGCGGGGTGCTCTTCTACTGAGATAATCCATTTAGTATACAAAGGGTTAAGCGGGGTGCTCTTCTACTGAGATAATCCATTTAGTATACAAAGGGTTAAGCGGAGTGCTCTTCTACTGAGATAATCCATTTAGTATACAGAGGGTTAAGCGGGTGCTCTTCTACTGAGATAATCCATTTAGTATACAAAGGGTTAAGCGGAGTGCTCTTCTACTGAGATAATCCATTTAGTATACAGAGGGTTAAGCGGAGTGCTCTTCTCCGGACATTCCCTGTGATAATCGATGTGATACTGACTGGCCATGCGGGGATATTGTCTTCTGTTATCGATTAGCTGTTAATCGGGTAATGGTTTGCCCACTCCTTAATACAATTAAGTGTAATAACCCAAGACCACTTAATGACATCACATTATAAGATTGGAAAATTAATATTGTTTGGCATCGGATAGTCAACTGTTTGGGAAATAGTAGGCATTAGAGTAGGCTTTAGTGCATACAGTTGACTTATACCACATTACCCAGCCGTTATTACCTTTTTTTTCAAATTACAAATGGATAGGGTACAAGTTACAACAACATAAATAGGACCCCTCTATATATATACAAAGGTTGAATTACACTATTTATGTAATATATGGCAGATAATATAAAATGGTGGTGTATAACATAGACCGGACAAGATGAGAAGCTTTGGTAAGAGTGGGATTTACTGTTTTTTTCTGGCCGACTCTCTATGAACATCTTAAAGGCCCACTTAATTTTCGAATCACCAGATCACATTATATACAACATGTTCCATATTATATACCATGTGAAAGAGGAAGCTCCAACACATTGTATTATCAACTGTTCCGGTCGAATAAACTTGGAACATGTTGTGTTTTGTTCTGTACTTAAGTTTGATCCGGACTGTACTGTAAAGTTTATTATTCTCAATTGAAGGGGAATAACTCTATCTCTTAGTTTGAATTCTGATGCATTCTGTGTTGACATCGGGGGAAGTCTTGGAATATGAGAACTCAATCTGAGAATCTCTGTCACTTGGTGGACACTCATAGGACACAGCTGTTCCGTATTGTGTTGGAATATATATATTTATGGTTCCTCTTCCAAATGGTATATAATATGGAATATGTTGTGTATAATGCTATCTGGGCATTCGGAAATTAAGTGGGTCTTTAAATGAAAATGTGGCCATTGTGCACCCTACACTGGCTTCCTATTTAAGAGCGGATTAACCCATTCTATCATAAATACTCAGTGACGAGATGCTCCCTTTGGAAATGTTCACATAATAAGTTCAACAAACGATCATTGTTGAACTTATTTTCTTAACATTTCCCACCAAATAATATGAATATGTCTGCACTTCTATTATGCTTTCGTCATTATGTCGTCTGCTTGGTTTTTTTTTAACATCACTCCAAACAAATAATAGACCGTTCCAATATGTAACATTTATAACTGGGTGGGATGATCCATTTAGTATAGAACAAATTCAGTTCAAGATACCACCAAAATAGCACTGACTTACATGCTGCAATCGATACAGTCCAGTTCCTTTTCGTGCACACGAATAGCAATTTACAAGAGATATAAAACACAAAATGAAGACCATTGAACAACTTTGAATGAACAGGGAGTTGTGTGATGGTAAGATATATTACATATAGAATATGTTTACTTTATCCGCAGTATGCACCATAAAGGCTAAAAATGAATTTGTTTTCAATTATGTGTTTACATCGAGAAGGGAGTGAACATTTGGTGCAGCTTTATTCGTGTTCTTCGCCTATTTTTTTAACAATGGAAATTTCACATAGTATACATGATTAACACAAATAACTGATAAGCTACATGATGGTATAGATACCAACACTTATAGCTAGTAATAAACAGAAAACCGACTCGCCACTTCAAATTGTCTGGTTATAAAACGTCGAACCGGACATCGAGAGCGGAACCGGATTGCATCGGTTGCAGCCTGTGAATGTGTGAATCACATTATCTCAACAACGACAAGATATGTGACCCGCCATATCAAATCCAGTCGGAAGTCGGGATTTTTTTTACCCTGTGCCAATGCATTCTCTTATATATGCGAGTCGACCATAGGTCGCCTCGCATATATAAGAGAATGCATTGGCCTAACAGTTTTTTATCATGTTTTTTAAATAAATGTTTCTTACAATTTTTAGGACATAAAATAAAAAACATCCATTACCCTGCAGGGAGCCCAACACATATGTAGAAGCATATAGAAGAGTGTCGTCTGCTCATGTTTGTATGGGGCTCTGTATGGGTGAAATTATAAAATTGTTAAAGAATACAAGAACAAATTATTAAAATTGTTAGGCCAATGCATTCTCTTATATATGCGAGGCGACCTATGGTCGACTCGCATATATAAGAGAATGCATTGGCACAGGGTAAAATAAATCCCGACTTCCGACTGAATTTGATATGGCGGGTCAGATATGTGCTCTTGTATCGCCGATGCCAGTTAGATCCGAGAAATGAATACTTATATGGCATGCCCAACAGTATATAGAAGTTTTTGTGTCATATCGTTTGCAATAGCCGGGCCGATTCTTTTGAATTATCTGTCGTTGAACACCCCGAGATGTCCTGGATATGATGAGTTCAAATGTCTTTTGAATACAAATTTATTTACTGAATAGTACTCCAAACATTTGGGCGAGCAAATGATGAACCCGCTATAGAGCGGGCTTCAGAATAACACATTCTTGAAATGTAACTTTACATGTGGTCTTGTTATTATTAGCGCGCGCCGCGTGTATATTGTTCTGCAAATTCTTGAAAGCTGTGGTCCTATATGGGCATTTTATTTATAGATAATTGGTATTTCCGGTTTAAAAGTCGAACTGCACGACCAGGAGGCCGAGTCCGGTAAAATGTGTAGTTGGGAATTTCAATTTTGTTTATTGTCCTTTACATTATTATGCCAATAATGTTGATTTTTGGTTTGTGACAAGCTATGTCAATTACAAATAAAAGAAATGAAAAAGATAATTTATAAGTTTTATAATTTCAACTTTTATAGACATTTTTCGTTCTGCAGCCCACTGGGGATTGTGGTCGGATACGGCGGAGTCGGCCGCCGGTTCGTTAATTAGGTGCTGGTTGTTATTGTTATTTTAACGGAATTCTGAGTTGGTCATTCGCGAAACCAATATATTTTATATTCTATAATTACAATCATGGGTATATAATATATTATCTTGAGCGAGTTACCATTTCTGACTATGGTTTTCTTGTACCCCTATGACCGAAGGAAATGGTGCGTATATACTGGATTGAATGCGTCCGATACTATATCCGTCCGTCTAGCCGCTCGCCGGTAGGAGCAACTGTGAACTGAATTAAGGTCATTATTTGATTGACAGCTGTAGACATGTTCATTTGTCCACTCAATGCCATCTGCATGACAACAAGCTGGTTGTGATACTCATACTGATGATAGATTTATTGACCTCCAATATGAAGAGCTTACAATTAGTTTGTTGTGTAACACAAAGCATGCATGTATGTGCACACAGGTTAAATAGTGACCATATATATAGAGTGCATTATGAATATACATAATATTTATACAAATATAGCGAGTTTATAGAATGTCACGTCCGAAATTTCACCCGCACATATCAGTATATTGTGTTGACCGTGTCACACGGATATGGTCTGGTGTGTATTTCCGCTCACTTCTGGCAATCGTACCGCCACGCAGGCTGTGTGTAGAAATTTTGCCGTGAATATGAGTATGCGGCCCCAATTATATTGCACAGACTGAGGAGGCAATAACAAGTCAGTTCCACCTAATAAGAACGCCTGTAGTTGATCGGGATGGAGGGAGTCAAGATACACGAAAGTTTCTATGCCGAGACGATCAATTAGTTCGCACCAGAAAATATACCTCAGTTGTAGAATTTCATTGTTCTACACAAGCCTCTCAGTGTTATACATATATAGCCCCTCGGTGTTCTACACAAGCCTCTCCGTGTTCCACATAAGCATTCAGTGTTCCACATATGCCTATTCGTGTTCCACATAGGCCTCTCAGTGTTCTACCTACGACTCTGAGTGTTCAACATACGCCTCTTGAGCAGTGCATTTTGGCTTCTCTGATGAAACATAAACATCAAGCATTCCATATTGTTTGCAATCAAACTATACCATGGGAAGAATAATATCAATAGTTTTTGCATTTATCAGATAGATCGTCTTGCGATGAAAAATTGGTCTGTGGTGAATTGTAACTCAAGTGTATATGCATTTCCACTGAAAAAATCAAACTGAGTTAAATGCTGTGAAATTAGGGCCAAATTGAAGAGCACGTGAAATCTATAAGAGATTTTTTTAAGGAATTGAAAATGTCCACCTCAGTCCACAGGTATGACCGTTTGAGGGTCCGAAAACTCCGCAGTTAAAGGCATTTCCACTGAAAAAAATCAAACTGAGTTAACTTCTGTGAAATTAGTGTTCAATTGAAGAGCACAGGAATTCTATAAGATATATTTTATAATGAATTGAAAATTTCCACCTCAGTCCAGAGGTTGAAGGTACGAAGGTACGAAAAGTTTACCCTTTCATAAAGGAAGCTTCCTGAATTTATGTGAAACCCTGTGTCAATGCATTCTCTTATATAAGCGAGTATCTATAGGTCTCGCATATATAAGAGAATGCATTGGCCTATCATTTGTTATATTATTTTTTATAATTGTTAACAAATGTAACATAAGAAAATGAAAAATTAATAAAAAATTGTTAAAGATGTAAGAAATAATGATAAAAATGATAAAAATTGTAAAAGAATGTAACAAAAATAGATAAAAATTTATAAAGAATGATAAGAAATGATACAAATTTTAAAGAATGTAAGAAAAAATGATAAAATTGTTAAAGAATATAAGAAAAATTAATAAAAAATGGTTATAGAATGTAGTAAGAAAAAATGATAAAAATTGTTAAAGAATGTAAGAAAAATTGATAAAAAATTTAAAAAATTGTTAAAGAATGTAAAAAAAATTGGTAAAATATTATATTATTTTATATTATTCAATATAGGAATTGTGGTGGTTGTTCGCCATCAATGGAAGTGACATTGAAATTTCTTGTAGAGGTGCATGCATGGACAACGAATTAAAACCGAAAGTACCGACTTATCGGTTGAACTGAGGTCATCACGACCCAGGGCATTCGTGATCCTATTCTCTAATGTAACCCCGTATCTCGTTTATAACCTACGATGAACTGTATCAAAGTCTCGATCTTCTTCTTCAAAGCTAAAGCTTGACAGATCGAATCACTTACGATGGAGAATTCCGTATTTTAGTACAATCACATCCCGTGCTGACCACTTTAATAGAGAATAACAGGGGCTCATAGGTTTTTACATGGGAGCTCTACGGTCGATGAATGATGTTCATACGTTTTGCATGGGTGCTCCATACGGTCGATTAGTGATGTTGATATGTTTTCATGATTAAATAATGCATCATCTGTCTATTTGAGGGTATGATCCCATCTGCTGTCACACGTGCTTCCATACGCGGCGGCTTTTAACCCTTTCTTTCCTGGATGGATTCGCCCACTCAAATATAACAGTGTACATTGGAATGCATGGTCTATTATTCATTTGGATTGATGTCCGGGTGATATGAGCAGACGACATATAATACTAGTACAGAAGGATTCCTATTTAATGAGGGAAATGTTCACATAATAAGTTCAACAAACGTTGTTGAATTTATTATCTGAACATGTCCTATGGGATAACTACTCATCAATCCGTGTTTAGAATATAAAGGGTTAATTGATATATATATGTGCTGCTCGGGCTGGTAGGAGTAGAGTTTCTTCATTCGTTATTTTTTTAAAAGTGTTTGAAGGTGGTGTTTCTCCCTGCGCTCCCATGATTTGACCACCTCACTTCGAGTAGAACATTTACATTTACTGTATACATGTATGTATACATCCACCAACCCAACAAAAGGGTGTGATTTGGGCTACTGATTATTTGTAAATAATTAGGAAAAACAACCAGGGAAAAAATTGTAAGCACTGGGGAAAAAATGGGTTATTCTGGACTGCGGCCCACCCTTCCGCCCCGGCCCTGTGTACGGAATTTTTCGTAAGACCCCCCCCCCCCCCCGCCTGATAAAAGTCAAATTAGTCCCAGAATTGGACCACGTTGGGAAACTTGACGATAAACAGTGGAAAAGGACATAGCATTGAAAAAATATTCTGAAAATCATATTCCGACTAAATGTTTAAACTAACTACACGATTAGCGATGTTTGTTGTCAATTCACTGTAACAGTTGTATTTACACAACAATGTGTTCAACACACGAAAGTACGTTATTGGATAACTACCAATAATGAATTTAACAACAATGTATATCTATTTAACAAACAATGTATATCTATTTAACAACAATGTATATCTATTTAACAACAATGTATATCTATTTCTCCATGTTCTTCTTAGTGGTGATGTTTTACAGACTATTTTTTGTATATTTTTACATAATAGTATGGACCTTGGATCCCTTTAAAGGTCGCTGCGTCTAGGTGTACGCGCGTTTGCAGATGGGAAGGGGCCCTTATGCGCCCCCTGTTACGTCCTTACAGTGACGAATTACGATCGGTGGATCCTGTTGGTGTGTTTCCGTGATTTAATAAAGCGTTATCGGTCTGTATTATGCGCCCACTGGTTATGTGGCTTAACGATGCGTATTCTCTACTCTCACAATAACAATATGGGCAATCAATTACTCACTAACATGATTATAGTTCTGATATATGTAATTCCCAGGAAAGCTAGTTGTGACTGGGTCGTGACAAGAACCGCTTACATGGGAAAACTACGATTTCAAAGGGAAAGGCGTGGGAGACGACATATGTTACGTATAGGGCCTATTATGTTTTTTGTGAACGTACTGTGCAAAACAGGGGCAGATAATTGCATAATTTACTTAAAATATAGCCATTCCCGTGAAAATTGCATCTCTCTTGGCGAATTGGCTTTCGTTCAAGTTCCTAAGTGATGCTTTTAGTGAATCCCTAAAACGTCTCGACCCGCAGGGCCGATTTTCTAATATGTGAGACTGGATTATATCTTTTCCTAATGAAGATGTAAAATAGATCTGTATTTAGCGTCTGATCATTGTGCCATGCATGGCTACCAATTTTAAATCAATCTAGACTACCGTAAAAAGTTAAGTTTTGGATTTAAAAAGCGCCATGTAAATTTAGGGCTTATTTTTTTATAAATGTAACAGTGTAAAAACAGTGTATTGCAGTTTTAATAGCACTATATAGCTCTGTTAATGCTTAATTCTTAATGTATTAATCATAACAATTCCGCCGATATCTCAAACATTGGCCCGGTTTAGATGCTACTGCGTCGAATTTAGCACTCTGAGCATCGGCATCACTTTAAACATTTTTATTTTCAATTTTCAAAATACAAAGAAATTGGGATACAAGTTACAATAAGTGAGTTGGTCGCTTATTATGCATGTATATGTGTTGTTATATTATGATTTATCTTGGGGCAGCTATTCCTGATTAAAACGTTTTGTCCCATACTTTTATATGGCGGAAAAAAGTACACGTTATAAATAAACATCTTTATATCCTCCATTAATGAAGACTGTTTTATATGTTACATACAGTCTCAAAGGCAGGCAAACATTTTAGCCGACATATAAACAAGTGACAGCACAGATAAAAAACGACAGACGTGCCACAATTGAAGACATTGTAAAAAAAACCGACAAAAATGGTGGCTTATTTTGAACGCCGCGTATTACGTTGATATAGAGCGTATTTTTTCCTAAAATACATTCTAAAGCGTATTTTTCCCCAAATACACTCTATATGGGCCTAAAACGGGACATTCAAAAATAAACCCGTATTGTGCTTACGAGAACAGGCAGTCAGACAGACTGACAAGACAGACCGATCTGTTTGACTGCATTTTGTGCGACGGTTGGCATAATCACATTTAATCCCAAACTGCAAGGCAGAGTTTAGTCCCCTCGATACGCTGGTCTGACCACTGCCATTACGTATACATAATACTATAAAAGCTTACATTTTTTATAACAAACTATTGTCGGTAAATATTCATTTTTGACCAATTTCCAAATGAATATGCAAGGACAGTTAAAGGGGTACTGTACCCCAATTTCAATAAATTCCCAGTGACAATAGCGATCTAATATGAATATTATATTATAAAATAACTAATTTGAGTCGACGATGTCTACTGAAAACGTTCCGGTTAACAAGCTATCGTAAAAGTAAAATTGAATTATTTAATATAAATTCATTTATGGCTGGAGTCATAAAATGGAGAATTATGCCATTACGAGTTACCGTTCTTGAAATCGCATATGTTGCGTGTCTTTTATCGACGGCCATTCGCGAACATTATTGAGTTGCAAACAAAACATGTTACCTGCAAAAGAAGGCCCGTTATAACCGATTCGGGGAAAAAGGAGAAAGAAACAAGAGTCATAAAGCGTCAAGTATTTTATAGGGAGTGAGATTGTTCGATGGAAGAGATTGAATGCATCAATCGAAGCTGTGAGCAATGAACTTCCGGTTTTTACTGCGACCTGCGTCTTCTCCGGTGAAGGTCAAAAACATGGCGCGTAGTTTGAAATCGTAATATTTTTGTTTCCAAGATCAATATTTTCTTCGCTAAATTAGGTTTATACGAAACTCATATAACACGAACACAATCTAACTTGAAAGTTATTTCAATGGGAGTAAATACAAAAATCGCCTATCTTAGTGTACAGTACCCCTTTAAGTTCCTCAGAATAATGCACAAATGAATTGTAACAGACACAAGTCTTGAATAAAAAATATCAGATTTCCTTGCATTCTGTGTACGTGATGGCAGTTGTAGTGGCAGGGGACTGAACCCTCTCTCTCTCTCTCTCTCTCTCTCTCTCTCTCTCTCTCTCTCTCTCTCTCTCTCTCTCTCTCTCTCTCTCTCTCACCCCTCTCTCTCTCTCCCCCCCTCCCCTCTCTCTCTCTCGCTCTCTCTCCCCCCTCTCTCTCGCTCTCTCATTCCCCCTATCCATCTCTCCCTCTCTCTCTCTCTCTATCTCTCTCTCTCCCTCTCTTTCTCTCTCTCGTTATAACGGACGAGTGTCCTCGGGCAGTGAGCGATAACAGCAATCATCATCATGATTCTGTGGGTGTCATATCGAGCTCTTCCTCGAAAGATTGATACGATATCTAGCACCCATTCGATGAATTTCACGAGAACATGCTGCAATGTGTCACTCTGCTAATGAGCAATGGTGCTCGTATAGCTATCCATCAATTTTTTTGGAATATCAGTCTCATGTGGATACCAGACTTTAATTCTGGTTTCGTATTGCATTCGTGTGAGTCCAAGCATGCAAATAGTATGTCTGTCATTTGCAGAATGATGTCTCTGGAGGTGAATTCATGCAGTGCCGCTATCCCCATTGATGGGCTAGCGTCACCAAATACACCCTCTAGGAACCTTATTCTGCCTAGGCATCAACTGCTATGGGAGACCTAGGATCTGATTGAAGTTTCCCAGTTGAAGTTGGTGATGTTCATCCATTGGTCACCTCAATTATGCATTTTATCTTCTGCAAATTGAGGGATATAGAAACTTCCCAGAAGGGAAAATGTAACTATTAACAATGTTTATTTGAGACTGTATATACTTCCCAGAAGATGAGGCCTAAGCTGAATGAGGTCATAGAGGGTGAATTTTGTGGTGCTAGTCCGCTGCATGTGCGGCATAGCATCACTAAATTACCCTCTGGGGACCTCATTCTGCAAATGACAGACACACTATTTGCAAGCTTGTGTGAGTTTCAATGCAAGAATCGATATAATTCCTGGCGTTTTCATAACGTGTACCTGTGATAAACGCGCGTTGCCGTTTTTTGCAGATACACTGCTGATGTGTGCATGTGTGCATGTATATATCAAAAGTCGGCAATTTACGAGGGCGCATGCATGGCGCGCTGTCTGTCTATAGCACATTCGCCACTAGCGTCTAGTTCTCCGTGACAGTCCATGTTATGATACTGTGTCTAACGCCGCAAGTACATGTACTTCAAAATTAAATAAATTGATCTTTGTACTCTTAAATCTTAACCCTTTCTATACTCAGTTGCAAAAATGGGAATTGGAATGGTCCATTATTCGCCGGTTGTCGGGGGAAACAAGCAGACGACAGATGATAAAAATCCAGAAGGAGTCCTAGTTATCGGAGGGAAATCTTCAGATAATAATTTCAACAAACGACCTATGTTGAACTGTTCCTCATCAATTAAAATATTTAGTATAGGAAGGGTGACCTTGGTTAAATCAAACACGATGGCTTCTTTAGAAAGCAGTATATGTATAGCAGTATATTTAAGAAATGAATGTAGTGGGTGTGTGTGTTATTTGGGAATACGGCGCTGAGTGTATTCTTATTTATTTTCACGAAATCTGCGGATAGTTTGAGACTAGCCCACGTAGCACATTAAGTCAGCCCAATATAGGATTTACAAAATCTTAGCTATGATAACATGATCGATATAAATAACTGGCTTCAGATTCAATTCGGCTGGACCTTTAAAAGCACGCCTGATCGCCTTTAGTGATTAGTTCAGATTGGGTCCACAGTTTGTAACTTTCTGTTCGTGATACACTCTTCGCGTTATTGGGATGTAAACCGGGTGACCCAATAAATAATTGGCAGTTGACCAATCACCAAACAGGATTTTGTGTAACACAGCCGGGCTATGTAAATATATATGTATTGCTGGCATTTGCTGCCCATGGTAAAACTTACAACGACATAGTCTGAATGAACCCAGACTATACTGAACATCTATACGTACGCGTTCGATACAGTCTGAAACATTCTGATAGCCTTTGTATTTCCACCGATATTTTGGGGCTTTCACCGCAGTATGACGTCACCACCCACGCTTCACATTACAAAGTCCACGCGACTTCAGAGTTCCCCGGCGAAAGGCTGGGCAGGATGTTCCACGCGACTTCAGATTGACACATGCTGATCCTGTCGCTATTTATGGCAAACTCCATGCAGCTCCCTCTGTGTTTCACTGTGATAGATCACTGCCGGAAGGGTGGTACTTTGCAGACCGATACATTCATGTTTACGAATCGTCGGAACTATATTTAGTGACCAGTTATCTTATTTTGACCACCATAAGTTTGCAATAATGGTAATTATTTTGGTATATTGATAAAGAACAATATGAACTGAGCCAGACATAGACAATTTTTAATCCTAAAACATAAGAATTAAGATCATGTCAGAAATCCTTACCAAATGGCATCGTGGAGTTTGTAGTAATGGTTGGCTGATACTGACGTAATGATTTTGTTTAATTAATGGGATTTCCTGCAGTTTTATTCAGACTATATCGAATGCGTAGCTGTTCTATATATAGTCTGGTTTACTCCGACCGACAACGACCGGCATTACAGCAAAATTTGTATTCTATACCAAATGATTCAATTTGAACAATGTCGAGTCTATGAACGTCACCAGCACAACAATGTGTTGGTCAGTCAGAGACAAATCAAGTGGAACGACCATACACATGTGATAGCGTACTGTCGTCTCCTTTTCCAACCCATGTAACATGCCTCCAAATCTCCGATATAATACAGCAGCAATATGATGTCAAAATGGGTTTTGAACCTTGTCACAGATATGGAACCCATTTTGATTCTGATCAAAACCAACCAAAAGTGGTTTTGAACAACCATTTTGGTTTTGATAGATTGGTTTTGACCAAAACCAGATCTGGTATTGAGTAAAACCAATAATGATCAAAACCAAATGGGTTCCATAGCTGTGACAAAATGCTCAAACCCAAAATTGGTTTTGATGATTTGGTTTTGATCAAAACCAATTTGTTTCCATATCTGTGACAAAATACTCAAAACACTTTCCTGTGCATTGTTCAGTCCAGTATATTCGTATCAAATTTACTTTTATAGAAATGAACAATACTAAGTGAATATAACACGCATATATTTAATTGTGTTTGTAACAAAAAATGTCAACAAGGAAAGGAAAACAATAGACGTGTGCTAACAGTATAAATCTCAATACATGAAGTTCGAGTATATAGATGTCCATATTAATTTCCTGTGATATTCGGCATATATAGCTGTGTAGATCTGGTATGTTCTGGTGTTGGAATAAAATATGTTAAAACTAAATAAAAGGTAAATGTACAAGCATGCAAGTGTGCCAAACAATATAATTATTGCACTGCCCTTATACATATATCCTTGGTTCGTTGAATGACCATCAGTCCCATTAAATCCAGGTGATATGAATCGTACGTGACACGTAGTGAAGCAACCACACATGGTGTGTCTCAAATTTGCCTCTTCTTTGGCGACATAACGCTAAGTATAATGTATGTAACATCATGCAGTGGTCACGACGGAGACGACATGCCAACTTTACAAGACGTGTCGTGGATTGTAAAATCTTGTCTGGATTCTCGTCATGACTTCTTCATTTTTCGTTTTCATTAAGCTATATAACCAACGAAATTGGTCTAAATGAAATTAATAGACCTAAATCACAGGTGAATTCTTCGTATGTTGTGAAGTAGTTACTTTCATTTTTATCACGATGTTCATTCCCAATTCCACGTTTTTTTTTGCAATCTCCACACGGTTGCTAGCCGGAAGTCACGTGACAATTTCTCCAAAATCCATACCCGCGATCTTTGAAAAATCACTGATGGATATAGAAAAAAATATATGACGTAATTCACCTGCGCCTAAGGTATAAACAACCACCTGGTGGTTGTTATAAGTTGGTGTACCGTGTAGCGTATGCGGAAAACTGCTTGCAAACAATATGGCACACCGACGCCAGTACTGTAACAACGGGTAGATGGTGCCACCATACGTGTACATGCAATGTATGCATTCCAGAGAATTAGTAAATGTAAGCTATTCAATACTTTTTTATACGCCCTTTTTGAAAAAAGGTCGTATTATGTTATCAGTCTGTCCGTCCGTCTGTCCGTCCGTCTGTCCGTCTGTCCGTCTGTCCGTCCGTCCGTCCGTCCGTTAAAATTTTTGGTTTCCGATCGATAACTCCAGTTTGGATTATTTGATCTGAACCAAAGTTGTTATGTGTATTTCCCAGCTAAAGATACAGGCCAAGTTCGAATATGGGTTATGTCCAATTATTTTTACATTAGTTACGCCCTTTTTCGACTTAGAATTTTACCGTCTGTTAACATTTTTGGTTTCCGACCGATAACCCCAGTTTGGATTATTTGATCTGAACCAAAGTTGGTATGTGTATTTCCCAGCTAAAGATACAGGCCAAGTTCGAATATGGGTTCCGTCCAATTATTATTACATGAGTTACGGCCCTTTTTCGACTTAGAATTTGACCGTCTGTTAATATTTTTGGTTTCCGACCGATAACTCCAGTTTGGATTATTTTATCTGAACCAAAGTTGGTATGTGTATTTCCCAGCTAAAGATACAGGCCAAGTTCGAATATGGGTTATTTTTACATGAGTTACGGCCCTTTTTCAACTTAGAATTTGACCAATTTCATAACATTTTGGTTTCCGACCGATAACTTCAGTTTTTATTATTTGAGCTGAACCAAAGCTGGTATGTGTATTTCCCAGCTAAAACTACACGCCAAGTTTGAATATAGGTTCTGTCTAATTATTTTTACATGAGTTATGGCCATTTTTCGACTTAGAATTTGACCACATTTTGGCATTGAAATTAGGGGTATATCAGATTTTCTTTAAATGTAAGCTCAAAGTATTATCTTATTTTGTGATAGTACAATTCGAAATGGCTAAAGGGCGTATTTTGCCACGTCCTAGCGATGCTCTTGTTTATAATGATATCTTGTCAAACTATGTCAAATAACGTTGTCGCGTGATGATTTACTCTAAAATATCATGAGTTTTATTTTTTGTCTGTTTCTTGACGTATCGGCTGCCCGCTTGAAGAATTTGCCATTATGTTATCACCAGATTGCATGTAACGACATGTACCGGCTATAGGAATCACTGAACTAAATGGTTTCCCATAGACGACAGTGTTAACGTTTCGGCCTAATTCACTGAACTAAATGGTTTCCCATAGACGACAGTGTTAACGTTTCGGCCTAATTCACTGAATTGAAGACTGCAGGCCACTCCAGTGATGTTTATCCGCCTCGACTGACACCAGTTGATCACTAAAATGGAAGAACAATCATAAGGTCATGTGTTTACTTTTTAAAATAAATCCCCAAGTGTACGGCAGGGCTATCCCACAGCCAAATTTTATCTAAATGTGTTCTAGAGTCGGGAGCGAGTACACCGTGGAATACTAAAGGTGAAGGTAACTGAAGAATGGCCTTCACCTGATACATGCGACACGTTATTAAAGGATGACATCGCGTTTATTTGATTTGTACATAATATCTAAATAATTTAAACTGGTGAATGAATGGGGGAAGGGATTTTTGTGAGCGGGAAATTTATTTAACTAGCTGCTGTAGTTCTTGGTTTTTCCAGATCAAATTTGGCTGTGAGATAGCCCTGTCGTAGACTTGGGGATTTATTTTAAAAAGTAAACACATGATCTATGATTTTTCTTGCATGTTCGTGATCAACTGGTGTCAATCTAACTGGGTAAACATCACTGGTTCAGTGAATTTGGCCGAAACGTTAACACTGTCGCCTATGGGAAACCATTTAGTTCAGTGATTCCTATAGCTGCTTGCATACCGGTGCCAGCAATTATCAGAACGTGGTCGGTATCGGTCGGTGCCAGCATGTTTACTGTGTTAGGAACATTATCTCTATTTAGCATTGACGGAATTAAAATAAAAAAAAACTCTTACATGCTTGGATTTAAAGGCACGTGCGGCCTTCGTTGTAGAAAATATTCATATTGGTTCCAAACACCGTAAACAGAAAAACATTAAAACACATACAGTTCCGTTCATATATACCATGACCATCGCCTAAACAGCATGTTATCATAAAGACCTACTATATTTTACCTAAGCAAGAGCCTGGTTGTGTTACAGAAGACAGCACAGTGTTACTGGCTAATCACACACAAATGATATAAACGCTCTTTATTAGTTCCATATCAGGTATTCACCAACAAAGAACGCTCTTTATGTTTACCATCATAATATAAACAAACACCAGAAAAGTAACTTTTTATGCTTTTGTTTACATAACAATGGTCAAACATATGACCATAACATACTGTTTATGCGATATTTCTTATTTGTATACGGACAAAGTCTATCTACATTTTGATGTTCTTTCTGTTTGTGGCGGTTTTTGACGGGTGGAGATATTTTCACAGGATACCCACCGCCAAGGCCAACCGTGTCTTTAACCAGTACCTGATTTTCTTTTTGAATAAATCATGTATGTCACTGCAATAAGCATCTTAGTCTTTCTGGAAATAACACTCAATATATTAGTACCGTACTGATATTAACTTAATTATAGGCTGAATCAAATCCACAGAACGGAACAAAGGCAAAACCATTACTGTATGTTTAATTTAAGACTGAAGAACAGGTGTCATTTTAATTAGTCACATCGAATATAATGTGTCCCCTGACACCCAATCGCGATCGATAATGTATCCCCTGACACCCAATCGCGATCTAAATATTCAATGATCAGTTGTTGTCCCTCAGCAAATGTTCAGATAATAACTCCAACAAATGATCATAGGTCGTTTGTTGAACCATAAATGTAACTTAACCGCTCGTTAAACTTATTATCTGAACATTTCCCACCAATTGTAATATAATTCCTTCAGAACTTGTGTTATCTTTCCGTCTGTATGTCGTCTGCTTACATTTACTCCAAATTAATAATAGGCAATTCCAATGTATACTTTGATAACTGACTTGGAGAATTCATTTAGTAAAGAAACGGTTAATTTTTGTTTTGGATGTTTGCCAATAAGACAAAAAGGGTCAAGTTACTACCAGTGATATTGTAAATAATATCACTGGTTTAATACTACGAATCGAGCAGATATATATATATATATAGTTCAATCGGGGCAAGTACCAGTCTGATGCGGGGAATTCGACAACAGCTGTCTTACAGTTTGTACTTAGCGGAAGCAAAAGTACATTTGAATTATAGATTTTCATCTCAAGATTCTAATGCTTAGCTAATAAACATTGATATTTTTTTTCATGCGCTCTTGTCTGTTATAATAGTTGGTTTGTCATTTTTCGGGAACGCACATGTTCGTGGATCACCTAGCATGAGACAGAGAAAGCAGAAAGCGGCGTTGCTTTTAAAGGTTCTCAATTCGATGGTCCTCATATCATCAGATTCCAACAACAACATGTTTTTAAATGCCGCTTCAGTTATCAGAATCAATTAATTGCCCAAAAATAAAGCTAACCACAGTCATCTATATATATTATAAATTGCCCACAACGTGTTATTTATCAACATTTTGTTCAACCAAATATGGCCGGATTGTCAAATATATAACACCCAGTCACTAGATGTTAGAGCGATCCATCTTCATCCGCAATTTGGTCCGAGAACGTCGGCTTGAAGAATATTTGCTAGGCCGCCAAAAATTGCATATCTCGGGAAATAACACATTTCAAAAATCGATATGCGATCACTCGGAGCTTTGTTGGGTGGGTTCCTCGACTGGAATCAAATAAATTTTAAATGAATGACAAATGAAAATGAACTTTATGATGGCACTGAGGTGATAAATTTACCAACCTCACATAAACCTCGGTTCATTACAGCTCAAAATTCAAAAGATTTGATCCCACTGAACAGATTTTTTAGTAAACTAGAATAATTTTATGTAATTTTAGGGAAATAAGGGAAATAATTCATGAATCAGAAAAATGTGACATGTTTTATCAGAAACATTTTTTATAAAAATTAATTGAACTTTAGTTGAATCCTTATCAAAATCACACAAAAACTGAAGATGACATCGTTATTTAGTACAATCACTGGTGTATTAGTACCGGCAGATTCAAAATATTTTGGGAGGACACATTTTTGCGAGTGTCTATCGTTTTTGGAGGAAATGTGCACAAACGGTATCTCACTTGGATCCAAAATGAAATTTCCAATTTGTTGGTAGTTATCACAGTAATTTTACAAGTATGTCAAACAATCAGAAATTTAATTGTATAGTGAAGAATGATAACCCTGACATAAGCAGCAAAATCTACAACGTGGTCCCGCGCTTCTTTGGAAAGCGTTCTGAATGAATATTACGCTTGCCATCACACAATAAAACACATGAAGTTATATAGATATTTTAACATGTAATTATTTATTGTTTTATTATGAATTGTATTGTTAGCATACTGCCTTTATTTGTGTTAATGCAAATAAATCGTATCGTATCTGACAAAATAAGCAGATAAAGCTTGTATCGTATCTGACAAAATAAGCAGATAAAGCTTGCAAGTTAACCCTTCCTGAACTTTTGTGCGAAAACTCTGTGTCAGTGCATTGTCTTATATATGCGAGTCTCCCATCTCAATATATTTCCAAACAGTTTGATAATTTTTATTGCCAACAATTGTTATTCCAGGAAAGCGGAAACAAAAGCACTGCTCCCATTTAAAGTGTGACACACCCTACATTGCCGAGATTTTATAATAGCGCATACTCAGAGATGACTTGTTTCAGCACTGATATGTTTTTTAACCCTGTCTAAAGGGGGACTGTACAATAAATCCGGCCATTTATGGGACCATCTCCTTTTATACTCAACGGAATATATGCAACAAATGAATACATTTGAGCCATGGATTAGTGAAAAATATACTTGTGTGCTCTATGAACGATGAAAACTACATGGTAATTATAATGAAAATTAATTTATAAATGACTCCAGCCATTTATTCATTTTCATTATAATTACCATGTTGTTTTCATCATTTATAGAGCACACTAGTGTATTTTTCACTAATCCATGACTCAAATTCATTCATTTGTTTCATATATTCTGTTAAGTATAAAAGGAGAAGGTCCCATAAATGACCGAATTTAGTGTAGAGTACCCCTTTAGACAGGGTTTTAAAAAACATAGCAGTGCTGAAACAAGTCATCTCTGAGCATGCGCTATCATAACATCTCGGCAATGTAGGGTGTGTCTCACTTTAAATGGAGGCAGTGCTTTTGTTCCGCTTTCCTGGAATAACAATTGTTGGCAATAAACATTATCAAACTGCTTGGAAATATATTGAGATGGGTGGCTGTATCGGAAACCTTTAGGATTCAATTATGAGATACGCGCACGTTTTAATAATTCTCCTTCAAAATTTACGGTTATAACTCCATAAATTTAATAGAAACAAGTCTGTTTCTAAAATGTAAGTGCGGTTATGTATAAACAGGACGAGATAAGCAGCATTCCATGTATACACCACGCTCCATCTAATATATTTCGGTTGAATAATATTGTTTCATTACGTTTTTATGTATGCCATGTTGTGAAGTGAATGATCTTTTCGCGTATATTAACGTTTTAAGAAATGGTTGTTGCTTTGCTTGCGTTCCATAGAGTATGGATGCAAGTTGGTCTGACATTTTGTGTAGAACGCGAAAACCACACAAAATGTCAGACCAACTTGCATCCATACTCTATGGAACGAAACAATATCAACACCCATTATACTTATATTTACATTCAGCTCAGTCAATTTTAATGGCAGTTTAAGGGCCCATTTCATACGTCATTCTCGTGACTTGATGTAAGTTGCGTCTACACAAAACAATGGATGCAAGTTGGGGTCAGCGCGCGACGTCATGTGACGTAATTTCCACCAACCAACGTCATGCATTCATGTTCTACAACGCGAATGCATGTGTGAGTGTAAATATACAAAAATGGATGCAAATTGGGGTCAGCGGACTACGTCATGTTATAATTTCGACCAACCAACGTTCTATGTTGTCTCTGGTTGAGAAGCGGATAGCTCAGTTGGTTACTAGGCCGATCGACATCTGAGCTACACCTTCGAATACGACAGGGCACTATATAGTTGTCGTAATTTGTATCGAAATGGATTACAAGCCGCGTAGACTCGAAGAAGACCATGCATCCACAAACCAATGCCTGCTTGCGTGTCTGAAATGTTTCCGTCCCTCGAATCTTCAATAGTATGTTAATCCAAGAAAACAAGGTTCTTTGAATACATATCCATGAAAATATACCAGTATTGGAACGCCCTCGGTCTGTTATTATTGTTAGTAATAGAAACAGTAAGTAGGAGCTCGTTGGTGTTTAGAGAGCGAGAAATTCATTATCATCTCGAAATCTTCGACAGAAAATGATACTATCACACAACGATAACACCTGCTCGGCGGGAAACACGTGGAATCGTTCGTGTGCCATCTTCTAATTAGCGCCGACTATTTTGAATCGGAAAACTAACATGGGTAATAATGGTGGGGTGATACCATGTTGATGAACTCCGATTAAAACACGTAGAGGTTAATGAGAGAGATTATTTTCTCTAAACGCATTTTATGACTTTATCTATGATATATAGGTCGAATGTTTTACCCGTACACCTGGGGGTACTGAGCATTGTATGTTAGTACTCGCCCGCTTTATCGACGGTCAAAGTACATGAAATGGAGAGAAATAATAAATTAAAAAAATTAATTAAACACTCATTTTGTTATAATATAAAACATAAGATGGAAAACACGAATACTTCTTGCACTTTTTACAGTTTAAATATTATTTACAACTTGAATAATGCATAATAAGTAAAACAATCTTAATAATGTTTACACTAATATCATATTTTTCACACATTAAATTTTGTTGTTGAAGTAGCATAGAAGTAGGGATGACATCCTCATTTGAATTCAGATATGACTGTCGTTTCATTTAACCACTTATTGCTCCCACGAGTTGTGATGATTCAATGTACATGTATGTCAGGTAATATCATTGTATAATTGAGTATTGATTAATACATCCAATTGGCAGTTGCACCAACCACCCACTTGAAAGGTTCGAAATGTGTTTCATATATCTAAATTGTTGAGTAATCGCACCGTGTATACCTGGGAATATGCCCAATTATGTTCATGTGATATACAAGATCTTCAATTTCACTAGAGCCTTGGGCCTCTTTTGAATTCAGATATGACTGTCGTTTCACTAGAGCGTTATGTCTGTTTTATGAATGTATATAGAAATACATCAGCAGGGGCGCCGGAAGCATCCAAGGGCAGGGGGGGCAGAGCCTACAAAAAGGGCACTTTTCCGCAAAAAAGGGCATTTTCTCCGCAAACTCGGGAAAATAACCATAAATTCATTGTGGCAAAAATCCCTATTTTAATGGTATTTGTCCTGTACATCAGTAGGGCCAAAATTAAAATTGTGCTTGTTTTGCCCACTCCCTATATACCTAACATAATGCTCCTGTAGACGAGCTATACATTTTTAGAATTGTCTTCGCTCTGAAACGTTTATGATACTAATTAATATTGCACATTAACACGAAAAGAACGCAGTTGTTTCAATAACCCCAAATTAAGTAAGATACATAGAGGATCTCCAACTCGTTATGTTGGGATATAAGATTTTATGAAACGAGTTTCATAAAATCTTAAATTCCGACATAACGAGTGTAATATCTTGTATGCCACGTAAAAAAAATTAAAATAATTTCTTCAGGAAAAAAAACGCTCTTTAAAGAAACTCTCAATGTTAACATTGTTAGCGGTGCCAGCAGGCGGACACCTCAAGCTATAAAGCACTGTCACGACATTTTAAACAGCGGTAGCGGATAACATTGTAATGATCGGTGCACTTAATACATATACTTCATGCTCTTGCACTGTATTATAATTTTTTCTCAAGACATTGAATTTGAAGTAGCCATTTTGTTTACCTCGAGTTGCCTTGGCAATGTTGATGGATTCCACGACCAGTGATTTCGTCTAACTTCGTCCTTGAAAAAGCCGGAAACACCCGCGTAAACGCTTCGAGCGCGGAACTCAATTATGGTAAATCCCATTCTGGCGATATTCGCTTTGGTCGCATCATTCGCGCAGCTCCGATCACGACGACATGTGAATGGCTCAATGATATTATATTTGTTTTAATCCTTCGATGACTGGAGCTTCCTGGAATTTTGGGAAAACCCTCTCTTATATATTATATATTCAAGTCTCCCATATATAGGGAGCCCTGCATATATAAGAGAATGCATTGGCCTAACAATAGTATACATTGACCGTGTAAACCATTGCATTCTCTTATATATGCGAGCGCTCCGTATGGGAGGCTCACATATAAGATAATTTATTATTATACCTCATATTAAAAGCCTATGTTAATTTCCCATAGGGTGTGATTTTACAATTTGCAATGTTTCCCGCCCATGAAACATTGGCGGTCACCATTTTTTGCAATTTTGACCGCTCCGACCGAAAGAGCCCGAACATGTTCACGGAAGCACCCGAACGAAAATTTATGACGTATTTTGACCGTGACATTCAAACCGGAAACCCCAAATCGTCACGATTCAGACAACTTCCGCATTTCTTCAAAGTAAACATCATGGATGCCGGTGTCAAATCGAAGCGATTCGCGAATGTTTCACCCGATGCTATTTCGAAACTTATAGACGAAAAAGCCAGTAAAAGCACGAAGAGATGTATCGCAAGCAGCAAGCGTATGTTTGATTGTGCCAGTCAACATTATATAATTCTTGAACAGTATTATTTCATGAAGTTTCAAATCAAAAGAAATTAAATAATTTTATAGAATTTCCTCTTTATTTTTAAATATTCAGAACTGCTGACATGGTTATTCGGTATAATAAAAACAATGGTGACCTGGCTCGAGTGCAACATTGCGGATAATCTCCCCTTGGAACCAATGTCTCCCGAGGCGCAGCCGAGGGAGACATTGGTTCCTCGGGGAGACAATCCGCAATGTTGCCCTCGAGCCAGGTCACCATTTTTATAATGGCACATGATCTTTAATGCTGCATCAACGCAGCTCCGTCATGACGTCATGAGCTTCGTACTTAGAAGTCGCCGATATCGCGTCGCCGTCTTTATGATGTCGAAACAGCAATATGCCGTATGGCAGATGAGCATTCTGCCACATAATCGAATATCTTAAGTGATCAATAACTGAAGATAAAATATGTCAAGAGTCTGTCAAAATTAGGCGACACTCATGCCTTCGTCTAGTAAATGTCTACAACAGATTATTACTATAATTGCTTATTTCGTCAAATCAAAATGCCATAGTTCCATATCTCGAGGTCTCAGAAATTGTAAGCAGGAGCGACATGACTGCATGTGTACAGCTCGATTTAAGACGAGTAGGTCATTGGCCGTTTGTTGAACTTATTATCTGAATATTTCCCACCAAACCAAATGATAGGAATTCTTCTCCATCTAGCTGTGTTATCTTTTCGCCAGTATGCCGTCTGCTTATATTTCGTGGGCACCCCTCAAGATGAATAATAGTCCATTCTAATGTATGTACTTTTAACCGAGTGCATGTGAGAATCCATTTAGTAAAGAAATGGTTAATCACTGTATGTATTCGAATCACTGCGGAAACTTAGACAGATTTCTGTCTTATTTCGAATTAGAATTTTTCTGGGATAATACATGATCCCAACGAGAGTGGTATCATAATCAGCGTCTGGGCAGGTTTTACTGCATGTACATTTACTCAGGTTAGTCGATGATAAATACATATGAAAATATATATGTGACCTTGTCCATTGTCTCACCAGAGCATGACCCGGATCGACGATCAATGGTCTGATATCAGTACATTATGGTGAATGGTGGTAAGCATTCTCTGATATCAGTACGATATGGTGGATGGTGGGAAGCATTCTCTTCCAGTGATGTCCATCGACTCATCGATTTTCACCTTTGTTACAGGACCGACTTAAAAACCATTGTATATAGTTATGTCGCTGCAACACGGTTGCTGCACGCACGCGCCTCTTCTCTTTGGACTCATTCATATATACATGCATGTATAATGGAATTGGAATTATAAGCAAATAGTCCCAAGCACACATATCCGGCATTTATTTGGGAAACATATCACTTACATACTACATATATATAGTATACGGACCTTTATAAACACGATTATATTATACTACCTTATGTCCAAAATCGTACTGTGCGAGCGTGCCCTGAAATTACAAGAATCCGGTCAATTGCGTGCTTTAACAGCGGCGAAATTCACAAGAGGATAGAGCTTGCGTGCGACGGGGGAAGCGGAAAGAAACAAGTCCCCGGTGTCCGCCAAAGATAATATCATATCTATACCATGGTTCAAAGGGACACTGCACTGAAGCGCGCGTGGTATTGTGCTGATCGTGCTATGAGACTATACTGTGGGACAATAAATTATATCGACCGCGCTTCGTGACCTTTCCCCCCTTATCTTAGTTTTATAAGGTTTCAACTTAGTGGTATAATGGATACATTGTGGGCTTCCAACTGTCAACTGCATTTGGATGGCGAATATTGAACGATTGAATACGAAAGCTGGTCACGTATAGTAGTTTGCCTACTGGAGTCCATAACAACTAATTAGTCTATATCATATATCAAAGGGATGCGATTAAAGGATCAAATTAGTATTCATAGGTCGGAAACCACGTGGTTTCAAGATGAATCAAAGTTGGCGGCTTTTGAACAAATACATAAAAATAGGTAATTTCGTATAAAGCGCACAGTGACACGACATATTGACAGATTGATTTTTTTTTTTCAATTACATTTTTCAAAAATTCGCCATTTGTATTTCACCTCGCGACCACGTTATTCCTGCTCGTCAGTACATGTATAGCCTACATGTATCACTGCGATTTTTGTCTCTTTTTTACCTGTAATCTCGACTCAGTTAAACTTTTCTATTTTCAGGTCAGTAACATGTATATCATTAGCCTCGCAGTTGCGGACCTGATTGTGGGACTTACGGTCATGCCCATATCGACGTTGTACATCTTCACGGGTGACTGGATATTCGGCGTCGCTATATGTCAGATTTGGATAGGGATCGATTACATAGCCAGCACAGCTTCAATCCTAAACCTTTTCATCCTCAGTCTGGACAGATACTGGTCTGTGAAATCGCCGCTTAAATACCTCAGAAAAAGGACTAAGAAACGCGCGTTGCATATGATCTCATTTGTCTGGTTCGTCTCGTCCATGTGGATAGTACCCGTTTCCGGTTGGCACTATTTTGTTCGCGGAGGACAGCGAATTGTTCCGGAATATATCTGCGAAACGGAATACGCAACAAATTCTGTATTCAAAATAGTGACGGCATTTTTCAATTTCTACCTGCCCCTTAGTATTATGTACGCTTTGTACTGGAGAGTGTTCACTGAAATCCGGAAACGTTCACTGTTAGAGCTAGGTCAACGAAAGTCTAACAGAACAATGTATAACTACTCCACGAAGAGTGATAGTAAATACATCTCAACAGACACTACTCCGGGCAATGGGGATTCGGCGTATGGGGACGAAAGGAATTCACCCGGATCAGATATCGCCAATGAATATTCGTCATCGATATCTGACAATCGGTCACATCGTAACATATCTGATCCGGGAGATTCAATTGAATGTGACACACCTTTGACCAATTCCAAACAGGGTCGTCCAAAGGAGTCCAACAGTGAGAGCTACAAACAGGTGCGTTCGACTAGTTGCTCGGAATGTAAACCGGAGTACTGTTACGATGAGAGTGTTGTGGATCCTCAAACTGAGAGAATCCAGAGATTCTTTTATCAAGAGAAAAATGTTGTGTGCACTCATCGTTCTGATATTCAATCAACGTGCAACCACAAACGAAAGTTGCATGCTGCGAAGGATGCAGACAAAAAATCCCCACCGAAATCGTTACATAATCACATGAAAACGAAACGAAACGGAAGTCTTTCCAAAAGCGAGAAATATTCGATAATAAGCGGTCTCCGGAAAATAAAGGAAGCTGAGATTTTGCTGGATCGGACGGTCTGTTTGGCGGATTCTGGTCTTGTTACCGGCAGAACGTCAGGATCGGTCCGTAGTGCCGACTTACGCGACGACAAGAACCGACGTTTAACAGCGGTGCTCAACATCAAAGACCGGCTCAAGAATCTGAGACCAAGCTCGGCCTTATCTAAAGAAATAAAGGCCGCGCGGCAACTGGGCGTGATTATGGGGGCTTTCACATTGTGTTTCCTCCCCTACTTTATTCTCTTCCTTGTTGTGTCGTGGTGTGATGGTTGTATCGATGACGACTGGATGTTGGCATGTACGTGGATTGGCTACCTGAATTCGACATTGAACCCTGTGTTGTATCCGCTGTGCAACGCCAACTTCCGTCGTAAATTCAAACGTATGTTCCGGATTGGAAACCGTAGTAACTCCCGCCGCTGGAAATGGAACATGGAGAGAATGAGTACCACAACTGGAAAATTTGATTAATATCTCGTTATTTGATTTTATTTTTCTGGAGTTCTACTTCGTCGAATCTATAACACTGTGTGAATTGCTCTCACGAGAGCGACACACGAACGATAAATTCGCCATGTTGGCGTCCATTCGTGTATTTTAATATCGAAAAATCAAATATATGACGTGTTCCATTTAACACCACCGTGGGTTCGTCAAGACATGCAGGTTTCGCAAAACTCGCGGATATAATTACGACTACGTTGAGGGTGTTACGTCATCAAAGTATGCACAACCGGAGCCGTGGTGTCACAACCATCACAACGGATAGCGTATCAATTTCTTCAGTTGTACCAAAAACTTAATTTAAAGATAGAGACAATCAGCCAATTAGTTATATTGTATCATACAGTCATTTCTTATCAAGCCTCAGGCAACTATCATATCGGCCAATTGAATTGAAGATTGTTGTACACGACGCGTTGTGCTTAATCTGGTAGACCGTGCAAATCGAAAATCTCCATGCATAGCTGTATCAGTAATCCTAATTGTCGTCGTTATTTTTGCGAAACTATTTTGGCCCCACATGAATTATACGACCTTGAATAGCTCAACGTAGTCGTAACATAACTTGTGAGTTTCAAAACATCTCTATTGTCGTCCCTCTGATAACTCAGGGAGAAATAAGGTCAGAAGCCACGACGCGGCATTGATTTACACCCCGTGCAGGTGGTCCTGCTAATTTGTTATGGTCTTCATTTGATCCTGCTGGTTTGCTATTATGTTGCTGTTAAGAATATAAAATTAAGGTTGCCATTGCGATCGTTTTTCAACAACGAACGCAGTCATTAATACCCCTTTCTATTCTGAATTGATACTCCCACTCTGTTATAAAATTATACATTGGAATGGTATATTATTAATTTGGATGGATGATAAGGATATACGAACAGACGAGAGCCATACTGATAATACAAGTGTGTGCAGAATAATTTATATTCATAGGTAGACTTGTTTCGATAGTGGTCGTTTTGTATAAATTATTATCTCAACATTTCCAAAGGGAACTACTCGTCAATTAGCATTTATTAAGGGTTAAAATGTTTTTAAATATATAGGCGTTCTTGGATGTTTCATACAGACACTTGTTTTTTTTTCGAATCGCTCAGATTAGCCAAAACAACTTGAGATAAATTAGCAACACCTTTTCTTAATGAATGCCTATCTCTTCATTTTTATTCCGGGGTTTAAAATAATACATATGAATCGAGGACACCTGTCCGGAAAAGTATCTATCAATTTTATATAATAATATAAATTGTATTTAAAACTTCTTATCACATCATCGGGACAGTTTCATGTGCTATTTTTTATAACAGAAACAAGTGCGAAAACGTTCGGACTGTGTAAAAGTAGCGTACCCAGAAGGAGAACTCTATCTTGTTAGCACCCTGCACGACAAATTGCATTTTGACTACAGATTTCGCCACGACCTTACATTCGATATAAGCCGCATTAGTGTGCCTTTATGGACAAATAATATATCAGATTTTCAGTTTTATCTGTATTTTTTATTCACAAAATACCCATTAGTTGTCTTGTAAATTGGGATATATACAAACGATGTTGTTGTGTAATTGTGGCCAAGAAGAGATAGACCAGCTTTAACCATTTGACTTTGCCTCACTAACACCATACCTAAATAAGCAGAACCCACCATTTTAATGAGGGATAATTTTGCGTCATTAAAAAATAAATTAAAGATGGTGTATCACTTCCCGAACTTTATGTGCGGATTCCGGGATGTAAAATAATAATTTTGAGCCAGGGAAACCAGTCAACTCGAGCATCTGTCACTAGGAAATTAAATGTTTTATGAATTATTTTCTATGAATCGGGACATTTTGCGTGGCTCTTTTCAGAACATTGCAACATTTTGATTGAAAATTTATCATTTTAAAAACACTTTATGTGAAATATTTTAACACCAGATGTTTCTTGAGTGTTTGTGTTTTTGGGAACAGCAGTGCTAAGGTGCCTCCAGAACGAGTTTCCTAGATTTTTTTTACTATTATACATAGTGGTGGCATGAAGAGATGGAGCATCTTTATGCCTCTTGGAATGACAGTATACATTTTAACTATAACAGTTGAGTATAACTATATAGCTGACTGCAGGGTGTGTCAGACATGGTTATAGGGAATACCGTTTTAGGTATAGGTAGTTAGAGTAATCATCATACATTAATATCCAAATTAAATTGGCAGCATCGCTTTTTCGCCGCAGACACGATCACTGTCGATGAACGGAAGTAATTATTTGTACGCGTTTTCATAGTACTGTACTTCGATTTGAAGAAAAGAGAAAATAAGTTGGAAAGTTCTTGCAAACACCCGACAAATAACCACCAGTAGTTGCTGTCCTCGTATCGGCGGTACGACAAGCTCTATTTCTATGCCAAATTTGTCCCAGAAACGGATACGGTGCACCGACTTTGAACAGTCGAACATCCTAATTTCGCGCAACCGAGTATGTTTTCAAACCGATATGTTTTCAAACAGCTATGCGTCGGTGTCTCGGGCCTCCTGGCATAAAATCACACTGAACCTGGGCTCTATAACTTCAGTGATCATTCGCGACGCATAGATGTTGAAATCTGCATGGCTTCAAATGATGTTAGAACTTCGTAAACTCGTTGTCTGGTGACCGGGTGTTGTCACCCACACTACCGACACATACTAACACTCCGCCTAGAATTACAGTACTACCAAAACGCGTATAAATAATATCTTCTGTTCATCACAGTGGTGGAATATTATCCAGGATCTTGTAACTTGTAACCACTGACAACGAAAGCCGCATGCCTACACGTACACGGTCAAATAATTCAGAAGTTTTGTGTCCAACATGTGGCATACGTACGAAACTTCTAGCGAAGAGGAATACTCCAATATGCTGCTAGCCGATGAACGTTGTGCAAGCAGAGATTTACCTGGCGGAAAGATTTTATTTTAATATAAGCTTGTATCATTTGGGGCTGTTTGTACACGCCTATCGTGGTTCAGCAGAACGGAAATCAACATGTATTTACACTTATCAGGAATGTGTGGATCAGCACAGAATGACCAATAAACACAATAGGTTGTCTCGCCTTCTCTATACCCGACTATTTTTCAAGTTTGGCTGGAATATGATCTGAAAGTGCAGGTTTGGCGACATACAATCAGCTGACTGTTCCCGTCATGTGCATCTCTATGGCTATACCATAGTAACAAACGAATGTGTTGCTCATCCTGGCTAATCTCTAAAATAAGGAGATGTATGCTGTGAGGGAAGATTTTTTTTTTTAACTATCAAACAATTGGCCACCAATGCAATAAAACAGTAATGACAATTAACACTAATGAATCCGTCATAAGGCTGAATGGTATATGTAGGTGGTGGGTAGTGGTATATTTAGGAGATAAACATACCCTGTTGAGTTGTACATTCTGGGATTCGAGCATGAAAACAGTTTGTGAACGAACCGGCTTGCCGGCTCGTTCACAAACTGTTTTCATGCTCGAATCCCAGAATGTACAACGAAACAGGGTACGTTTATCTCCATTGTAATTCAATCTAGCAAGGAATTTGCAAAAAAACTGTATAAAAAGTATCATTTAGTAATTTTCATGACACGAATCGATACTTTCATTTCGCCGTTGTCACCGTGCACAAATCATTGGGTGTGTCCATTGCGTTACTCGGAACACTGCTCCGTAACCATTTCCTGTGGGGCGGGTTGGCTCGTTTCGCTACTCCGTTTTGCGCCGATCAAATTGTACCGTACCACATTCAGATTTGATGCACGCTGAAGCGGCCGATGAACGGTATCTATAGACAACAACGCGCGGGTGTGCTCGTTTCGCTACTCGTTCTGCGCCGATTACATTTGACCGTGCTACATTCAGATTTGATGCACGCTGAAGCGGCCGATGTCGGTGAATCGAAAACGAAAGTTAGCCGCTCTCGGCCAATCAGAATGCTTGATTTTAGTGACAAATACTCAATTGAATTACAATGTCAAGTAACAATTGTGGATTAAAGAAGTCTAGACACGGCATCTGAAGGTATGGACATAAGTATATAGCATGTTAGATGTCAAATGAAACAAAACTATTCATTAATTGCGAGACTGGAAAATGAGGATTTAATTTACCCAAAGTTTTTTTAATTTGGCCAAAAAATTTAGAATTACCCCAAAAATTGGCCAAAAGATTTTTCGGCCGAGCGTGAACAATGCCTGGATTATAAAATAGACAAACCTATTGAATATAGCTACAACTGTTTTTGCATCGATTTTATCATGACAAACTTCTGCAATTCTAGTCACGTCGACATGAGCAACGCAAATTAGCTCTCGCATTTCCAGGGAGAATCGCAATCACTCTATGTACAACGATTTTGCGACATATTACCACAGGTTGGAACTTGGAAGCAATGTGTTTGATATTCAAACGCAGTAACATGCGACACGCGAGGTTAGTTTTACATTCGCTCTTTAAAAGCACTTCTTCAAACATCTCCGATATCTCGTCAAAAATCCTAGACTTGATCCTAACCTCGCGTGCCACGTGTTATTACGATTTAATATCTATCAATCTGATCGTGAACCTCGATTAATTATCTTTCGCTATCCAATCGTGGTATAATGGCTGTTATAAGCGACAGTATTAGCTACATAATTTTTATTTATTCATAGCGCAAAACTTGCATTTTGTGAGGGAATTCTGCAATTTTTCTAAGTGTTTTTCATTCGTTACTTCGATGACGCCCTTACTTTTACGAGATCAAGCAAACTAATTAATATTCATGACATGGGCAAACCGGAGCGCAGCTTAGAGTGAAATAGTTCGTTGGTCTTTTTATATTTATTAGAGCACAATCCCATTGTTGTAATCGTTCCCTGATTTTTGGTAAAGCACACCGATTCCCAAGGCTGGCGAAGGAATAGTTCAATGATTACCCCATTGTTAGGCACACGCAACTCACAACAGACAAATCGCACGGGAGCTTCAATTACCAGAGGCCACAGGGGCACGAACAGCGCTCTGCTTCCCCCAAACACACTGCCATTATACGCCGTTACTATTTATGCACCTCTAATATACTAAGCAGGCACATATATAGGGACGGCGTGTAAGGGGAGTGCGGGTGGGGGATGCATGTCCTCTTGTATAATAACTGAAGCTACATTGAAACGACCGCGCGATTTGTTTGCTAAGAGTGGCGCATATCGAACAATGGGATATCACTGCAATATTAGTTTGCCAGCCTTGGGAATTGGGTGTGATTTACCAAATATACAATATATATACATCAACAGGACGAACGGAGGGGGTGGCAATAGTAACACATGCATTGGTTGAATTATTTATTAACTAGTAGAATTATTACATTTAGTATAATTATTCCACAAAACTAATCCAGTTCCGAAAATATTCACCACTTCACTATATAGCGCTCCACATATCCGATATAACTAACAACAGAACTTGTATCTGGAGAATCTGGAGGAACCAATGGACTATTATATGGTAGTAATTTCGAAACAGTTTCTTGAAAAGGCGACACGTTTGTCACATAATAATGATGTGCAGCATTACCTTTGACAAAAAGTAGTTGGTTGTTGGTTACAGGTCCAAATTCCATGTCATCATTCTGGCAGACAGACTTCTTCGGAATTCATGATCCACTTATACAATGTATATAATAATAGTAAGACACAATCATGCGACTTCCACATTTGACTTTCCAAACACATCTGCGAGTGACTTGGTTTGTGAAAACGGGTCACACGTTAATCCGTGTCGGTTCGGACATATTTATTCACATTCAACGGCGATCACTGTATGGGTAATCACGATGATTGGTGTGGCTAACGGGTCATTGTGTTCATCTCGGCCAGCGCACGGATTGTACGTCGTGTTCAACGCACGATCAATTGCGTATTTCGAGATAATCGCATTATGTGCTGTCAATTGTGCTCTAAGTCGGTCAGAGCACGCGAATAGTTCTTCACCAGAATAAATCTCGTCTCCGACTCGATTTATTCTGGTAAAGAACTATTCTTGTGCTCTAACCAGTACTTCTAAACTGGCCTTGTTCTGATAGTTTATAGATGTCTTATAGAGCGAAAACGCATATCCGTGTTATGCACTATTCAGGACGTACATATAGTTAGAAATTATGGAATTGCGTGTATCCTGCACAATGACCTAGGTGTGCAGATATAATCAATTTATATTGATATATATTCACTATAGTGAAACAATAAATACGCGCATTTTCGAGACAGTCCATTCATTTATTTCTTCGACTGACCGCTTCTCATAAATGTTACCCTACCCCCTACCGCGAGACCATAGTCACTCCAAACAGCTACAGCATGCAGCATTCCACTTTAAATTTGAACCTATCTCTAAATACTTTTATTAGCAGCCAAATGCCAGAAGAGAGGGGCTCTGATAAGTTCCGTAACTTGTGCTCCGATCCTCTGTGCCCACACAATGAACTTAAAATCGCAGGTGCGCAGGTTCACATGCTGGTTGACATCTGTGCCAAGTTTTTAATTTAAAATTTTTTTAATTGACTGGAAAATGACGGAATACAGGCTCGTCCCAGATGCGCCCCAGGATGTACGATTCTATGTCGAAAAATGGCAATAACTTCGCCAAAATGAGTCCGACCGAACTCAAAATCGCAAGTGCGCAGGTTCCCATGCTGGTTGATATGTGGATGATTTTACCGTAAATGAGCAAACCAATGTCCTGCGCTAATAGTTCACCCTATGACAAACAATGGCTACCATACATAAAGTAATGGGTACGTTCTTGTAGCTCAGGATACAGGCAATAATTGGACACACTCCGGGTTTAGTTACGACAACATATATGTTCTGTGTATATAATACGCTATGTACCCCGAAACAGTATGTCCCAAATCATAGGCACTGAACTGAACTTCCCTGATATTTCCTAAATATTCTCCACCGAACGATTTTTCCTCAAACCAATTAATATTCTGGTGCGGAATTTTGCTCTGAACGCCATGCAATTCGTATCTGTATGAAAATGTTGAACCACAAATTTAACATGGAAACAAACAGGAAAGTATCGCTGTCGTATTTCAGCATGAAGAGGCCAGACCATGTACGCAAGCCAACCATCCGTGACCGAGAAGAGACAAGACCGTGTACGCAAGCCAACCATCCGTGACCGAGAAGAGGCCAGAGACCATGTACGCAAGCCAACCACCCGTAACCGAGAATAGGCCAGACCATGTACGCAAGCCAACCATCCGTAACCACGAAGAGGCCAGACCATGTACGCAAGCCAACCATCCGTGACCGAGAAGAGGCCATACCATGTACGCAAGCCAACCATCCGTGAGGCCAGACCATTTACGCAAGCCAACCATCCGTAACCGGCAAGAGGCCAGACCATGTACGCAAGCCAACAATCCGTAACCGACAAGAGGCCAGACCATGTACGCAAGCCAACCATCCGTAACCGACAAGAGGCCAGACCATGTACGCAAGCCAACCATCCGTAACCGAGAAGAGGCCAGACCATGTACGCAAGCCAACCATCCGTAACCGACAAGAGGCCAGACCATGTACGCAAGCCAACAATCCGTAACCGAGAAGAGGCCTGACCATGTACGCAAGCCAACCATCCGTAACCGAGAAGAGGCCAGACCATGTACGCAAGCCAACCATCCGTAACCGAGAAGAGGCCAGACCATGTACGCAAGCCAACCATCCGTGGCCGAGAAGAGGCCAGACCATGTACGCAAGCCAACCATCCGTGACCGAGAACAGGCCAGACCATGTACGCAAGCCAACCATCCGTAACCGAGAAGGGGCCAGACCATGTACGCAAGCCAACCATCCGTAACCGAGAATAGGCCAGACCATGTACGCAAGCCAACCATCCGTAACCGAGAAGAGGCCAGACCATGTACGCAAGCCAACCATCCTTGGTCGAAAAGAGGCCAGACCATGTACGCAAGCCAACCATCCGTGAGGCCAGACCATGTACGCAAGCCAACCATCCGTAACCGACAAGAGGCCAGACCATGTACGCAAGCCAACCATCCGTAACCGAGAAGAAGCCAGACCATGTACGCAAGCCAACCATCCGTGAGGCCAGACCATGTAGGGAAGCCAACCATCCGTAACCGACAAGAGGCCAGACCATGTACGCAAGCCAACCATCCGTGACCGAGAAGAGACCAGACCATGTACGCAAGCCAACCATCCGTGACAGACAAGTATGTGTATGTGTCAAATGTGAGAACTTTCGGATTTGTTTAGAGAAGACGCAACGGGAAAAGATAACAAGACATCTGAATGCATATCCCCCATGGTGTTTAACACTAACAACATGGATTGCATGTACGGTGAAATGCCGTGGCAAACAAAATATTAGGATGAAAGATATGGGATCCCAAACAGTCGAGTTGTTTGAATGGCAGAAAGAGAACCTTCCGTGACGACAAAGTAGTCGAGCAAAGTGAAGAAATCTACTTCTTTAAAATTCATTGTCGCAAACGTAAACAGGTTAATTGATGCAGTACGAAAGCACATATACAGAACATACCACCAGTATACAACAATCCACGAACTAATGGCAAGTCTTACTGATGAAGTTGTCCTCTTGAATTTTGATTTTTCCGAAAATTGGACGGGAAAGTATGCAAGAGAAACTATACGGACGTTCATTACGGCGTTTCTCAGAATCAAATTACTCTTCATATACCAGATTAATATATTCAGCTGCATCTCCACCTCAACGATTTGCCATCATATCCTCTTCCAATTGGCATGACTCATCTGCCGATTGGGCCCATCTGAAACCTATCCTGAAACTTGTAAAGCAAAGAAATCCAACAGTAGTAAATCCTGCTTAGCTGAAGCGGCCATGGTAACGGACCAGCAGATGAAATTGGAGCGGCTATTAAGCGGATGGGCGATATAATTGTTGCCAATGGGACTGATGTGCCTGATGCCCAGACTTTGTTTGAGGAACTTTACAAAACAGGCACCACCATAGATCTCGTGAATGTGTCCCCGTCTGATATAAATATCTTTATATATATCATTATTCCTCCATATAATGAAGAGCATACCTATATCTGTATTTGCGAATGTCTGGCTGTCTGTGTTCTATAGAAATTCACGGGGGACCATTTAGATGGCATCAAAGGGGTCTAACAGGGGTAACTGTTTAAGAGGTAGAAAATGGTGCGGGTTAGAATTGTCTAAAGTGACTCTGTTGTTGTCAAGGCAGAAAAGGGGGAGCGGTAGTAAAAACATGTCGCCGATTTCCACCAAACTTATACACAATCATCTCCATGATATGAGGAAATTAATGGTTTGGTTTAAAGATGTCAAAATGCCACCGTTCGAGTCAGGGGTTCGCCGATGGCGAAAGGGGCACCAAAATTGATAAAAGATATTTTAGCGCCGATTTCCACCAAATTGATACACATTCTTCTCCATGACACAAGGCATCAAATTGTGTGATTTAAAGACGCCAAGTTGGTGCCGTTTGGATGAGAGATGGGGTGGGAGGAATTAGATTTGATAAGATTTTATCAGTCGCCGATTACCACCAAACTTATACATAACCATTTCCATGATATCAGAGTCTAATGGTGTGGCTTGAAGTGGTCATAAGTGACGTCATACGGGTCGGGGTGCACTGAAAGCGAGAGTGGCGCCAAAATTGATTCAAATATTTTAGCGCCGATTGCCACCAAATTGACACACATTCGTATCCATGATACGAGAAATCTAATCGTGTGATTTAAAGACGCCAAATTGGTGGGTGCCGCTGTGGTGAGAAATGGGGAGTGGACACTAAATCTGATACAAATTTGTTTAGTCGCCGATTACCACCAAACTTATACATAACCATCTCCATGATATCAGGAGTCTAATTGTGTGGTTTAAAGATATTAAAACGTGTGTCTGTTTAGTGCCAATTTCCACTAAATCGTTCTTCTCCATTGATACGAGGAATGAAATCGTGTGGGTTAAAGACGCCACATTTAGTGCCTATATTTGCGGTCTGTCTGTGTTCTATATAAATTCACAGCCTGTGTGTCGAAAACCCGCACATGATCTGCTTATAAAATAATCTGTTTTATGTCGATAATCTGCTTAGAATTGCCTCATTTTGAGTCGATAAGGAACTGACATTGAGAGCGTTTTAGTCACAATATCGAGTCATAATGACTTCACTAAGGTTCATGCGGACAATGACAACAAGAGCTACGCTGGGCGTGCAATATACGCCCTCTCTTGGGTCGGCGGAAACTGGTAAAAAAGGGGCATAACTCTGGTAAAAATTGGCGGACGGAACTCAAATTTGAACTTGACCTGTGTTTTGGTGGGAGAAAGTAATATACCAAATTATCATTGAATCCGATAAGCTCTAGTAAAGTTATCATCCGGACAACAAATTTCAGGGATTTTCTAAGTCAAATTACGTCAAATAAGGGGCATAACTCCGGTGAAAATTGGCGGACGGAACCCAAATTCGAACTTGAGCTGTCTTTTCTCCTAATAAACCCACATAACAAATTTGATTGAAATCGGTTTACTCTAACTAAAGTTATCATCCGGACAACAAATTTCAGGGATTTTCTAAGTCAAATTACGTCAAAAAAGGGGCCATAACTCTCGCAAAAATTATCGGATTAAAACGAAATTCGGACTTGAGCTGTATTTTGATATATGTAATCCACGAAAAAACGGGTTTTGCGTATAAACATTCCAAAATCGAGTTATCATCCGGAAACCAAAAAACATAAGAAAAACTGAATTTTCTGAGTCGAAAAAGGGGCATAACTCTGCCAAAAATGGTCGGACAGAACCCAAGTTCGAACTTGACCTGTGTTTTTGTGAAAGAAAGTAATATACCAAATTTGGATTCATTCCGATAAACTATACTAAAGTTATCATCCGGACAACAAATTTCAAGGATTTTCTAAGTCAAAAAACGTTAAATAAGGGGCATAACTCCGGTGAAAATTGGCGGGCGGAACCCAAATTCGAACTTGAACTTACTTTTCGGCTAATAAACCCACATACCAAATTTTACTAATTTTGGTTCACTCTAACTAAAGTTATCATCCGGACAACAGGTTAACGGACGCCCGGACGCCCGGACGGACAGACCAATACTATAATACGGCCTTTTTTTCAAAAGGGCGTATAAAAATAAACCAAATCGTGTGTAATCTCTTTTTGTGTTTTCACTTTGGCCTGCGCCATAAAACGGAATAACGGATATGAGTCCATTATCTACTTATTTCAGAATCAAACTATCAAATATGAACCTATTTGCACATTGTAGGTCGATTATGTGCGTATTTGTGTGCTGAACTTCACGGGGGACTATCTAGATGCCACCAAATGTGTTTAACAGGGATAACTGTATTACGAGGAAGATAATGGTGCGAGCAAACACTTTATAATATGACGCTGATGTGTTAGAGGCAGCAAAAATGATTAAATATTTTTGTCGCAGATATCCACCAAACGTATACATAATCATCTCCATATGGCGCCGTTCGAGTCAGGGGTGCATGGAGGGAATTGATAAAAAAAAAAGAGCCGATATCCACAAAATTGATACATCATTCCATGATACGTGGAATCTAATTGTGTGCTTTAAAGACACCAAATTGATGCCCTTTGTGTGAGAGATGGCTGGGGGCACTTAATTTGATACCAATTTGTTTTGGTTTACCACCAAACTTATACACAACCGTCACCATTATAGCAGGAGGCTAATGGACGTGGTTTAGATATGTAAAAAAATGATGCCGTCAAGTCAGGAATGGGGATGGGAGTGGCACCGAAGCTGATACAAATATGTTTAGCACTAATTTCCACCAAATTCATACACGTTCTTTTTCAATGACACAAGGAATCAAATCATGTGGGTTAAAGATGCCACATTTGGAGCCGTTTTGTATCAGGGATAGGAAAGGAGGGTCACTAATGTTTTAATCGCCGATGTCCACCAAAGTTATATATATATAGTCATCTCCATAATTCGTTCAAAGCAGTTTTTGGCATTCAAATTTCACAACCTCGACAAATGGTGACCGAATTAAGTCACTTGAACAATTATATATTCTCAACTGTCATATTTATATGGGGACTGGAGTCAGGGCATTAATATAGTGAGCTAGCAAAAATTGATACATAGAAGAAAGTATTGAAAGTATGTTTATCATTCTATTTAAGCTATACATATATTCTTGCATGTTAGCATAGGTCATGTATTATAACACAATTATGTCTGTCCAATTTATGATATCTTCCACAAAAAAGATACAAGTTGTCAAGAGATATGGAAATGTATAGAAGGCCTGTTCAATAGTGGCCACAGTGTGTAGTTTCTTCTGTAATAAAAGAAACGACAGTCAGTAGCACATGACTTCGAGATCCTCCAAAACTGGTATCTGACAAGGGTACATCTGCCTAATACAGAGGATTTCTATAATTTGTTTTTGGAACAGACTAATAACCTAACATAAACAACTAACTATCTGGCTCTGTGTGGGTCACAAGTAGCTGAGCCATAGCAACATTTCTTTTTAAAACATCTGTATCTTCATGGAGATATGATAACCAGATGTCCTCCAAATCTTAGTCTAACCCACTAGATTGATTTGTACATTTATATATGTAAAACCAAATTGTCGTCTTTATTTTGCGACCTAATGTGTTTATGATATCATGTTTTGATCCCAATAAAAATTTAACAAAAAACAAACGGCAATTCTAAGCACATCGACTATACGATTTAAAAATTATAACGTCTGAAGTATGCGCAGTTGTAAATAAATATATAGTTCTTTATGTGTGGGACGAATTAATCACGATAAACTAAATAACAATCACACAAGGTGGGCCACTACTTATAATCCATGTATAAGAATGACGTTTTGTTGTGTCATTTGGTCTGATTTGGATATACAATTTATGAGAATGAGTAACACTTTGAGCAAGAGTATTCCACTAAATATCCACAGCAGAGGGTTTCACATCACTAACCTGGGCAACGCCGGGTAACCCTGCTAGTTACAAATAAATTTAGAACATAAACACATCATGAATTTGGCTATGTTTTATATACAGGGTTATATAATTTGACTGACGAACATAATTTAGTGCATATAAGCATGCGTATATTCACGAAATATACATGCACACACATATATACACATGAGTATACACGTTTATATATGCATATGTATAATCTTACATTCACCAGAGCATATGAGAAATCTTTTGGTACATGTGAGAATTGCGATATATAGAGTATGGAACAATTGAGATTATGCTGAAATGGGATGTTCGCCGAACTCGTGACATGCACTGTGTTAAAAGGTTATCTGAAGTACAGATGCGGAGGTTGTATATATGAGTCTTATATTGTTCCAAGCATGTGATATACGTGCGGGAATGGCATTAAAGCAATGCATATACGGTCAATGATTAAGTGTTATTATGGGTATGGCTGGTACGGTCAAGCATCCGGGAGAGTTCATGGATGTCATTTAAAGTGGGGATATGTGAAATATATCGTACGAATATACTGTACTAATAACGTACGCCTGTAAGAAAAAATAGGTAAGTGGAAGTATATCATATATAGCACATATTCGTCGGAATGATGCAATATATTGAATTGTACACTAATGAGACAGCTAATAAATAATGGCAGTGATACCAACTAATTATAAATATATTAATAACAAGAGCATCGCTAGGGTGTGGCAAAATACGCCCTTTAGCCATTTCGAATTGTACTATCGCAAAATAAGAAAATACTTTGAGCTTACATTTGAAGAAAATCTGATATACCCCTAATTTCAATGCCAAAATGTGGTCAAATTCTAAGTTGAAAAATGGCCATAACTCATGTAAAAATAACTGGACGGAACCCATATTCGAACTTGGTCTGTATCTTTAGCTGGGAAATACACATACTAACTTTGGTTCAGATCAAATAATCCAAACTGGAGTTATCAGTCGGAAACCAAAAATGTTAACAGACGGTCGAATTCTAAGTCGAAAAAGGGCCGTAACTCATGTAACAATAATTGGACGGAACCCATATTCGAACTTGGTCTGTATCTTTAGCTGGGAAATACACATACCAACATTGGTTCAGATCAAATAATCCAAACTGGAGTTATCGATCGGAAACGGACGGACGGACGTCCAGACGGACGGACGGACAGACTGATAACATAATACGACTTTTATTCTACTCTGAAATAGCGCCAATCACTTTACTTAACCATTATCAAAATGAAACCGTTTCCTCATAAATGCGGTTGACCTAACCAGCAAGTGAATCAGATAGGAGTGATCATCTGAGTAGAGCTAGATCTCATGTAGGAGAACCCAGAAGGGCAGACAACAGCTGGAAACTGGGTAATTGGTCCAGTTAGAGGAAATACCAATGCCATATTGGCCAGTGACATGGTACCACATGTCATTCCGAATATGTAGCAATGACTGTCAGTCTAACACGATGTGTATACATGTATCATTGTCTCCGAGCGATGTGTGTGCGATTATGCAACCGATCAAGAGGAATACAAAGTTTAAATTTTGAGCATAGTTTCCATATACCGATCGTTCGTAGCGTGGGGTGAATGGTACTGAATGATATTGAAGAGGAGTCGCCGGAGATACGATTATACCAGTCAAGTTCATCTAGCTCCTGCACAGATGACCGTATCAAGCGTTTCCACGCCACCGGCGATGAACATTCATTGGAATTAGCATATTCAATAAGGTGATGTTCAATAGGTAGGAAATCTTGAGCACGAATCCTCCACAAAATTCTTAGGAATCCATATAGATGAAAACCTGACTTTCAAAAAACATGTGTCCTCTGTTTGTTCTAAAATGGTGAATGCCATATACCACATCAATAAAGTTAAACACTTCTTTCCTGGTAGCGCACTTAAAACATTATATTATGCTCTAATACAAAGCCATCTCGTTTACGGTATTCAAATATGGGGACATGTCCCTGCGGTCAAAAAAATTTTCATGCTTCAAAAACGCGCGATGCGAGTTTTATGTAATAAGAAATATAGAAGCCACACAGAACCTCTCTTTAAAAAAGAAAATATACTCAAAATCTACGACATCCACAAAGTACAAGCGGCTGTTTTCATGCATGATTGGTATCATATGCGCTTAATAGAATCATTCACCGACATGTTTACCAAACGCAAAACCGGACCAGAAACCCGGCAAAAGCACCCACTATTTTTAAAAAAACCAAGAACATCTTGGTCCCAACAACTACCATTCCATTCTTTTCCAACTATATGGAACAATTTAGATAACGAATTTACATCATACCAATCCAGACACACATTCAAACGGCGTTTACATGCCGATGGCATTAAAAAATATGCTGCAACAATTAAATGCAACAATCAAAGATGTCCCGACTGTGTGGTAGCTCGTCAATAAGTGACTTCCCCAATATCGCAATCATCAACCTCACTCAGCATATTCCTACTCGACTTACAAGGAACATCCCACTGACAAGAAAGAGACAAACCATCGAGTAACCAATAAGCGATTTATCTAGACGTATACCCTCCATGTATATAATCCAGTTAAATGCAACCACTGTGTGATACATAATTATATAGCCGTGCATTGTACAAGAAATCTTGACCGCCTATCGTAACATCTTTTCTTCTTTAAGGGGATGGCAGTAAGACAGTCTAGTCTGACTATGCCACCCCCTCGAATATACAATATAATATTTGTCAAATGTATTATTCATTAATATGTGTATATTGAAATAAAATATCCTATCCTATCCTATCCTATTATATTTCCATAGAATGCACCATATGTCATGTTTAAAAGATGGTTCATCAGTTGACAGACCTGAGATAAAATCATACAAACATCGTAAGAATAACTGTTTTGATGCTTTCTCGTGATTTGGCCCACAGAAAGTGCCAAGCATTGAGAGTTTCCGCGATCCACGATTCTAGCTAGGCACAGCCTAGACAGCCTTGTGTAATAACTGTTCGGGTCCTCGTCGGAAAACATTGCATATGTTTGATGCAAACTCTGTGGGCCTTCTCAAGCATATCTATTTTAGTTTAGGTTTAGGTTCCTCAGAAGTTCACTGCCGTATAACCCTGAAGGAATGACTATTTTTCTGTACAGTTTGTATGAACTTTGAGGAGAGATACCACGGGGATATAGGCCAACGTTGGAAAGGCCGAAATATGCACCCCCCCCTTAATTTTGTGCATATGGCATCGACAAATTTTTTATTCGATTATGATTTTGGATAACAGGTACCACCACCATAGATCTCGTGAATATGTCCCAGTCTGATACAGAAACTACATCTAGCTTGATTCCTGGTGACATTAAAGCCTTCCCCGAGACAAAGTTTTTACACCAAGTGTGGCCTGATCCCTCAGCAAATCCAGGAACGATCAAATGTCCCATTCTGACGACGGGATAAAAACGCATTTCAATTGCTACAGTCCAAAAACTTTCAACAAAAATTTTCAGCAAGTGCGGCGACGACCCCAACAAACCAACTTAGTGACCCGACGACTGATTCTGTGAAAGGAAGCAAACAGACGCAAGAAGAGTACAACGACACACCATCAACCAACCTCAATGCACCGAGCGAGGATTATAACGTGCGATGACGTCTCTCCAAATACAAGTGTACCGGAAAACAACCACACTGTGCATATATCAATGCAGAGGTTTTACGGGGTTCGGACGGACACAGAAAAACGAATGTCTAATGCGCGAACTGATTTGACATCATCAACTGGTGTCTTCTATGAAAGTTCGAATTTGAAAAGGTCACCACCGCCTAAGAAGAGGAAGAGACCAAATAAAAAGAAACTGGCGCTGAAGAAGAGGCTAAGGAACTGTTCTGCTGATGAATGTCAATGTTTGGTATGCAGCGAGTGGTACCACAACTCGCGTGGTGGGGACCAGTGGATTATGTGTTCCTCGTGCAAGCAGTGGGCCCACGAACTGTGCACATCATTCAATGCGAACGAAGCTGTCACCTTCATATGTGACGAGTGCGACTGCATTGTGAACGATACATATGTAAATATCGGCGATGTGACAGTCCATGCATGTACAACACTATTATTTGGATATGCCCCAGTAACTCATTAATTCACATTTAGCTGTTACGTGTTCATACATTGAACAATACTTGAAAACTTGAAATTAATGATGGATTCAGGTTTCAGACCTCCACTTACAACATGATTTTGGATGGCATTACGGTTCTATTAGCGGCCCTTCAGAATTTATTAACAGCCCGTCATCAGCCGAGGTTATCCTATTATCTAATATGATGTTAGGTTGTTATTCATTTATGTTCGCTGCTAATAATTCGTAATGTCCGCCAAAATCATATTATTCTTATGTTTTTATATTGAAAACTTAACAATTAAATTGTGTATATATTGCATATATATGGCACAGTAGCATGTTATATATACGTCTCCGGCCTATGTCTATAAACATGGTTGGCGCCACTTGAGCCTTACTCCGATAGAAATGTGTGACATACTACCGAAAGATTAAAGGCACGGGCGGCGTTCGTTGCAGAAATATGCATATCTGTTCAAATCGCCATCAACAGAAGGAATATTAAAATATATATAGATTTGTTCATATGCCAAACATAATCGTAAATTATATATTGTCGTCAAGACGTACGATGGTGTACGTAAACAAGAGCCTGCTCGTGTTACAGAAGTTGTGCTTCTGTTTACATGACACAGCGCAATTCAATTGGTTAATCATACACATATGATATAAACGCTCTTTATTATTTCCATATCAGGAAAAAAGTAACAAATAACGCTCTTTATGTTTCCTATATCCGGATCTAAACAAAAGCCAGGTAACGTAACGTTTTTTGCTTTTGTTTACAATTTAAAAATATTTTGTTTACAAATTTAAAAATATTGACAATAACATACTGTTTATGCCATATTTCTGATTGTTATTTATAAGAGCAAAGTCTGTCTATATTTTACTATTTTATGGCGGTTTTTGACGGAGGTGAATATTTTAACAGCATACCCACCGCCAACACCGCCCGTATCTTTAAAGGTACTCAATCCGAACAGAGGGTCCCCATCTCAACAGATTCCAACAACAACAATCCGATCAGAGGGTCCTATATTACTATTTCTTTGGCTTTGGGGGTAAAAAATATTTGATTCGAGTCGAGGAACCCATCAAACAAAGCTCAGAGTTATTAGATATTGATTTTTGAAATTTGTTAAGTTCTCGAGATGAGTACTAATCATTGCCGTCAATTTCGTATCCTGCTCGAGATTTTTACACCTAAACTCTATTCAAACAGACAAGGATGGATAACTCTAAAATCAAGTGGTAATAATAGCGCAATTTTGACTGAGATCTGGGCCAGAAAGAATTCCCGATAATGAAAAATAATAGATTTCTAAAATCGATATCTAACAAATCTGAGCTTTGATGGGTGACTTCCTCGACTCGAATCAAATATTTTTGACCCCGAAGCCATTGAAATAGTAATTGAGAGGAGTTTTATCGGATTGAGTACCTTTAAGTCTGCATCTCTACAGCGAAATATATATCTTAGTGAATGTGTTACTTTAAAGATGGTGTATCTCTCCCTGAACTTTTTCTATAGACTTGATGGTAAAAAAAACAATAACTGATTGCAAACGGGGGCTTCTGTCAATATAAAATAATATTTGACCAATTTTGTTTCATGTATCGGGACATAATTAAAATATGGCTATATTTAAAACACTGTATATATGTTTAGTTGAAAATCTATCTTTTAATATTCTTTTAATGTGTAAAAGTTGTTGAGATTAATAATGCAAAAGTACATTCGCAACAAGTTTCCTATACATTTTGATTTGGAATTGGTACCGGGAAGAGATAGAGTATCTTTAAAGAATAAAAACATAGAAACTCAAAACATTTCAGGGCAAATGTTGTATGTCATTCATATGGAAAGCCGATTGGGGCATGCTTGTTGCTAGTTGCTCATTGCTAGTTGCTTTTTGCAGACTGTACACTAAATAATGAAATTCAACTTCACAAAACGTGATTTGGCACATGTATTGCCTACTATTGGTCTACATTTAAAACGATTGTCCGAGTGAAATTTATGTAGTCTGTTGTTTAGAGAATTGGGTTTAACATTGCTGATCAGTGGCAGAATATTGGGTTTTTAGTTTCAGCACTAAGTGTTAGGCATGCGAACTACAGTGCAACTCCCAGTTCCCATTAAATTCCAAGGTGACTTTCATCAACACGAATAACTAATCGGCTAATCGAACCGTGTCAGATGCATGGTGACAATGCTGGGGTGGGGGAAGGGCCCGAAGGGGTGTCTACTTTGTGATTTTATATCATTATTGTGCGCATATTGTTATCTTTTGTGTGATATGCATTGTTGAATTATTTATAAATGGTGTCTTTGAATTTAAAAATGGCATACCGATACTTGTTGTCAAACTTTAACATTCAGTTTGTGACACCATATTTTCTTTCGTCATTATCACAACTAGCAATTAGCAACAAGCAATTAGCAACTAACAACAAGCATGTCCCCTTCGACTTTCCATACATTCACAGGCCCTGGTTTGTAACGCGCTATACTATGTGTCCGGGGGTTTTGTGTTCTTCCTGATTCTTGTACATGAATTAACCTCATGTTTTCATTTTGTTTCTCAGACAAATGATACTGACGCTCTTTATTAATACCATATCAGGAATTGACTTGCAGTGACCGCTTTGCATTGCTTAATGCCTTTTTATATTTTCTCACAGAATTAACACCATATCAGGAATAGTCTAACATTGGGCGCTCTTTATTGTTTGATACCTGTGCTTTTTTCTGGTAAGCTGAAATTGCCTCAGGAATGTTTGGCTAATTTGATGTCAAATCGGTTAAACTTTGGAGATCCAAACAACCATGTTGATTTAACCTACAAGTACTTGCTACTCTCGGAAGTCCATTTAAAAATAATCAATGATAAAATCGAACTGCAAGGTAGAGTTCAGTACATTGCTACGCTGGTCTGGCCACTGCCATCTAGTACACAAAATGTGAGAAACTCACTCATTTGTTATTTGTATATATGTTTTAAACATATATACAAATAGGTGAAAATATATCTTTTACAATTATTTTAATGTGTAACAGTTGTTTGAGATTAATAGTGCAAATGTAGTCGTAATAAGTTTCTCATACATTTTGTTTTGGAATTGGTACCGGGAGGAGATAGAGCATCTTTAAAGAATAAAAACATATATACTAGTTTCTCATATCTCCGTGGGTTCTCATGTTTCCGTGGATGTCGCGTTTTCGGGTATCCAAGGTATTTATGACAACATCGTGCGCGTGCAATGTCGCGAGAAATATTTTACAAGTAACCCTACGCTGCCGCAACGGAAATTGATTGCTTTTATTGAGAATTTACACAAGAAAACAGATTAAAATGAGAAAAAAACAGGTAAGTTATCTATTTTTCAATATTATATACATATTCATTGCATTATAAATCAATTATAAGTGAGTATAATAAATAAATTAGTTTAGAATTCCGTTGGGAAAAGGTGTCATTTTTTTATTTTTTTTTTGGTCACGTGACCTTATTCCGGATATCTGTTCAGGAATCAGGGAGCTAAATGTGTTCTAGAGTCGGGGAGCGAGTACACCGTGGAATGCTAAAGGTGAAGGTAACTGAAGAATGACCTTCACCTGATACATGCGACACGTTATTAAAGGATGACATCGCGTTTATTTGATTTGTACATAATATCTAAATAATTTAAACTGGTGAATGAATGGGGGAACGGATTTTTGTGAGCGGGAAATGTATTTAACTAGCTGTTGTAGATCTGGGTTTTTCCAGATCAAATTTGGCTGTGGGATAGCCCTGTCGTACACTTGGGGATTTATTTTAAAAAGTAAACACATGACCTATGATTTTTCTTGCATTTTCGTGATCAACTGGTGTCAATCTAGCTGGGTAAACATCACTGGTATGGCCTGCAGGCTTCAATTCAGTGAATTTGGCCGAAACATTAACACTGTCGCCTATGGGAAACCATTTAGTTCAGTGATTCCTATAGAACACACCTATTTGGTTCAACAGAACAGGTGCTGTTATTGAGTGCTACCAAATATCAAAGTATGTGATTGATTAAGAACTGGAATGTAGTAAAGATTTATTGTTTCTTTTAAAAAAAAAATGACATGAGTTGTAATTGATTATAGTAACATAAGCTATGTAACAATTTTTTTCTTCAGATGATTGTGTTTCAAGAAGTAATCCAGATAATAATTGTTATCATTTCTTTAAAAGTCCAAGCCAATGAATCATTATATTTTTACAGGTATAAAGACTCTTTATTAAAGAGTAAATGATTTAACATACCAGTTTTACCTTTATCTTGATTAAATCTAAAACACTTGATATTTTCTATTTTCCAGAAAACACCTCTGAGAGTTCAGAGAAAGATAAAGACTTACTCAAAAGAAAAAATGATGTCAGCTTATAATGAAGTGATAGAGAATAAGGTAGCAGTGACTAGAGCAGCCAAGATGTATGGCGTTCCAGAACAGACCGTGTTCTGGGGCGTGTGAAAGCAGGGTGTTGGCGCCCAGGGCCACAGACCATTCTTTCCCTTGACGAGGAAAAGACACTTGTTGATCACGTTGTGCAAATGGGACACATAGGTTATGGCTACACTCATACACAGCTGCAAATACTGGCCAATGATTTGGCTATCCATTTGAATAAACAATTAAATAGAAAATAATCAAAGTCTACCGGGATGAGTAACAACTGGCTGTATGGATTTCTGGAAAGATCGAACGAAGTTCTAAAAACCGTAAAACCACAGTCGCTTGACTCCCTTCGAGCTAAGTCAGCATCCCCAGAAGTGATAGGGAAATATTATGATTCCCTTAAAGAGATCATGGATAAGTATCAGTTCCATGACAATCCACATCTGATATACAATTTAGACGAAACTGGAATACAACCCCAGCATAAGCCGAGTAAGATTGTTGTGGCTAAGAACTCAAAACCACAAGAAATGACTTCACCAAGAGGTTCAACAACCACCATTATTGGATGTGCAAATGCCATTGGTACCGTGTTGCCGCCATTTGATATATTTAAAGGGAAGCGTCTTGTGTCCGACTTAACAGAAGGTGCCCTTCCTGGAAGCAGTTTTGCAATTAGTGATTCAGGCTGGTCCACTGGAAAGTTGTTCCAGCAATTTCTTGAAACCCATTTCCTTAAATATGTACCAGCATCAGATGAGAAGAAGCTTTTATTTTATGATGGACACACATCCCATGTTCTATTAAGTACCATAGAGTGGGCCAAGGAGCATAAAATAATTCTGTTTGTGCTTCCCCCGCACAGCAGCCACTTGTTACAGCCTCTTGATGTGTCATGTTTTGGACCATTGAAAATATATTACAATCGATTTGAATGCAGAGTGTAATTTGTTGTTGAAAACTCATATTGGCCGCATCATAACTCGGTATGATATGTGTGGCATATCTTCAAAGGCATATGCTAAAGGTATGACAATACACAATGTTTTGTCTGGTTTCAGGAAGACCGGTATTTATCCATTCTCGAGAACTGACAGTTCTCCCTCTGCACTTATCTATTGTGAAATGGGCTAAGTGTGACAACTGTTGATCACTGGTGCCATTTGATCTACTGCACTGAAGTTATGGTGGTTAGATTACATGCACCTTTCTTGTGCCCACACTGTTAAATCTGTTTAATATGGATCTGAAACTATTATGATCATTATGATATAAAGAACACCAGGATATGGCATATTTAGCTAATGGATTTGACAATATATATATATCAATAGACTTGATTATACCTGTAAACAAATTGTGTGTGTGTAAATACCTTTATAAATGTGAGCCCTAAATAAAATTGTATCACATTTCTACTCTGCAACCTGTTGGTGACAGTGCAACCACCTTACCAGGCTAATACTCACCCACCCATATTGAAATCAGTATATGTTTTCATAAAATAAATCTGTAATACCATTGAGTTTGTAATTTAAAAAAAAATTGGTTATCCACACTCTCGAGTCTGACATGCCAAATTTAATGGTACAATCACAATTGCAATTTGTTTGGCTCCCCAACAACAATAAAATACATAGGTATTTATTTTTGAGGCTTTTTGCCTTTTGTGGTGCCATATTTCAACTGATTCTGCGACAGAAACCATAAATACAGAAGTAACAGACAGCCAAATAATAGCAGACAAGTATCAATCTATTTAGAACCCCTTTCTGGAAGACCAAAATGGTCCCAAGAGAATCCAGCCTGCACCAGTCAGCCAAAATACGAGAAACATTGACCCAATTTTGACTACCTACGGGTGGTCACTTCCAGGGCTTATTTTATGCAGTAATAATTTGAATTTCTTCCTAATATTTGACATACAAAGAGAGAATACATCAATTTAAATGTAATATTAAAATATATAAAGCATGACATTTACAAATATTTTGGGGATGTATTCCTTAGATCCACGGAAATACGAGAACCCTGTATAAACTCAAGACATTTTCAAATGCTGTATGCCATTCACAGGTCAGGCCTACTATGGCTGAAGGGGTCACTCTCACCAAAAAAAGTGCCGAAGGGTACACAGGGTTTGAAAATGTGCTGAAGGGTACACAGGGTTTGTGATCGGCACAAACACCATTACTTAAAATTAAATTGTGTTTATGAAAGTCTGGCCCCCATTAGCAGTTTGTTTTCAGTACATTTTAATATTCATTGGAACATAAACAATTATTCTGTAACAGAAATCATGGCAGATACGAAAACTGAATGTCCTTTAGAACGACATTTCAAACCCTGTGTACCCTTCAGCACATTTTGAAAATCCTGTGTACCCTTCAGCACTTTTTTTTGCTGAGAGTGACCCCTTTGAACAGCCTTTATATGTGTCCGGGGTTCGTGTGCTCTTCCTGAATTATTGTACATGAACCTCGTGTTTTATATTGTGAAACCCGAACCGAAGATATATAGCAATTTCCCATCCGTGTTCATTTTGTTCATACACAATTGATATAAACGCTCTTTATTAATACCATATCAGGAATTGACCTGCAGTGACCGCTTTGTGTTGCTTAATGTCATTTTCTATTTTCTCACAGAATTGACACAATCGCTCTTTTTTCATACCGTATCAGGAATAGTCTAACATTGGACGCTCTTTATTGTTTAGTGTTTGATACTTGTGAATTTGTCTGGTAAGCTGAAATTACCTCAGGAATTGTTTAACTAATTTTATGTCCAATCTGAGTCCGCGTCACTAAGTTCTAGGTTAAAATTTGGAGATCCAAACAACCATGTTGATTTAACCTACAAGTACTCGCTACTCACGGAAGTTCATTTAAATATAAATCAATGATAAAATCGAACTGCAAGGTAGATTTCAGTACCCTGATCGTGCCATGAATCTCGACTCGGGCTAACGCCCATAGAGATCATATTCCACCAGTACAAAACCTTGGAAGTTTTTTAAGTTTTTACAGGGAACCTTGTAACGCGGGGAATATATTTCTTAGTTATTATCTGTACCTTAAAGCAACATGGCAGTTTGCGCTCAAAAATACACATAATATTATTCGCTTTGGAATTTTTCTCAGTATCGAAATAGGTCGATAAATATCTCAACTACCTTTCTACGAGATTATGTAACCCAAACAAAGACGCATATAAAGTAATAACAAATACAACTGTGAATACGGTGTTTGGATCCCAAAAACAAAACGACCATTTGCAGGACATGGATCAAAAAGAGCGTTCCGTTGTAGTCTATTCCTGATATTCATCTGACTCCTGGCGAAAAGTTGAAAATGGATGAAAAATTGCTGTGACACTTTGGCAGGCGTTTTTCAGAGTTTATTTATCGACCTATCGTATCCGTCGCTCCAAATTACGTAGAAAATAATTTGGAGGTTCGAATGAGCCATGTATGTGTAATAATATTTTCTGAGACGATATCGCAATAAACATTGAACTAATGACCAGGGTAGGGTTCAGATAAAGGCAGCTATCACTTAATGATTTATTGCGGATGAACCAACCAGACAGAGATAATACACTTCAGGCCTCAGGGCCCTAAACAACAAACATGCAAACATATATAACAAATAGATGACTGATGACAACAAAATAAAATGTCGAGGTGAATAAGAGTGTGAAAATGAATGAAATGATCAAAGGCCCCTAACACAAAATCTATACCACCACTCGTATAAATATTTGTACTTTAATTATCGATCCAATCGACCTAGTTTATCTTTAAATATAAAAGGGTTCCAGCTGAATTCAGATATACTTACATGTAAAGGTTTGTGGTACAGATCTTGAGTCAGAGGCCTGTGTTTGAGCTTGAACATGCAGACAGACATGTACGATACAATACATGCATATGACACAGACATTAATATTATAGAACAGGACTAATTACTTCCCTACTGATGCCTATCTAATAGATAATGATGATATCTATGTGTCAGGTATAGTTAGAAAACTGAATCAGTCTATTGTAAAACTAGATAAGGTTAGATTAGTTATATGATACTACCCGCCAAGCCGAAGGCCGCCAAAATAGAATAGAAATAAAGACATATACTTTGAATTATAGAATGTGCGAGACCTTCAATGGAACTCAAGTTGAGGTTGGAACCGAGTATGTGTTCTCTATCCTCAAATGACCAACAGTCGCCTTGCCACTATTAAAGTCATGTCTTCCAAAGAATGAAATGCACAATCCAATCCTAACATATGTCTTGTTCAGAATGACGCCCTCACTTAAGACCAATCCTACTCCAACCTTACTATTAGAGATTCATAAAGTTAAATTGAAACTGAACTAACTTTGATTATACTAATCGGTTAACGACTTGCATTAGTAGGGACCCAATTCGTCCTGTTCCTTCATCATTTAGGTGAAGGTTATCTTCACAATACAGTTCTGACTTTGGTGCTCCTTTGGTGCTAAAGACTCTATAAGTTCTTATGAATTGCATTTTTCTTTCCACGCACATTTCTGATAACTTCTTATTTACATTAATAACCTTCTCACCTAATATGTCTATATCCTTTGGCCGCGGAATAATTGCGGACATAATTAACTTTGCAGGGCTTGCTTCCCGAGTTCGAGCAATAAGGGTTGAGAAGGCTTTACTAATGTTATCCTCTGATGTCGACTCAATGTTGTTAGTGCCAACATGATAGATGATATGAGTGTATGAATTTAAAGGTTTACCATTCAACTTCTTGCTTTGGATCAAATTGGCTAGTCTCTTTATGTTGATTCCTCGAAATATCATAACTTCAAGAGTACGAATACATCTAACATGCTTGCATATGGAGTCAGACTCCAAAAGAGCATTCCTCTGTCGTTTAACTGGAAAAAACATAAAGTGGAGTTACTATTCAAAGACTCGTAATAATATGATCCCTCATTTGCTTAGCTATTAAAAATTTGTCTCGTACTGTATAACTTAAATATCTCTTATAAGCATCACTTGACCAGTCACCCATCAACTGAATCAATTCACCCGGCACTTGTGCCTGAAAGGCCCAAGTGGCTCCCCCTCTCCTAAATCCATGGGTTGAATAGAGCACTGGATCTCTACCAGTCTTTCTTATCACTTTTTTAAGAAATGCTTGAAATTGTTGATAGGTGACTGGTCGGTGACCTTCCAAATGCATGAATGCAGGATTGGTGACTTCTCCCGGTACTAGATTTATCATATTTCTATAAGCTGCCACTGGGCACAATCTGGAGCCTGGGATAGATAGCACTGGCATTCTTAATGTTTTTTGTCCAAATTGAATAGTTTTTGACCATTTAATAACAACTAACAGAACTCCTTCTAACTGCAAGATATCTCCCCTAGTAAGCTGATGACCCGAATCAAACTTAGAATCAGACTCTGGAACTAAATTAGACTTTCTGAGCATTAAAAAGAATGCCATTAGAAACATTGACCAGAATGTAGCGTCTTTGGGGTTGTTGTGATCCAAGTGTTTTGATATTTCTAATAAAATGGCTGGTGAAATAGGCTCAGCTTGTTTGATTGAATGAGGGTTAAGTCTAGACAGTCCCCTCAAGGTGAGCTTAATTTCATGAGCTTCAAATTGCTCAGAATTGTATCCTAGCTTAATATGCAAGGCATTTACTCCACTCAAGTAATTTCTAATAGAATCAGTTGATTTAAATGATCGACTGAGAAACTGTATATAATATTGTAATGTTTCTTTCTTAGCCGGAAGTGCTTCAATCATGAAGTATTCACAGAACAGAAAGTATGACTTCCACTGAATTTGATGGTTTCTGTTTGTACCTTCGGAAAATGCATTAACGACTGACTTCTGTGTGTCTTTCTTCAACTGCTTAAACTCTAGGCCTAGAAAGAAAATCACCAATCATGCGAAAAGGAGAAAATTTCCTTTTTTAACTGAATTTCCTTCATCACTTTATCTTTGGTAGCCCTATGAAATTCCCTTTGGTGATGAGGATTTTCGTACAATCTGCTCAGATTATCTGGGAGCCTATTCTCACTGCCGGCTATATGCTCGGTGCGGACTTCAAATTGCCACAAAGAGGCAATATAACAGATTTCCCTGAGACATGATTGCAAAAATTGATTCTTGGTTGCCCCTTTATTAACCACAGCCACTGACGTAGCATTATCACATTTAACAAGAATTCTTCTCCCAGTTAACTCTTTGCCCCACAATTTCAAACAAATCACTATCGTCCACATCTCAAGTTCATTGATATGGAGTGACTTTTCCATGATGTGAGCAGGAAATTGCTCATGGAAAAGCTGGTTGCCACAGAGCCCACCACATGCCGTTAGCGTGGCATCTGATGCTACAATCTCATCTGCCTGCGACCAGTTTTCCCAGGGCATCATGGAAACGCCGTTATAAATAGGAAGAAATTTGTTCCACCACTCTAAATCCATTCTAACATAATCTGGGATGCCGAGACTAATTCTTTTATTAGCTTTGAATGTTCTGAGCCACACCAAAATTCTTGACACAAATATTCTGCCCGGGCGTACGCAGCTTGCCACAAAATGCAGTTTCCCCAGAAGGGATTGGACCTCTTTAAGAGTGGCACTACTTTTTCCAATCCAGTTTCTGACAATTTTCCTTATTTCCACCAACCGGTCTGCAGTAATTTCAAGAGTGAGTCTCTCGGTGTCAAATAAGACACCAAGAAACACCATCTTGGTTGCTGGGCTACATGACTTGGAGCTGGACTCTTTCAATCCCCATTTGTCTAGAATTTTTGACAAAGTTAGGAATGCGGTCTCAGCATACTCTGGAACTTCAGCCCCTGCAAGGTCATCTAAATAGTTGATTATAGGGCAATTCTCCATTCTCAGTGTAAATGCAACAGCATTTGTTACTCTTTGGCATATGAATGCCGCAGACCTTAAACCCATACTCAGTACCAAATCACAGTACAATTTCCCATCTATTTTGTAAGCCACCATATTTATATCACCCGGATCTATAAAAAAAACTGCCTGTATGCTCGGTGCAAATCTTTTTTGTAGAGTTTACAAAATTGTCCTTTCTCTTTGATTAGTTCAACCAAACTATCGACATTTGGATAACACACTTTGATATTTTCACCCAAATAAGATTCCTTTGGAATATTGTCATTAATTGAGCTACCCGAAGGAAAGCTCAGATCCAATATAACCCGCCTTTCTGAGGTATTTCCTTTTGGAACTGTATTCAGCGGGTTAATCCGAATGTTTCCATTGAAAGCTTTTTCTGACAATGGACCTAAGACAGCCTTGTGGTGCAATTCTTTTCTAATATAATCTCTCATGTAATGAGGATAATCTCTTGCACCCCTGTGATTTTTTATATTAGAATTAGGCTGACTGAAGTCCCTTGAGCCATAAAAACCCAATGGAAACCCAAACTCTAAGAACTGAGACACTTCTTTATCATCATATCCCACTAGCATTTGTTTAATATTGTCAATGTTTAAATTTGATCCCACTGGGATTCTACAACCCTGAAAATTATATTTCCCTGAATCTATGATATCTTGATGTACCTTCAATAGTTTATCGATCTCCCCCTGAGAACTCAATGAGCTTGGTTCCACTTTAATATTTAAAACAGTATGTTTAACAGAACTTTGCTCCTCGACCCTCATGGATTTATCAATATATTGATGGTCCCGAGCATTGATCAATTCAGACATGCAGTCCCCTTTATAAATCACATCAATATCACCATGCGTATTGACAATATTGTCACATGTAATAGATGAACTATGATATTCTCTCTCCCCGTCATGCTTGTTAACTGTGTCATGACTGGCAGAGACAACAATAGATTCTGATGTATCAACAAAATTACTGTCATGGCATTTCATATATGCTGGATAAAATATTTGAGCAAGAGGATTCAATTCTAGTTTGGTAGGAACAATAATCGGTTGATGAGCTAGTCATGCTACTTTGTAGGGACATACAGGTGATGCCTCGGCATGAAATGCCTTTTCTCGCTTAACTTGCCAGCATGTCGCGCAAAAATGCTCAACAGTCCTAACTTGACCCCTCACCGTCGCCTTGTGTGGTGCTTGCATTGTGCACTTGGTTCTATTAAACATAGAACAGAACCATGAACCTTGAGTGTCAGAACTCTCTCTTTCACTCGGTGCAGATATCTTGACAGACGATGTGGGGAACAATTTAGGTTTGCTTCTAACATGCTTTGCGAGAATCGGAGTTTCAATGGTAGATGAATCATCTGCCCAAGTATTGATACCTAGCTCCAACCGACGGAGCCAATCTCCGTAGAAATTTAGAAGAGCTTTCCAATCATATATTGTGTAATAATACACAATCTTTTTAAGCAGTTTCAATCGACCATTGCTTTCTAATTGTGTAATGCCGGGCCTCATGATTGTCTCCAATTCACCAGCAATAAACTGCTGAAATGTCAAGTCATTATATGCTAGGTTGGAACCAACATATTCGAACTGCAATGTTGAATGTGGAAATATCTGCGGATGGATTACACGGTCACTAGCTTTGGCTTCGATACCGGATTTGTGTACCGACTGAGTCATTTTACGATCACAAACTTGACCAAGATGAGACTTAGTCTCAGCTTTTTGTTCGATTTCAATGTCAACGTCGACCTCCGAAACACTTCCTGCAACTAGACCCATTCGTCTCATTTTCGAATCAACCAATCTATTTAGGAATTCAATCTGTCTCAGATCGTCCAGATCTTTTTGATCTGACTTAGAGTCTTGTTGGGCATTAGTGTAACTGTCAATCGGGTTACACAAGTTACTGTTACCTCGCATACCTTTCAATTGCGCCGTCTCGTTCCTTGTTCGGTCCAACTCCGCCTTCAAACGTCTCTTTTCTGCCAGTTGTTTCTCTTCCTCGCGTTCGCGCCTCGCTTCTGACAGCTGATCCCTCAACTTCCGGATTTCCTCATCCTCGTCAATAGCCTCTTCGTCCTGTTCGGTTTTCATTACTATTTCGTCAGCTGCGACCTCCTGATCCATGACAAATGAACCATCCCTGTCGTCTTTTGATATGTCAGGCGATTTCGGCTGACTTCCCGTATGAAGTGCCACATAATTTACCCCCTTGGTGTTACGCAGGCTTCGAGAGTCTTTTGTTGACATATCGGAACAGTGTACGACGCGTTACTGACTATGAATCCGAATTTCAGCGTTCTCAGTAACAAACTCTTCAAATGCAGTCAAATCACGTCAAAAAATTGTAGCAATTATAATCGACTACTTCAATTCAAATCAAATTTAGATATGTACCTCTAGCTGGTTAGAACAAAAGTTATAAACAAATAAGGCCAATTACCCAGGATAAACTAAGCGACGCAAAGCAAAATCGCTCACAAAGTCACTTAACTCGTGAAATTTCTCGTTAGGAATTTCACATATGAAGTAGATTTATTAAGAAACATATAATAACTAAGAAATATATTCCCCGTCTTAGTTTTTCGACTTTATAAGGTTCCCTGTCAAAACTTCAAAAAGTTCCAAGGTTTTGTAATGGTGCACATGGAATATGATCTCTGCGGGCGTTAGGCAGAGTAGAGATGCATGGCATGATCTATGCAGTACGTTGCTAGGCTGGTCTGACCACTGCCATCTCGTACACAGAATGTGTGAAACTCACTCATTTGTTTATTTTAAACTGGTGTCGGTTACAATTAAAATTGCATAATCCGATTCCTATTTATTTGTATTCGGGGGGAGGGGCAAAACATATTTGATTCGAGTCTCGGAATCCACCTATCAAAACTCAGAGTTTTTAGATACCGATTTTTGAAATCTATTTTTCACCATCAACAATTATTAGGCCCAGTAAACAGACGACGAGCCGACAGTCTCGGACCAAATTTCGGATGAAAATGGATAACTCTAAAAGGCTTTCGTTAACACAATAAGACCAAATTTCGTCGATCAACATGTTGATAAATAACACGTTTCGGGCAATTTTATACTATATATAGTTGACAGTCGTTAGAATTATTTTTTGGGCAATTAATTGATTCTGATAACTGAAGCGGCGTTTCTAAAAATGTTGTTGTTTTTGGAATCTGATATATCAATATTTGGTGCATTTGTCAAACTATCTTTTACCTACTTCCAAATTAGGTAGAAAATATTTGGAAGCTCGAATATGTTTAAATTAATTACGTATATATAGACATATTACGTAATGGCAGTGGTCCACGCCCGATAACCCTACAGGCTGGTGGCTGTGGGTAGGCATATTGCTGTAGTGATATTGTGTGGCGGTTTTCACACGTGTGCTCAGAATTTGAGGAAAATCATAAATTCTGGAATCCAGCCGGCGAGAACGCTTATGGCATTAGATAGGACCATGACTGGTGTATTCATACACCATTTGTGATACCCCTGTGCCTTTAGATATATTTTTTATTACTTAATTTGTCGAATTTTACAACCGGTTTTTGTCGTTTATCAAAGAAACTACCTAATATAAATGGTAGAAATCTCGATATGTAGGCTTCATGTACACATGTCACTAGATGCACATTCCATTGATACAATGAAACCAAAATCCACAATAAAAGACATATTTTTCGTGGAAAAATATCGATTTTCCTGAGTGTCATATCACAAATTTATGACAGGCATATTGCCTCCGCAGATAGGCTCATGGCAAAGCACAAACTTGTTATGATAGGCAAGTGGCATTGTTGATAGGCACGTGGTAAATATTGACCAAGCTCCAATTTAGCACTTTAAAGCCAACAATATGCAACTTCTGGCATATATTATTTTATAAATACACTCTGGAATGATTATTCATTCATATAAAATAGACAGAACCACACATATGTGTGCATGACGTGAAAATTAACGCACGAGTTTGTTACGCGGAATGTTACAACGATGGGGCGCGAGTTGTAACTTGCAGCATAATTTAATTTTCTCACCACGCACACATAATGTGTGGTTGTGTTTTATTACACACCCACTAGAACTATTCAACATCGAGATTTAGCGTTTATTGATTCGTTTCTGTCGTAATATATAGCCATTTTTATCAAACTGATAGGCGACTTTATTAATAAAGTTTGTAGTTCTTGTTCAAAAGATAAAGTTGACGTAATTTGTGACTCGTGACGTCGACGTTTTCCGTATTGTATACGTGTTGAATACGTTGGTAAAGATATTGTATGGGCTACACACTGCTCAATATAAGAAAATTAACACAAAGATTAATCCAGATCGGGCTTTATTTCTTCTGGTTCCGAAATTATTTTAGCTTCTTTCTAAATAGATAATTGAGCGGAGCCTGAGTCAGATATAAATACAATTGGACCACTATAAATGGTTGGAATTTTTTGTCAATACCGTGGGGCAGGTTGGGTACGAAGTAGGTACAAAGTGTCGGCTCTTTCACTAATGGCCTTCTAACGTCAACCATTTCTGAGATGTGCATTACAGTTTAAACGGAAGTTGCAAAACCCGCTCAAATTTGTGCTATTATTCATAATAAACTTAATAAATACTAATTATTTCTAAGTTTTAATACATTTTATCAGATTTATTGACTAATTTCTGCATTTAGAAGCAGAATCTTAGATTTAAAGACACGGTTGGCCTTGGCGGTGGGTATCCTGTGAAAATATCTCCACCCGTCAAAAACCGCCACAAACAGAAAGAACATCAAAATGTAGATAGACTTTGTCCGTATACAAATAAGAAATATCGCATAAACAGTATGTTATGGTCATATGTTTGACCATTGTTATGTAAACAAAAGCATAAAAAGTTACTTTTCTGGTGTTTGTTTATATTATGATGGTAAACATAAAGAGCGTTCTTTGTTGGTGAATACCTGATATGGAACTAATAAAGAGCGTTTATATAATTTGTGTGTGATTAGCCAGTAACACTGTGCTGTCTTCTGTAACACAACCAGGCTCTTGCTTAGGTAAAATATAGTAGGTCTTTATGATAACATGCTGTTTAGGCGATGGTCATGGTATATATGAACGGAACTGTATGTGTTTTAATGTTTTTCTGTTTACGGTGTTTGGAACAAATATGAATATTTTCGACAATGAAGGCCGCACGTGCCTTTAAATGTCAGAAAATCTGAAATCATCCCGCGATGACAACTCGATATTTTTTTTCTGAGGTGATCATTTCTCCGATATGATATCGTACTCTGTGAATTTTAGAGGCACCCAAAAACCTGCCCCACGGTATTGACAAAAACATTTACCACTATAAATGCACACGAAATCTCACGGCGATTCCTCCTATATATAGCCCATGAGACAACAGCGCCCACTCAATTAAGTTAACGCCCCACACACATTTGTATTATTGCTCGGTGCTCCTGTTTATATATCTTTATTATCCTCCATATATGGAGATTCATATATAAATGTTTATATTATGAGAACAAACACAATTTGGTACATAACACAGTGTATAAAAAATGTAAGATTACAAACATATCTACAACACATATCTCAATATGTATGATGAACCAACTACACATGCACATATACACACATTCATGCACTACATAAGGTAGACATTCTATTCTACAGCCATATCGTACTTACAGACAGAGAAATAACATACTCCGGGATCTCTCTCTCTCTCTCTAGAAGTGTGATATGAACAATTACGAACACGCTAATAACGGCATGTTATGATCGAGTTTATATGAAGGTTTGGGAGATCTATAGTCAGGACTTGGCGTCAGTCGATCAACATATACTCTCCAGAGGAATGCAGCTTTGTTCACGAAAAAGTATATTAGTTTATTTTCTTCTTCGGGAGCACAGTATATGTTTTCATGTAGACCTGTTAGTAGAACGCGCGTTTTGGATTATACATCCAGTTTGTCATACTGCATATAAATGTCTACATGAAACAAGTTTAGTAGCTCGAATTCAAAGGTATTTCGATAGTCGCAAATGGAAGAACATTCGATTAAGGCATGTTTTACAAGATCTTTATGTTTGATGTCACATAATACGCAGGTTTCCTCATTTGTTTCCAGAATACAAATAAGGCGTGCAATAAGTAGATATGATTTTTTATGGGCTGGGTATATGCGACAATTTTCCCATAGCCGGGACATGCATAACGTTGGATGGACGGCAGAGAACCTGGCAAGTCGAGTATCCTCATTTACGCCCATGTCCCAATATTCTCTATTAACTTTTTACCATGATTCGTTTATGGCACATTTCCATGTGGATTTCTTAGGGCATGTTGAATTTTCGATGTAGTTCTCAAGAGCTTCGGTCATGTCATATTTGTTAAGAGTGTCAATGATGTCAGACATGTAACATGATGATGAACATGTAGTGCCAACAATGTACTGATATAAGCGCGTGAGAAATACTTGTTTCACAGTTTTAGAAGAGTTTAAGTTGCACAAAGAACCGAAGAATGACATTTTACGTTTTTCGATAAGTGACACCATAGACGAGGTTCCGACTAATCCTTGCGCAATAACCGTTTCTGTACGATGGTGAAGGCCCTGGTAATACTAAACAGAATCTGTGAGTTCGTTCCAGGCGATCAACGTGTTTTTGGTTCAAATTCCAGAGAAGTTCAGACCCGTACAGCCCTTTAGGTATGACCACCGACGAATATATCAACGAGCAACTTGTTGGGGTCATACCACCCGGGTAAAGTCCGGCGTTGTCGAGCATCATAAACGTGCTACGAGTCTTATCGCATATATGCTCAGTGAATATTCCATTAAAGTCATACTTATCAAGATAAATGCCCAAATGAGTTATGTTAGTGGTTTCTTTGACATCTGAGGTACCAAGGTTCCAAAGTCGATCCTGACGCGAAAATTCGGATTTGGTTTCATTAAATACAACTACAGCGCATTTATTTGGGTTATATCGATACCGCCATTTGTTACTGTAGTCGTAGCAAATATCACATAATGCTGATAAACCACATTTGCTGAGAGACAGCAGAACCATATCGTCTGCATGTGTCGGAGACGTACAATTTACACCGAGCATGTTTAAGCCAAACGGCGAGTTTGCAAGGATATGTATCAATTCGTCAACGTAGATCATATAGTACAAAGGGGAGAGGACTCCTCCCTGCCTGGCTCCCTGTCGCACATCAAACCACCTGGAAAAAACGTTGTTATGACGAATAGAACAGGTTACATTGATCAGAAGCTCGCGCATCAATCGAAATAAGTTTCCTCTGAATCCACATGTGTGCAATTTGTATAACAATCCGTTAACCCAGACGGTATCGAACGCTTTCCAGACGTCTAAAATAGGCTATACAGCTTTTGTTTACTATCGGATACATATGCGATACATTCTTTCATTACATATGACGTCATTGTTGCGCTTATGCCCTTTTGGAAACCGTGCTGAAGGGGGTGTATATTAAGTAGACATGAATCGTTCTGGTCGAAGAGAAAAAAAAACAAATATATGAACGCCATTCTTTCGCAGAACGCCAAAAATAAAACCGGCTATAAATGGTAGCTATATTATCTGTATGTAGTGGACCATGACCATTCAGTCTGAAAACTGCACAAAGCTGGCATGGCTCATATTTTTACATTAAAATATGCTGAATAGTTTGGGCTATACTTTCCCAATTTTCAATTAAAACCCCATTTTGCAAGTTTGTCACAGTTAAAACGTTTTACATTACAACTGCCAGTATTTAGTTCTTGGAAATAAGTAGTGTATATGTTTCCTGACTCATGGGCGATGTGAATTTACAACACTGTGAATAATATAGCATCACAAAAGCGTTTTTCTCAGACTAAAACCACTATTGATCATTGTGCTACATGCGTATCTGTGTTTGCCATATGTCTATCCTCTCGGAGTTTGGCTATTCAATATGCCTACCACAAAATATTGACGGGACAGTATGTCAAATAGCTTTTTTAAACTGAAAAATGCATTATTTGAGTTCGCAGTCATGTTTGTCTTGTCACTGAGATACTATACCACATGTATCCACGAAAATAACTTACAAATCGACATGCTGAGCAAATTTGGGAGTCTGTTTACTTTGAAAGTTTGAAAAAGTCGACAAAATCCGATATATTTTGTCTTCAAACCACGTATTCTACAATGCCAAATTGTTACCAAGAGATTCAACTTATAAATCAGACATTACTGCATCTGGCGTGATAAAAAAATCTGACCTTTTACAGCGTATTTGATCAATTATAATCTAAAACATACCTTGGTTGAGAAACCCGCCACGCAATATCACTACAGCAATATGCCTACCCACAGCCACCAGCCTATAGGGTTATCGGGTGTGTGATCAGACCAGCGTAACAGGGGACTGAAATTTGTCTTGCAGTTTGTGATAAAATAAATGTTCCACACAGCTAGGAATAGGTTACAGTACACCAATTATTGTCCATATGCGACAGTGTTAATGTCCGGGGCTATGCTCGATTCCTTGTGAATGTTGGAACTTTCTAACCTAGTCAATTTTGATGAATGACTCTGACCAAATTTTCAAACATACCCCCATTAAATGCCAGGTTAATTATTTCACCCACTCTGGGTCAATATTCATCTTGGTATAATATTTCCATGGTGACTTTGATTTTTTCTTTTCTTATCATTAATTTCATTCCAATCATAATCAACCATTCAGCTGCCCGATGTGATTTTATGCTGACTTGAGTGTGGGTGACAGCACACCAAGTGAGGTAATTTTTATATATTTGGTGTACTATAATCTAGGGGTTACAATCAACTAAATATTTCACATAGGCAACAGTGTTAGGGTTAAGCCATGTCCACGATTCATTACGGTACTGAGCCAAACTTTAAATATTTTTTGGTTTAGAACTCCACGTCCGACATCAGTTGTCAAAAAAGAAATGGTGCCTTACCATACTTATTTCTGGAAATAAATTAGCATTTCCACAACTACCCCCTTTTGTGCACACAATTTCAGTATAGAAAAATGCCCCCACACCCGCCCAACGTAGACGCTTGACGAACAATCCCACACAAATGGCCGAGGAATTAACATATATAGCCTATGAATTTCTTTTTTCTTTCACATTAAACAACCGAAGATATTATACAACATTCAGCTGCCGGTATTTTTTTTATGCTGACTCGAGTTTCCCTACACAAATGCCAAGTGGCATAATTTCAATTATTTAGTTTCTTATAACCTATACGCAACCAAAAATGTGTGGCTTTTTGCTTAAACATATATCAATTTGTCACAGAAAACATACTATTAATAAAAAAAATGTTTTTTCCAGACAAGAATTACACCACTTCTCCCTGTATTGGGCTGTATTTAACCCCCCCTGTTCCAGACATTGGGCACAAAATAAAACTTCGTCGGAGCACCTGGTTCCACTTTACCCGCAGCAGACACCACACCATTGGGACACTAGCCAATTTTTTCCTGTTATGTCTTACACGACAACGTGCTATTTTTTAACAAGTCGTATATGTGGCTGTGAAGTGTACTTGACATATATATTTTAAAAAACAACATAAATACCCAAAACGCGCCATTTTAGAATCGAAAATCGTTTGTTTTGGTCGCGGAAAACACACAGGGACATATAATAACGCCGATTTGACAATGTAACTGGATGCCAGTAATAACAATCTTCAAGACGCAAAAAGTCGCATTTCATTACATGGAAGGAAATGACAAATTTGTGACTTTAATTACCCCCCCCCCCCTCGATTTTACGGACTCGAAACTGGGGTTCGCTGTGTCCCTTAGAATTTCCCGGTCCACTCCCTATAACAGATCGAGAATAGTCGGATCACTAAAAACGACGAGAGACGGCTGGGATTTTTCTTGCATTTTCGTGATCAACTGGTGTCAATCTAGCTGGGTACACATTACTGGTATGGCCTGCAGACTTCAATTCACTTATTTGGCCGAAACGTTAACACTGTCACCTATGGGAAACCATTTAGTTCAGTGATTCCTACCAGCCCGCGAGACATGTCATTATTGCACCATTACACCGACGTCAGGGCTGCAAATTACAGGACACGTGTTAGCTTTCCTCAGTTATGGGCCAACAATTCCTCATCACATTCGGCAGCAAATGCATTTTGTCAAGAGTGGCTGGGATTATATAGGATAACAATAAAGTGACATATCTATTATCTTCAAGACTCTAAATAAATCTAATAAAACGTAAATGCATTGGGTATTAACCTTTTCATGGCGGGAGCTGCGCAGGTGCAGCATTAAATATCCCATGCCAGTGCATTCTCTTATATATGGCTTACCAGGTCCAAGTAAATATTAATAGCCCAATGCATTCTCTTATATAGGAGAGGCTCCTTCCATATATGGGGGACTCGCATATATAAGAGAACGTATTGGCACAGGGTTTTTGCTAAATTTCAGGAAGCTCCAGTCATGGAAGGATTAAATTGCAATGGATTATCGTATGCATCAGAACAACCGAAGTCATAGTAATTCATCAACTGATTTCAACATTCCCGTCCAGAAATGAGGCTAACTCTATTTTCATGAGATAAAACTTGACACGGTTAATAATAATCTCGTTCCTGGTGCACTCTGCAGATAAACGGGTCTGGTTTCCTTCTGGATTAGAAATTAGTATCCTTCAAAAAAGCTGCATTGGTCATTGTCGCATGGTTTCTTGCAAAACTCCACACAGGTATGTGACATGATCTCCCCAATGTGCAAAAAGTCTACCCAATACGCGCATGATTAGATAGCGAAAGATAATAAATCGGTTTCAAGATTATATAGCCATTGATATTCAAACGCAGAAACATGTGCCACATATAAGTGACATAAGTTTGGTGATGATCGGATGATAGATGTGGCCTGTTGTGTGAGCCAAAGGAAATTGTTGACGGACGCACGCCAACCCATGGCAAGTTGGGCTAACAAGTATTCATCGACCTACAGTAATGCCCTAAGTAATCGACTCCATAACCGCAGCAAAATTATGGGTAACTTTTCAGGATTTACTCGGAAATATGGCTTGTTGCCATTCATCAGAAAGCTCTCCCCGAGAGAGCTTTCCGATGAATGGCAACAAGCCATATTTCCGACTAAATCCTGAAAAGTTACCATAATTCTGCTGTGGTTATGGAGTCGATTACTTAGGGCATTACTGTATTTCGCGATACCGGACAGAAGTAAACAGCGAATAGTATTAGGTGTATTTTGGAACGCAAATAGCCACGTGGGTTTAAATGGTGCTACTAATTTGCTGTGATGTTGGTGGGTTTTGCAGTTTGGCTAATCCGAGCCCTTAATTGAGAAAAGGCCAGTAACTGTATGAGTAGTAATGGTGGGCACTATGGCCCAGTACCCCCCAGACATGGGCACTATGGCCCAGTACCCCCCAGACATGGGCACTATGGCCCATGGGCCATAGTGCCCATGTCTGGGGGGTACTGGGCCATAGTGCCCATGTCTGGGGGGGGTACTGGGCCATAGTTCCCACCCTGAGGATAGATGTTCCTGTCATTGATGTGACATTTCTGATCGAAAAAATGAAAATGGACTTAGAATTATTTTTTTCAAAAGGAAAATCTCACTTTGGAAAATATCAATTAGCTATCAAGAGTATCTTTTCGATCATTTGGTGGCCCTGAAAAGGGCCGTTTTATTTTTGTTATAGTTTAGAATCCGCCACATTGAACTTCTTTGTTCGCCAAAACTTCAATTGATTTGTCTCCTCGCCTCATCCATATTTCGCATTCACAATAATGCTCGTGACAAACGTGGGGGATCCACACTAGAGGTATTGTTGACTTGAATCTTGGTGTTGATTTGTAGCCGCCTTTGGTAGCATCAAACATGACGATAGGTCGCTGTATAACAGTCGCCGCTAATTCAACCATCAATCTTGATTCGGCCAAAAGTGGTGTGCGCCGTAAATCTTGTGCCGACGCACCAAGTTCGTCACTCTCTGCGTAGTACAGGTCAACTGCCGCATCTCTCAGAATCATCCATCCATCGGTCGTCCCGTAAATCCCGAGGCTGAGTGCCCTCCAAAATAGCGATATTTCTTCACCGTACACTGCTTTACAGTATACCCCACCGCCCATTATCTCGTCAAGATCTGTTATGTTTACAGCAGTCATCTTTGAATGTAGAATAAATTGTTCGCTGTCGTGCTTGAACATATATCACGATTGCGCGGGCGGTAGAGAAAGCACATAATACTTTGACGTTAAAAATGACAAAGCTTCCCTGACGTTGTGTTTCTTTTCAGTGCATTATCTGTTAGTTTCACCATTTCGATATGTTATAGATTAAATTCATGATAGTATATACAATTAATTAAGATATTTTAACATATGAATTCATCTTCGTTCATAAACGATGACCAAGTAAAGTTATCAAATGCAATGATCAAGAAAAATGTTCAGTATGTTTCTTGTGTTCAGTTTTTATGTATAAAATATGTACAATTCCAAAACCAAAAACTAGAAAAACATTCCATATTTGCCTAACGAGGTAATAAATATATCAATCATGTGTACCAAATAATAGATAATGATCTAACGAAATTAAAAACATTTGTTTGATCGCTATGCAATAATGATCAAGAAAAATATGCATGTTGATCCGGTTCTGAAAAAACACGTCAGGAAATATTTGTCAATTTTAACGCCAAAGTATTATGTGATTTCATTGACGCCCGTGTAACAATCTTGTGTTCAGTTTTATGTATAAAATATGTACATTTCCAAAAACAAAAACTAGAAAAACAATCCATATTTTCCTAACGAGATAACAAATATATCAAATCATGTTTACCAAATAATAGATAATGATCTAACGAAATAAAAAACATTTGTTTGATCGCTATACAATAATGATCAAGAAAAATATGCATGCTGATCCGTCTCTGAAAAAACACAACTTGAGGAAATATTTGTCCATTTTAACGCCAACGCGACATGTGATTTCATTGACGCCCGTGTCAAATGTATATAAATATTTTCGAATTTGATCAACGTTACATTGCATTGCTATCAAAGATGGATCCGTTAACAGAATTTCTTCAGAGTGAGATATACAGTAGTCCTGTTGCACAGAATACATATGCGGTACCACAGTCAACAGGCCAAGCTAATACGACAATGACTATAGGTGGTGATAGACTCATTTTAAAAGCGATTTTAGATGAACTGAGATGTCTTCGCAGGGATATTGACGTGAAAACACAAGTAACGCATCAAGAAGTGAAAGTGAATCTTCGTTTCGTTGCAGAAGAGATAGATATACCAATCAGGGTTCATGATGTTCAGAGATCGAAAGAACAGAAACAGATCAAAAAAGAAAAAATATTGGCGGCGAAAGAAACACAACCTAAAAGTATCATGAAGCCTTCTACTGAGACAAAAGTCAGATTTCGTCTTCCTTGTAAAGAATCTAAAGATACAGAGAAAAGTGATGAATTCGCAAAAGCTATCGGTTCTCATGGGAAAGATATGTCAAGATATAAGAAAAACACAAAACGATGTTAAAGTCAGATGATAATTTTAAAACGGCCCTTTTCAGGGCCGCACACATTTCCCAAAAGGTTACTCTTTCATTGCTGAAAAATCAAAACACGATTGTTCAATTCATATTTTATTCAACAACAATATTTGCAAGTATATTTTGTTTTAAATTATTCGTGGCGTGATTTTTTCAAAACGAAACATAGGGTACAAGGAACATTATTAGTTCTTAAGCAATGCTAAAAGTTCTTCTTTTTGAAAAAATTGGTTGGTCCTGAAAAGGACCGTTTTTTGTTTTTGGCCCTGAAAAGGGCCGTTTTGTACGCCATCAAAGTTCACGCCACGATTTTCTTTTGAGACTTTTGCTTTTGTTTCACCGCTGTTCTTTTTTTGCATAACCAGTTTTGAACTGGCGGTTACTTCTTTTGCGTGTCTGCCCCACATTATCTGCGGCGTTAGACCTATCGTTCCTCTTAGTATAGACATCAACGGTTCGGGGATTGCGGTCATCTTTGAATGCAGAATAAAAATTGTTCACGGCCGTGTTTAAACATATATCACGATTGCTCGGGCGGTAGAGAAAGCACATAATACTTTGATGTTAAAAATGACAAAGCTTCCCTGACGTTGTGTTTCTTTTCAGTGCATTATCTGTTAGTTTCACCATTTCGATATGTTATAGATTAAATTCATGATAGTATATACAATTAATTAAGATATTTTAACATATGAATTCATCTTCGTTCATAAACGATGACCAAGTAAAGTTATCAATTGTAATGATGAAGAAAAATATTCAGTATGTTTCTTGTGTTCAGTTTTATGTATAAAATATGTACATTTCCAAAAACAAAAACTAGAAAAACAATCCATATTTTCCTAACGAGATAACAAATATATCAATCATGTGTACCAAATAATAGATAATGATCTAACGGAATAAAAAACATTTGTTTGATCGCTATGCAATAATGATCAAGAAAAATATGCATGTTGATCCGGTTCTGAAAAAAACACAACGTCAGGAAATATTTGTCAATTTTAACGCCAAAGTATTATGTGATTTCATTGACGCCCGTGTAACAATCTTGTGTTCAGTTTTATGTATAAAATATGTACAATTCCAAAAACAAAAACTAGAAAAACATTCCATATTTGCCTAACGAGGTAATAAATATATCAATCATGTGTACCAAATAATAGATAATGATCTAACGAAATTAAAAACATTTGTTTGATCGCTATGCAATAATGATCAAGAAAAATATGCATGTTGATCCGGTTCTGAAAAAACACAACGTCAGGAAATATTTGTCAATTTTAACGCCAACGCGACATGTGATTTCATTGACGCCCGTGTCAAATGTATAAAAATATTTTCACTTTTTCAGTGAACTTCATTCATTATGCCGCCTTTAAAGAAATTTATCAAGAAGTTATGGAGGAAGAGAGATTCGTCAGAGGAGACGAAAATAAGAACATATAGGAAATGGCAGGATTCTCCTGAACAAAAGGTGGTACAGAAACAGATGCTAAGAGATTTTCTGGCTCGACGACGACCATCGCCTGAAGTATGCGATCAAGAATCAAGCAATCAAGAATCAAGCAATCTTGATCTCGTGGAGATCTTGTCACAGATCAAGAAGAAAGATCTGTGCAATGCAGCAATTGACAGCTTCGCTCAGGCTGCTGCGGCGCACAGATCAAATCCTACTTGGTCTGTGACAATTAATCCCAACGGGATATATCCTGATTTGGCAGAATTTTTATGAATTCTGGAAAAGAAAAAACGGCCCTTTTCAGGGCCACCCACATTTCCCAAAAGGTTACTCTTTCATAGCTGAAAAAAACAAAACACGATTGTTCAATTCATAATTTATTCACACAACATAATTTTCAAATGTTTGTATCAATTCGTTTATCTGTTTTTGGAATGTAGAATGGTCTCAGCTTCTTTTTCTTGGAAGTTTTCTTGGAATTTTCAAAATCTGGATGTTTATCTTCAGATTTGTTCTGTGAATCATTCGTAGGATCAACAGGTCGGGGTTGTTTGAAAACATCTGATGTTGTAGACATCTCTTCAGTTTTGATATCTGCATTTTGTTCTTGTATTGTTACTGCTTGTAGACATTTTTGTATAGTTTTCACATTTTTTTTGTCGCCGAAATCTGTTTTACAATGGAAGGACCAATGGGATTCTTGTCCGCATTTGTAACAGTAACCATATGGCGGTTTCCAATTTTTATCAGCTTTGTTTTTCTCTTGTTTCTCTTGCCATTGCATTTTGTTACAAAGTTTAAACAAATTGGTAGAGATCTGTCTCAATTCGACAAGATTATCTTGAATTTTTCTAGTCTGTGGCTGTGTAGATTTTTTTGAATCTTCTTTATGTAGCTCAATATAGCTCTCTTCAATAACTGCAGGCCTTGGTCTTTTTCTAACAATATCTTCTTCGCTGGCGGCGTCGTCTGAAACAGGTCTTTTAATTCTCTTAAACATTTTTGTCTTGAGTTTTGTCAGCAAAAAATATTGCGACTGGCTTCTTCGGAGTTGAAGTGTAAAGTGTAGAATTACATCTGCTTTTATAGCATTTTCATCGCGAATGCTATAAAAGCAGGTGTAATTCTACACTTTACACTTCATCTCCGAAGAAGCCAGTCGCAATATTTTTTGCTGACAAAAATGTTTAAGAGAATTAAAAGACCTGTTTCAGACGACGCCGCCAGCGAAGAAGATATTGTTAGAAAAAGACCAAGGCCTGCAGTTATTGAAGAGAGCGATATGGAAACTGATGAGGTAGAAAGTGAAGAGAGCGATATGGAAACTGATGAGGCAGAAAGTGAAGAGAGCGATATGGAAACTGATAGGGCAGAAAGTGAAGAAAGTTCTAGTGATGGGCAGATTGGACGCGGTCGAAGACAGAATAGAGAAATTGGTGGGAAGAGAAAGGGAAGTCTGGCTAGAGAGCGTGTTGTGTTCAATCCAACAAAATATTTCAAAATGGAGCTGAACTCGGAGAAATTTTCCAGAAAATTTAAATCAGCATCACGACAATTTGGTGTGAAATTCGAGAAATTTACAGATCCAATCGAAAACATTCCAGAGATATTTGAGAAGTTGACAGAATAATTGAAACAGAAATGTTCAGCAAATGAGAAGACAAGAATCAGAGTTACGATAAATCATCCAGGACTTGATATGAGCATTTTCATTCCATTCACAAAAGCCAGTGAATTGAATGGTGGGACACTCATGGATAATATTCAAAATGTGGTTCAATCAAATGCAGCCTTTACAATTCATGACGGTGCACTCAATTTCGAAATCTTCGTTACAGATATTCCGGAAGGTGGTACACGACACTCACTACATTATGGACCATTTGCAGACAAGAACAAGCTGACAAAAGTAAAAAGAAGTATTGTCCGGATTTAAAATGCTGATGATGTTATGTGTATGGCAAGATCTATTGTCGTCGGAATGTGTAAGGCAGATAGTGATGGATCTGCGTGCTGGTCAAAGATATGGAAAAGAATAAGACAATCAATATACACAGCACAAACAGATGCAGCAAAAAATCTACTCAACCGTGCTGGCATTCCACACGATACAGTTTGCAGTATCAATGAGTTCCACAAGATTCAAGAAATATTGTATCCAGAATATGTTGTGAAAATTCACAATGAATTTGCTGGCGCTGGATTTCTATTTGAACCTGCAGAAATGTGTTCGGAGAGCAAATGTGTACACATCTACTACAACAACAATCACTTCGACACCATAACATCAATCAAAGGATTTCTAGGCACCAGCTACTACTGCGAATTCTGTGACATTGGATTCCATATGCGTGGCGATCATCGATGCAGATTTGTTTGTGCATGCTGGTCATTGACACAGTGTAATTTCACAAATTGGGTGAAGTGTAGAACGTGTCGACGATCATTCAGAAGTAAATCTTGTTTCGACAACCATTTGAAGACGGAAGGAAAACAGAAAAGAAAAATATGTGATTTGGTTCAACTATGCAACAATTGTGATGAAGAAATTCTCATCAATAAATCAAGCAGACATATATGTGCGGGGTTGAAGAAATGCAAACATTGCAAAGAAATCGTTGAAGCAGATCACAGGTGCTACATTCCAAAATATGAATCACCGGAAAAGAAACCTGCAAAGATTCCATATGTATTCTTTGACTTTGAATGCAGACAAGACACAGGTGTTCATATTCCAAACTTCTGTGTTGCACATACCGCTTGTGGAGATTGCATGTGCAAACCAATCGAAGAAAAATGTGAAACATGCGGACCGGATTCCAGAGAATTTGTATTCAAGGGTGACAACGTTTTAACAGACTTCACAAACTGGTTATTCCACCAAGATCACAAAGGATGTGTTGCAATAGCACATAATGCTCAGGGATACGATGCACAGTTTCTACTTCAAGCACTCATACAAAGTGGAATTCATAAACCAGAACTGATCATGAATGGAAACAAGATTCTCAGTTTAAAATGCAACAGCGTGAAAGTTATTGATTCTCTGAGTTTTCTGATGATGCCGCTTTCAAAGTTTCAACAAACTTTTCAGCTGAATGAGATGGCGAAAGGACACTTTCCACATTGGGCGAATTCACCAAAGTTTCAAAATTACATTGGACATTACTTGGCTTCTGATTACTACAAACCAGACATGATGAGCGTGGAAAATCGAGAGAAATTCTTTGAATGGTACAATGAGAAAATAGAAAATTACGTGATATTCAACTTCCAAGAAGAGATGGAGAAGTACTGCAAATCAGACGTGGATATTCTTCGCCGTGGATGTGGAAAATTCAGGAAATACATATTGGAAACAGAACAGATTGACCCGTTCATTGAGTCAATAACATTGGCGCAAGTTTGCAATTTGGCATGGAGGAAGAATTCAATGCCAGAGAAAACAATTGGAATCATTCCAGATGGTGGATACCCATGTGCTAAAAACTATTCCATGAAAGCGATACGTTGGCTTCAACATATATCATTGTCACGTATGATAACAATCAAGCATGCTTTGAATGGAGGAGAAATCAAGATTGGTGGACACTACGTCGATGGATATGAGGAAGCCACAAGAACAGTTTTTGAGATGAATGGATGTCTGTTTCATGGATGTCCAAAATGTTACAACAACAGACAATACAAGAATCCCTATACGATGCTCACCATGGAAGAATTATATACAAGAACTCAACAGAAGAAAGATGAACTGGAAAGTCTTGGTTACAGAGTTGAATCAATTTGGGAGCATCAGATCGACGAAAGAATGAAATCGGATGTGAAATTCAAACAACAAATGGAATCTTTCTACAAACATCGAGACCCCATTTTGCCAAGAGAAGCATTGTTTGGTGGACGTACAAATGCCATCAAATTGTACGAGGAAATTGATCAAGATTCCACAAAAGAAATCAAGTTCATCGATGTGTGTTCGTTGTATCCATTTTGCAACAAATATAAATTCTACCCTGTTGGACATCCAGAAATTTTGAGCCAAGAGCAGATCGATCAAGAACACATTAGAGACTATGCGGGGCTTGTTAAATGTACAATTTTACCACCATCGAAATTGTATATTCCAGTTCTACCGATTCATTGTAACAAGAAAATGGTTTTTACTCTGTGCAACACTTGTGCCATCAATGAGAACGAGGCATGTAACCATTCAGAAGAAGATCGAGCTATAACCGGAGTGTGGACCACGCCAGAATTATTCAAAGCAATGGATATTGGCTACAAAATACTTGATGTGTACCAAATTTGGCATTGGACAGATTGGACAGATGAAATATACAAATCCTATATCGACAAACAGGAATGTAGTGGTTATCCATTTGGTGTTGAGACAGAAGCAAAAGTTTGTACAGGATTATTATGCAGCTGAGGGTATAAAATTGGAGAACATCGAGAAGAATCCAGGAAAATGCCAAATATCTAAAATTATGATTAATTGTATATGGGGTAAGAATGCACAAAGAAATCTTATGTCAAAAACAGAGTATGTGGATAAACCATCACGTTATTTTGATTTGCTTACTAGTAACAATATAATTGTTCAAAATGTTACACTTCTTGATGGTGACAAATTCATTCTGGTAAATTATGTTGATATTTTAGATAATATTGAACCTCATCATTCAGCAAATGTTGTTGTTGCTTCTTTTGTTACAGCGTATGCAAGATTACAATTGTATAAAGTTTTTAAAAAACTTGGAGATAGAGTGCTGTATTTTGATACAGACAGCTGTATGTATGTCAGTGATCCATCAAAGAAGAACATCAAAACTATCGAAGGAAGATTGGGGAAATGGAGCGACGAACATCCAGATGCAAAGATTGTCAAATTTGTTGGACTTGGGCCAAAGAACTACGGATATGAATACATCAAAGATGGGAGAAGATACACCAAATGTAAGGTAAAAGGTATCACTCTTGATTACAGCACAAGTCAAAAAGTTAATTTTGAAACAATGGTACAATGTGTTAATGATCGTGAAAATTTCAAAACTGTTGTTGAGTATCCTACCAGAATTAAAAGACAAAAGAACCATCAACTAATTAGTGAGTGTCAAACCAAAACTTTCAGATCGGTGTACACAAAACGAAAACTCGTCAATGGTATTCACACATATCCATACGGATGGAGATGTTGAGTCATTTCATGTCAATATGTTGACAGGAGTAGTACCTCCAGAAATTGCTGAGAAGATTTATGGATATTTGGTGGCACAGTCAACACTTATTCCAGAGATAAAGAAGGAATTACAAGAAGTCTGGTTTGAAAGAGAAAAGAAAGCAATACTACGATGCTGTGATGTCGACGAATGTTTACAGAGATTGGACTATCTTGAGACAAGTATATTTTCTCATTTCTCTCAAAACTATATTAAATCATTTATTAAATTCAAAACATTTTTTCTCATTGAAAGAATATCTGATTTTTGGCTATTTGGTGGTGATCAACACCATTTAGATTTAGAAACTTTTGATGAACATGACTATATTCATTATACAAAGTATGAAGATCATTATCCTCTTGCTAGTGGAACCTTTAAATCAGTTCCTAGGATCTATGGGTATTTGTTAACAAAAAAAATGTCAACATATGCAAAAATTCAAAACATTATAGGGGATGATTTTTTTATTTACAGAACAAACAGAAGAATAGAAGACTATAATAATTGGATTATTGAAATGTATGGAAATATTTACAGCTTTGGAGATTTCTCTTTAAAAACTAAATTCACACGTCGTTAAGTTCACTCTCTGATTAGGCATCAAAGTGACAACATGGAAGAATCTTTACTTTTCCAACATCCGTGTAATTTCTTTATCAGCGGACCTAGTGGACCAGGTAAAACAGAATTTGTTAAAAAAGTTATTGAATTTAAACACGATTTATTCCAAACACCACCAAAGAAAATAGTTTGGTGTTACAAAGAATGGCAAGACACATACAATCGTATAAAAGAAATTGATAACGTTGAGTTTATCGATGGCATTCCAGACGATGATGAGGAAATTGTATCAGATAAATCATTTCCTCATCTTGTTGTTTTCGATGACATGATGGGGGAACAAGATGAAGACAAAATAATGCTTTGGTTTACTAGAAAAGGTCATCATCGAAATGCTTCAATAATTTATATTACTCAAAACATGTTCCAAAAATCAAAAAGTAGCAGAACTATAAGTTTGAATGCACACTACATGGTTTTATTTCAAAGCGTTCGAGATAAAAATCAAATAAAAGTTTTGGCTCATCAAATGCAAACCAATCATTTGAAACAAGCATACGAAGATGCAACTTCAATAAATCATGGATATATTTTAGTAGATTTTCATCCTAGAACAGAAAATTATTTGCGAATTAGAACTGATATTTTCCATAAATGGTTGACAGCTAATGACCGAGGTCCTGTCATTTATTCAAAAGTATAAATTCAGTTGTTGTTACTTTTTTCATTTTAGAACCATGTCGTCCACCGAGATGTTTAGTCATGATGAACTGTCACAAATTATAAATTTCTTCACTTTTGCAGCTGAATTATTTCTTGAAAATGATTGGAAATTACCATCACAGACAAAAAAGTTTTTTCAGAGAAATAAAAATGTTCTTAAAAAAATCTCTGATCGATCAACTGATATGGAAACAAAACGCAAATTAATTTTACAACGAGGGGGTAGTGGGTTCCTTGGAGGAGTTTTAATTAGAAGTCTTTTGAAAAATTCATTTGAACAAACTGGTAGACAATCTAAAAGTAAATCAAAGGTTTCTCCAAAACGTTCAAAGATTACACTGATGCAAACACAACAAAGGGGTAGTCAAAAAGAATCTAAACGTAAAACAAAACTTTCTCTAAATCATTCAAAGTTTACACCGATGCAAACTCAACAAAATCAACATTCTAAATTTACACCTATACCTTCTCAGCAGAACACTCAACATCAACCGTTACAAAAAAACCAGTTATTGATCTTGAATTTTCTAAATTTATGCCGTTGTCTGATGCATCGAAATCGGCATTCGAAGCTTTAGAATGGTTCAATCAGAAAAGATAAAAGATGAAACATATAATTTTTCTGCTCATTTTGAGACAACTACTTAGACTGTGAAGATGCCTTCAAAAACTAAGAGCCGGAAAGTACCGCTGATAAAAAAATATGGGGAGTTGATTGTTGCAATGAGTAAAGTTCCATCTGCATATAAAAAGAAAATGATCAACGATGCTCCGAAACAAGTGATGGATTGCATTTCAGAATGTTGTCAAAATCTTTTAAAAGGTAATGTAAAACTGAATGAAGCTCAAAACCGCAAGTTACATTCGAAGCGTAAACATATCAGATATCTTGCAGACAAGAACAAACCTTTGCAACAAAAGAAGAAAATTTTGAATCAAAAAGGTGGCTTTTTACCATTATTATTTCTTGCTCCATTGATTAGCAAAACATTAGGTGCAGTTGTTAAAAATATTTTGTAAAAACTAAATCTCAAATAAATATGAAGAAAATGGTTATTGTACCATTCAGAATGTTGGAAGATTTCAAACAATGGGAAATGTCAGAAATGAATAAACCTCGATTACCTCCTGATCCTGCAATTTCAAATGTTTCAGATTCTTACAAAGAATTGAAATCAGTTTATGATAAAAATATTTCTGAATCAGAAAAGTCACAGTTATTTGGAGAAAATTTGTACAAATTGAAAACTTCACAAAAATCTTTAAATTCAAAATTCAGTTTACCTGAACAAAAGTTATCTGAAAACTTTGGGAAAATGAGTGACCATATATTGGAAAGTGTACCATCTAAACTTCGTGGTAAAGCACAACAAATTTTAACATTGTTGTCAACTAATCCTAAACTTAGATGGGATGATCGTGGACAATTAATTTATGGAACAGAAACAGTTACTGGATCAAATATAATTGATTTGATAAACGATGTTGTTCGTCACCGAAAAGGTTTTGACCCAGTTGGTTATGAAACATTCCTACGTGGATTGGGGGAACTTAATGTACCACAAGATTATGTAGGTAACAGGAATCGATGGTTGTGGATACAAAGACATTTAAAAGGTCACACTGGTGATGAGTTTCATACACCTCATGCAACTCCTAGCAGTGGCAAGTCAAGAAAACGTTCAGTTGATATTTTCACACCAGAAACCAGAAAATCTATTTTGAAAGGATGGTCCCCACTTACATAAATTTTGACAAACTTCTAACTGAAATTTACTACAATCCAAAAGAAGTTGGTGGTTTCAGTGGAGCAAATCAACTTTTTAAAAATGCGAAAGAAACAAATAACAAAATTAAACTTTCAGATGTTAAAAAATGGTTACAATGGCAAAAAACATACACTTTGCACAAACCAATTGTTCGGAAATTTCGCAGACGTAAAACTATTGTTGCAGGAATTGATATTCAGTGGCAAGCTGATTTGGCAGATTTGCAAACTTTGCAAAAGCACAATGACAATTACAGATATTTACTTTGTGTTATTGATGTGTTCTCAAAATTTGCATGGGTTGAAAAAATTAAAGATAAAACTGGTAAAACTTTAGTTAAAACATTTCAGAAAATTCTCAAATCATCAAAACGAAAACCAGTTTCATTTCAATCTGACAAAGGTTCAGAATTCAAAAATAAATTATTTTTACAATTTTTGAAATCTAAGAAAATTCATTTTTTCACAACAGAGAATCCAGAGACAAAAGCAAGTATAGTTGAACGTTTTCAACGGACATTGAAAACAAAGATGTGGAAATATTTTACACATAATCAAACTTTGAAATACAATGATGTTTTGCACGATTTTGTGAATTCTTACAACAAAAGTTTTCATAGAAGTATTAAGATGGCACCAGTTTTAGTAACTCGAGAAAATGAAATTGAAGTTTCCAGAAATATTTATGGAAAGTTAAAAACGAAAAAAGATAAGATCTTGAAAGTTGGAGATTTTGTTAGAATAAATAAAACAAAGAGAACTTTTGATAAAGGATATCTTCCAAATTGGACAAAAGAAATTTTCAAAATTAGTAGAGTTTGTAAAAGTACACCATTAACTTACAAATTAGTAGATTTAGATGGTGAAAACATCGCAGGATCATTTTATGGTAAAGAAATTCAACATATAAAAGATAATAAAGTTTACGAAATTGAATCAGTTGTTGGTAAACGTTCAAGAAAAGTTGCTGGTAAATCAGTTAGAGAAATTAAAGTTCATTGGGCTGGTTATCCTAAAAAATTTGACAGTTGTATTCCTGCCACAAATTTGGTATAAAACTTTTAACATGGCTCAAAATGGTTCAGTTGATCTGGATGCTCCATCACAATTTCAAATCTGTGGAGAAAAAATTGCAAAAAATCAAGTAACATATTTTTTACACAAATTATTATAATTGTTGGTATAATCGCTACAGCAATTGTTCATTTAAGTTTACAAAGTGAAAATAACGAACTGTGGTTAATTTTACTCAGTAGTTCTTTGGGATACATTTTACCAACACCGCGTTTGAAATATTTGAAAAATCAGTCGACAGAAATTTTGAAAGTATGAATCCTTTCTACATTACAATTCCGAGCGACAGTTCAATGGTGATGTATCCAAACAATTCTCAATGTTGTTTTACTGTACAATTACCAAAACCAATTCAAATTGATAAAGAAAAATGGGAAGTTGCATTAGTCGAACTGATAACACCTTCAGAAACATACAATGTTACAGGGGATTCGTGTAAATTCAATTTGATTACAACTGATGCAATAATACTGTCTGTTCTTAAAAATCGTTTTGAAGAAAAGATGTTTAAGAGACCTGATGACGTTCATGCACTTGAAATACAGATACGAGAAGGTTCGTATACCTCTGCGACAGATTTACTTGATACAATGCAAGATGTAATTGATGAAACACTTGGAGAAGCATTGCAAAACGAATACGGATTTCACATCAAGTACTCAAAAGTTACAAAACGTGTGAAAATTATTCGCAAGAGTTTAAGTATCCCAAAACTAGGAATTGAATTACCACAATGTCTTTTGCACAAGTTGGGTTACAAAACTGAAAACGCTTCTGAAGATTTTTATTCAAATAGTAGATTTCCGTTTGGTGTAGATTTGTTTGTTGGTCATAATCAAATGTTTGTTTATTCTGATATTGCCGATTTCACAATTGTTGGAAATGTTGAAGTACAAATTTTACGAGTTGTTTCTTTCAGAATTAAAAGAGATATCGACGGATTACATGTAAAACATGAATTTTTAAATTTACATTATGTTCCAGTTTCAAAGTCATACTTTGACAAAATTAGTGTAAATATAAGTGGCGACACAGGAAAATCAATTCAGTTTATTGGTGGTAAGTCTTTGGCGAAGTTGCATTTCAGAAAACGAGTTCTAAAAACAATGTTCCCCGTGTATAGAGGTGTACCACGGCAATATGGTAACGGTATTGGTTCAATTTTCAAATCACTTATGAGATCTGCTGTACCATTTCTAAAACCGATTGGTCGGACAGCTTTACAACTTGCGAAAAAACACACTTTTGGTGTTGCAGATGAAATTATTAATCAAGGTAAAAGTCCGAAAGAAGCGTTGATGTCTGAAGGTAAAAAAGCTTTTAAATCTTTTGGAACACAAGCTAAAAATCAAATTTTGAACTCGAGACAAAAACCTAGAAAAAGAGTAGCGAATTCAAAAATGAATCATTCAGCTGTCAAACGCCGAAAAAGTCAGTCGAAAAAACATCCTAGCAGTCGAGCTCTTGATATTTTTGATTAATCATGGCACAAATGGTAAATGGATCATGCGAATGCAATAAATCGGAACTTGATATAACACATGTTCCACCAACGGTGGCTACAATGTCAGAATCGCAGTGGATCGAAAATCATCCGATTGCACCGCTGAATAATTCTGCTCCGATAGAGTTTGTCATACCATCTCAAACCGAAAAGTGGACAGATATTAATCAATCTTATCTTTATGTGAAATTCAAAATTACAAAAAAAGATGGAACTAATTTGGATGCTGGTACGGAATTAGCACCTGTTAACAATTTCTTTCATAGTATGTTCAGCAGTATCGATGTTTACTTGAACAACAAATTGATAACTTCGAATTCTGACACTTACCCATACCGAGCATATTTCGAAAATCTGTTGGGATACTCTCCAGAATATAAAGATAATCAATTAGCAAATTTAGAAATGTGGTATGGCGATACAGCAGAACAATTTGAAGAGAGTACCAAAGGTGGTGCTAATGCTGGATTAACTTCTAGAGAAAGTTTGATCGGTGGTAGTAAAATTGTTGAACTATGTGGACGCTTACACACTGATCTGTTTCTTCAAGAAAAATATTTACCAAATGGAATTGAAATTCGTATCAGATTAAACAGATCACCATAAAAATTTTGCCTCATTGGCGCCGAGGATGGACAAATTGTTTTCGAATCAGCAGTGTTCCATGTCAGAACAGTTAGTCTCTTTCCAGCGGTCTCAAATAAATTAAATCAAGAAATTGTCCAGTCAAAAATGATAATACCTATCAGACGAGTAGAAATAAAAACTTTCACAATTAGTACTGGACTTAGATCAAAAATTGAAGACCACTTATTTCAAGGACAATTACCAAAGAGAATTTTTATTGCGTTGGTCGAAAATAAAGATATGAATGGAGATTTGGGTACCAATCCATTCCACTTCAAACATTTCAGTTTGAATAAATTGGAAGTTAGTCAAGACGGTCATACAATACATAACCGTCCATTTGAACCAAACTTCGCAACAAAACAATGTCTCAGATCATATTTATCTTTGTATCAATCTTTAGGAATGTTTGGTGTTAACAAATCAATTGGCATTAATTTAAAAGAATATATGAATGGATATTGTTTGTGGGGTTTCGACTTGACACCGGACCAAGGAAGTGACGAGGGACATCTACATCCTATAAAGACAGGGAACCTGCGTTTGGAGCTTCAGTTCTTGACAGCTCTCACTACAGCCGTCAACGTTTTGGTGTATGCTGAATTCGACAGTGAAATAGAGATCACAGCTTTGAGAGAAGTGCTTACTGACTATTAGGATGGAGTTCACATCACAGCTATGGAACTACTATGAAGAATACCAACGTTCACAAAACTTTGCTCCGAGATGGAACCTGATCTTGGACACACTCAACAACGCTATGATTGAAGAACTACAAGAACTTATTCGCAAGGAAGTGTCAGCAAACTGTGAAGGATGTAAAATAGAACATCCTAGTCAACGTGAACATGTTCTGTGTTTGTTCTCTACAACTGATGATTGGACAAACCAGTTTATCGACTTAGCGCTGATTAAACTTGACATATACAATGTTATGGAAAGATGGTTCCCGAAGCTGATATGGTTAAACCCACACTGCAAGGAGAAGTTCGAAGCATTCATCATGTGGGATCATCTGAGAAACAGTTTGGAGCTCAACCGCAAAAAATTCGACGCAGAGTGGACTCTGATGTGGTCACAGCGAGTCAAAGAGAATTACAACGATGCAGACAGCTGAACTTCAATATATTCTGGACAATTCCTGGTTGTGTAAACTTAACACACATGTTTGTGCTAGAGATCTGTTACCAGAGAAGAAACCACAACATATTCAAGCATATATTGTGAACACGCACTCATCGGATCAGCCAGGAGAACACTGGACATTGATGTTATTCAAGGGAAGATCAGCTGTATACTTCGACTCATTTGGACTACCACCACCGAGACGATATATGTTACCATTCATAAAAAGGAACTCATCAGCATGGACTATGAATACAACACGATATCAACATCGTGCGACAAATGTGTGTGGATTATATTGTATATTCGCACTCCACCACATGATGAAAGGAACGAGGATGAAAATATTATTCAATTCTCGGGATTTCTTCAAGAATGACAGAACAATAGTTCGATGGTTTGGAAAGCACTATGGTCGATTATACAGAAAAGCAAATTTGCTGTTGAATTAAACTTCACCAGGACATCGACGGCTGATATACATACAACGCAAAGAAGACGACGACCAGATAACAACAAATGTGTCAACAACTCCACAAAATAGACTCTTTTGTTATTGATTCAGCGTAGGATGTTGTAGGATGTTCAATTAAGTTTCTTCAAATCTGAGACCTTGTTTTGTACATAAATTATTGTTCTTTTTTAATATTATTGATGTATAATAATATATTATTGTTCATTGTTCTTGTTCTTTGTTTTTGAAAAATAAAATGATAAATTTCAACAAAATCGTTTTCACTGTAGGACCCCCACCAATTGATTCTGTTCGTGTCGATGTGTCATCTCTGGTCAGAATTATACAAACTTTAAATTAGTAATGAAAAAATGTCTAAGTCCATTTTCATTTTTTCGATCAGAAATGTCACATCAATGACAGGAACATCTATCCTCAGGGTGGGAACTATGGCCCAGTACCCCCCAGACATGGGCACTATGGCCCAGTACCCCCCAGACATGGGCACTATGGCCCAGTACCCCCCAGACATGGGCACTATGGCCCATGGGCCATAGTGCCCATGTCTGGGGGGTACTGGGCCATAGTGCCCATGTCTGGGGGGTACTGGGCCATAGTGCCCATGTCTGGGGGGTACTGGGCCATAGTGCCCACCATTACTACTTGTATGGAACAGTCAAGAACATATACATCTTGAACTAGTTTAATAATAACTTCGCTGATGTCTGTATAACGACCAGTGTGTCCTCATTGATAATGGGCTGTTGGCTGTTGCAACAACCAACACAGCCAAGTTTATAATGCAACTAGCTGATGTGCCCGACTTCGTCCGGGCTATTTAGGGATTCATTTGTGATCGCCTCCGTCTGGGCAGAATATACAGTGTCGGTCCAGAAACATGCCCATATGAGCGAGGTCAAGGACAAGGTCGCATGTGAAATTGTGAATATTGTTCCCGGGATCAAAGTAGACCTACATACCAAATTTGAGTCGGATCGATCGAGCAGTTTTCGAGTCTATAACACACATGCATACACACAGACACAAGTTCCAAAATATATTGAAGATGGCCTCCTGTGGGAAAATGCTTAATTGGATAGCGAAATATAGTTAATCGGGATTAAATCGCAATAACATGTTGCCACACCAGATTAGGATTGAGGCTATGAGTATTGATTATTGAAGAAGTGCTTTTAGAAGAAGCCGATCAACCATCAAAGTCAGTCGTAGAAAGTTCAGGCCCGGTCTTCAAGATGTTGCAGATCATCTGACACTAAAGTAAATGGCCATATGCCACATGCAGACTCTCTCCTCCCGACACTCCAATAAATGGGCACATGGCGGACCAATTGCACTGTCTACACGATATTTCAAATCCATAAGGGACTTTAAACATAACTCAGTATAAAATAAGTCATGTTTGGTGCCAATCTCTATTTCAGAGTTGTCTATCTTACCGATACTCATCTCTGTCTCAGCACCGATTTATACAGCGATTCTTGTAAATTCAGAGAAATTCACATACAACAAGGATTTTGACAGCTACAGCGCATAATGATGATGCACACAGTACCAGGATCCTGTTCAAATAGGTCCATACATACATCACGAGTTTCCCAAATAAATTATATGCGTGTGACAATTTTGTCTGCCTATACCGTATATATAGTAGTATATATCATATATTTCATTATTTGCCACAATCGCCTAACACAACTGTTTTTTTTAAATATCTGAAACGATCCTTGAATTCATCTAATTGTCTTGATCAAATTTCCATTTTGGTTAAAAACCATCACGTATCTGGAACATCCAATACCATAGATACATGTATAACTAACTACATGTTGTTCTGACGCGATATAGGCCTACGGCAACTGTTCCCCATTGTCACGTTTCGCGAAATATTGTCAATATATAACTATTTGCGATTCAATACAATTCAATTTTTTATGGTTTCAATGCGTCTTTCGGTGACGTATAATTCTCGTAGAATGGTATGGACCCATTTCAATACCAGGAACAATTCAAAAGCGAATGTTATTATGGGTATTTTGGAGCGCAGACCACCAATGTGGCTATTTAAGTATTCCATATTATGTAACAACATATGTCTGGATCTCCGGAGACTTTGGGGAAAACTGACGAAGGGATCAATGGTGTGCAGTTAAATGTACAGGTATACTATGCTTAGTTTGAGGCTCGACTCTCATGTATCAATTTTCCTGAGCAAACGTGTTACTTACCAGACGAATAAAGCATGAATAATATCATTCACGTTTGCCTTCTAATTATTAACCCGACACACCCGTTCTCCAATTTGCAATATTTGAATGACGAAAATTGCACCTCCGTGTGTCCTCTATATGTTTCATTGGAATCGTTTGATCGATTACACATTGTGACCATTCGCAACACACACTCATTACCAACAACGTGACACCAGCAGTCAATGCAATACGATAAGAACGGGGATAAAGTCATACACCGCATACCCTCTACATTCACACAATTAGCACCCGTAAGAATCAGTACAAATCAGCATGCGGTTTACTCGAACATTTCCAAGGTTTAACTACAGCCTCCACTGCACAAAACGCTATGAACCAGTGCACATACGTCACTTCAATCCGTGTGCATGCGATAACTGCGTGTTGTTATTGGGAGACTGTGCTGGCATTTGAACAATAATTTACTTACAATTGTTTTTGTTAGTTTTAAAAAAGTTGTTCATGTTATTAATGTTATATTAAAATGTACTGGTATATGGTTATAAGGAATGACTGGAATATCAATTGGTGTCATTGATTTTGACCGGCAGAGTAATTAGATAAAGTTCGTGTGAATCCCCTCGGTTTATACACTTATTAAAACTACTCTTCGGGTCAAAATCCAATGACCCCAATCGACATTCCAGTCATTTCTTGTGAACACTTTACCGTCTGTAACAAGAGCATCGCTAGGGCGTGGCAAAATACGCCCTTTAGCCATTTCGAATTGTACTATCGCAAAATAAGATAATACTTTGAGCTTACATTTGAAGAAAATCTTATATACCCCTAATTGCAATGCCAAAATGTGGTCAAATTCTAAGTCGAAAAATGGCCATAACTCATGTAAAAATAATTAGACAGAACCTATATTCAAACTTGGCCTGTAGTTTTAGCTGGGAAATACACATACCAGCTTTGGTTCAGCTCAAATAATCAAAACTGGAGTTATCGGTCGGAAACCAAAATGTTATGAAATTGGTCAAATTCTAAGTAGAAAAATGGCCGTAACTCATGTAAAATAACTGGACGGAACCCATATTCGAACTTGACCTGTATCTTTAGCTGGGAAATACACATACCAACTTTGGTTCAGATCAAATAATCCAAACTGGAGTTATCAGTCGGAAACCAAAAATGTTAACAGACGGCCAAATTCTAAGTCGAAAAAGGGCCGTAACTCATGTAACAATAATTGGACGGAACCCATATTCGAACTTGGTCTGTATCTTTAGCTGGGAAATACACATACCAACGTTGGTTCAGATAAAATAATCCAAACTGGAGTTATCGATCGGAAACCAAAAATGTTAACGGACGGTCGGACGGCCGGATGGACGGACGGACAGACTGATAACATAATACGACCTGTTTTCAAAAAGGGCGTATAAAAACATGGCTATTCTACTCTGAAATAGCACCGATCGCTTTACTTAACCATTATCAAAATGAAACCGTTTCCACATAAATGCGGTTGACCTAACCAGCAAGTGAATCAGATAGGAGTGAACATCTGAGTAGAGCGAGATCTCATGTAGGAGAACCCAGAAGGGCAGACAACAGCTGCAAACTGGGTAATTGGTCCAGTTAGAGGAAATACCAATGCCATATTGGCCAGTGACATGGTACCACATGTCATTCCGAATATGTAGCAATGACTGTCAGTCTAACACGATGTGTATACATGTACCATTGTCTCCGAGCGCTGTGTGTGCGATTATGCGACCGATCAAGAGGAATACAACGTTTATATTTTGAGCATAGTTTCCATATACCGATCGTTCGTAGCGTGGGGTGAATGGTACTGAATGATATTGAAGAGGAGTCGCCGGAGATACGATTATACCAGTCAAGTTCATCTAGCTCCTGCACAGATGACCGTATCAAGCGTTTCCACGCCACCGGCGATGAACATTCATTGGAATTAGCATATTCAACAAGGTGATGTTCAATATTATATTTCCATAGAATGCACCATATGTCATGTATAAAAGATGGTTCATCAGTTGACAGACCTGAGATAAAATCATACAAATATCGTAAGAATAACTGTTTTGATGCTTTCTCGTGATTTGGCCCACAGAAAGTGCCAAGCATTGAGAGTTTCCGCCGATCAATCCACGATTCTAGCTAGGAACAGCTTAGACAGCCTTGTGCATAACTGTGCGGGTCCTCGTCGGAAAACATTGCATATGCTTGATGCAAACTCTGTGGGCCTTCTCATCTATTTTAGTTTAGGTTTAGGTTCCTCAGAAGTTCACTGCCGTATAACCCTGAAGGACTGACTATTTTTATGTACAGTTTGTATGAACTTTGAGGAGAGATACCACGGGGATATAGGCCAACGTTGGAAAGGCCGAAATACCCCCCCCCCTTAATTTTTTGCATATGGCATCGACAAATGTTTTATTCGATTATGATTTTGGATAGCAGGTACCACCACCATAGATCTCGTGAATATGTCCCAGTCTGATACAGAAACTACATCTAGCTTGATTCCTGGTGACATTAAAGCCTTCCCCGAGACAATGTTTTTACACCAAGTGTGGCCTGAGCCCTCAGCAAATCCAGGAACGATCAAATGTCCCATTCTGACGACGGGATAAAAACGCATTTCAATTGCTACAGTCCAAAAACTTTCAACAAAAATGTTCAGCAAGTGCGGCGACGACCCCAACAAACCAACTTGGTGATCCGACGACTGATTCTGCGAAAGGAAGCAAACAGACGCAAGAAGAGTACAACGACACACCACAACCAACCTCAATGCACCGAGCGAGGATATAACGTGTGATGACGTCTCTCCAAATACAAGTGTACCGGAAAACAACCACACTGTGCATATATCAATGCAGAGGTTGTACGGGGTTCGGACGGACACAGAAAAACGAATGTCTAATGCGCGAACTGATTTGACATCATCAACTGGTGTCTTCTATGAAAGTTCGAATTTGAAAAAGGTCACCACAGCCTAAGAAGAGGAAGAGACCAAATCAAAAGAAACTGGCGCTGAAGAAGAGGCTAAGGAACTGTTCTGCTGATGAATGTCAATGTTTGGTATGCAGCGAGTGGTACCACAACTCGCGTGGTGGGGACCGGTGGATTATGTGTTCCTCGTGCAAGCAGTGGGCCCACGAACTGCGCACATCATTCAATGCGAACGAAGCTGTCATATGTGACGAGTGCGACTGCATTGTGAACGATACATATGTAAATATCGGCGATGTGACAGTCCATGCATGTACAACACTATTATATGGATATGCCCCAGTAACTCATTAATTCACATTTAGTTGTTACGTGTTCATACATTGAACATTACTTGAAAACTTGAAATTAAAGATGGATTCAGGTTTCAGACCTCCACTTACAACATGATTTTGGATGGCAATACGGTTCTATTAGCGGCCCTACAGAATTTATTAATAGCCCGTCATCAGCCGATGTCATCCTATTATCTAATATGATGTTAGGTTGTTATTCATTTATGTTGGCTGCTAATAATTCGTATTGTCCGCCAAAATCATGTTATTCTTATGTTTTGATATTGAAAACTTAACAATTAAGTTGTGTATAAATATAGCAGATATGGCACAGTAGCATGTTATATATACGTCTCCGACCTAAGTCTATAAACATGTTTGGCGCCACTTGAACCTTATTCCGATAGAAATGTGTGACATACTACCGAAAGATTAAGTCTGCATGTCTACAGCGAAATATATATAGTGAATGTGTTACTTTAAAGGCACGGTTGGCCTTAGTTGTCGAAAATATTCATATTTGTTCCAAACACCGTAAACAGACAAACATTAAAACGCATACAGTTCCGTTCATATATACCATGACCATCGCGTAAACAGCATGCTATCATAAAGACTTACTATATTTTACATAAGCAAGAGCCTGATTGTGTTACAGAAGACAGCACAGTGTCACTGGCTAATCACACACAAATGATATAAACGCTCTTTATTAGTTCCATATCAGGAATTCAGCAACAAAGAACGCTCTTTATGTTTACCATCATAATATAAACAAACACCAGAAAAGTAACTTTTTATGCTTTTGTTTACATAACAATGGTCAAACAAATGACAATAACATACTGTTTATGCGATATTTCTTATTTGTATACGGACAAAGTCTGTCTACATTTTGATGTTCTTTCTGTTTGTGGCGGTTTTTGATGGGTGTGATGGGTGGAAATATTTTCACAGGATACCCACCGCCAAGGCCAACCGTACCTTTAAAGATGGTGTATCTCTCCCTGAACTTTTTCTATAGACTTGATGGTAAAAAACAATAACTGAGAGCAAACGGAGTCTTCTGTCAATATAAAATAATATTTGACCAATTTTGTTTCATGTATCGGGACATAATTAAAATATGGCTATATTTAAAACTATGTATATATGTTTAGTTGAAAATCTATCTTTTAATATTCTTTTAATGTGTACAAGTTGTTGAGATTAATAATGCAAACGTACATTCGTAACAAGTTTTCAATACATTTTGTTTTGGAATTGGTACCGGGAAGAGATAGAGTATCTTTAAAGAATAAAAACATAGAAACTCAAAACATTTTAGGGCGAATGTCAAATGTTGTATGTCATTCATATGGAAAGCCGAAGGGGACATGCTTGTTGCTAGTTGCTCATTGCTAGTGGCTTGTTGCAGACTGTACACTAAATAATGAAATTCAACTTCACAAAACGTGATTTGACACATGCATTGCCTACTATAGGTCTACATTTAAAACGATTGTCCGAGTGAAATTGATGTAGTCTGTTGTTTAGAGAACTGGGTTTAACATTGCTGATCAGTGGCAGAATGTTGGATTTTTAGTTTCAGCACTTAGTGGTAGGCATGCGAACTACAGTGCAACTCCCCAGTTCCCATTAAATTCCAAGGTGACTTTCATCAACACGAATAACTAATCGGCTAATCGAACCGTGTCAGATGCATGGTGACAATGCTCGGGTATGGGAAGGGGTGTCTAATTGTGGTTTTATATCATTATTGTGCGCATATTGTTATCTTTTGCGTGATAGGCATTGTTGAATTATTTATAAATGGTGTCTTTGAATTTAAAAATGGCATACCGATACTTGTTGTCAAACTTTAACATTCAGTTTGTGACACCATATTTTCATTCGTCATTATCACAACTAGCAATTAGCAACAAGCAACTAACAACAAGCATGTCCCCTTCGACTTTCCATACATTCACAGGCCCTGGTTTGTAACGCGCTATACTATGTGTCCGGGGGTTTGGTGTTCTTCCTGATTTCTTGTATATGAATTAACCTCATGTTTTTTCTCACACAAATTATATAGACGCTCTTTATTAATACCATATCAGGAATTGACTTGCAGTGGCCGCTTAATTTGTATTGCTTAATGTCTTTTTCTATTTTCTCACAGAATTAACACAAACGCTCTTTTTTCATACCATATCAGGAATAGTCTAACATTTGGCGCTCTGTGCTTTTTTTCTGGTAAGCTGAAATTACCTCAGGGATGCTAATTTTATGTCAAATCGGTCAAACTTTGGAGATCCAAACAACCATGTTGATTTAACCTACACGTACTTGCTACTCACGGAAGTCCATTTAAAAATAAATCAATGATAAAATCGAACTGCAAGTTAGAGTTCAGTACCTTGCTACGCTGGTCTGACCACTGCCATCTAGTACACAGAATGTGAGAAACTCACTCATTTGTTATTTGTATATGTTTAGTTGAAAATATATCTTTTAAAATTATTTTAATGTGTAACAGTTGTTTGAGATTAATAGTGCAAATGTGACCCGCCATATCAAATCCAGTCGGAAGTCGGGATTTTTTTACCCTGTGCCAATGCATGCTCTTATATATGCGAGTCGACCATAGGTCGCCTCGCATATATAAGAGAATGCATTGGCCTAACAATTTTTTACAATTTTAATAATTTGTTCTTGTATTCTTTAACAATTTTATAATGTCACGCATACAGAGCCCCAGACAAACATGAGCAGACGACACTCTTATATGTGCTTCTATATATGTGTGGGGCTCCCTGCAGGGTAATGGATGTTTTTTATTTTATGTCCTAAAAATTGTAAGAAACATTTATTTAAAAAACATGATAAAAATTGTTAGGCTAAGTACTTGCTACTCACGGAAGATCATTTAAATATAAATCAATAGTAAAATCTAACTGCAAGGTAGAGTTCAGTACCTTGATCGTGCCATGAATCTCGACTCTGGCTAACGCCGTGGAGATCAAATTCCACCAGTAAAAAACCTTGGAACTTTTTAAAGTTTTGACAGGGAACCTTGTAAGGTCGAACAAATAACGCGGGGAATATATTCTTAGTTATTATCTGTACCTTAAATCAATTGACACAAACGGCATTATCAGCCAACGATTGATGAACTGAAAATGATTGAGCTTTACAGCAGAGAGCTAATTCAGAAGATACATACATGTACAGAGGTCGGCGATGCTGAAAGCCGAACTATGTACATAAATTTATGAGTCTGAGTCCGCCCCCTATCTATGTTTATGTTTATTATAATTATTATTCGTAATGGTCTAGCAATCATTTGAGATCATTAAAGGTACGGTTGGCCTTGGCGGTGGGTATCCTGTGAAAATATTTCCACCCATCAAAAACCGTCACAAACAGAAAGAACATCAAAATGTAGACAGACTTTGTCCGTATATAAATAAGAAATATCGCATAAACAGTATGTTATTCTCATATGTTTAACCATTGTTATGTAAACAAAAGCATAACAAGTTACTTTTCTGGTGTTTATATTATAATGGTAAACATAAAGAGCGTTCTTTGTTGGTGAATTCCTGATATGGAACCAATAAAGAGCGTGTATGCCATTTGTGTGTGATTAGCCAGTAGCATTGTGATGTCCTATGTGACCCAAATCAGGCTCTTGCTTAGGTAAAATATAGTAGGTCTTTATGATAACATGCTGTTTACGCGATGGTCATGGTATATATGAACGAAACGGTATGCGTTTTAATGTTTTTCTGTTTACGGTGTTTGGAACAAATATGAATATTTTCGACAATTAAGGCCTCACGTGCCTTTAATCAATCAGATGAACAGAATGAACTAATAGCATGATCGCATCTTCAATTATTCTGATTCTACAGTGATTCTTTCTCATTCCTGGATCAGAACATTTGGAAGGAAAAATTTCAACGCTCGTAGCAGCGGTACCTCCACAACTAACGGGGGAATCTACACAAGACAAGACAAGACATGGCAGTTTGCGCTCAAAAATACACATAATATTATTCGCTTTGGAATTTTTCTCAGTATCGAAATAGGTCGATAAATATCTCAACTACCTTTCTACGAGATTATGTAACCCCCAAAAAGACGCATATAAAGTAATGACAAATACAACTGTGAATACAGTGTTTGGATCCCAAAAACAAAACAGCCATTTGCAGGACATGGAACAAAAAGAGCGTTCCGTTGTAGTCTATTCCTGATATGGTAGCAATAAAGAGCGTTTGTCTGACTTCTGGCGAAAAGTTGAAAATGGATGAAAAATTGCTGTGACTTTGGCAGTTCGTTTTTCAGAGCTTGTGAAGCCGGTATATCAATACCTATCGTATCCGTCGCTCCAAATTACGTAGAAAATAATTTGGAGGTTCGAATGAGCCATGTTCGTTTTAATAATGTACTTTAATGTAGGTGATGGTCCCAACTCGAAAATGAATGCTTTACTGTGACTTTTCTGAGACGATATCGCAATAAACATTGAAATAATTACCCAGAATAACTTCCACAATTGTAAGCGACGCAAAGCAAAATCGCTCACAAAGTCACTTAACTCGTGAAATTTCTAGTTAGGACCTTCACCTATGAAGTGCATTTATTAAGAAACATATAATAACTAAGAAATATATTCCCCGTCTTAGTTTTTCAACTTTATAAGGTTCCCTGTCAAAACTTCAAAATATTCCAAGATGTTGTACTGGTGCACATGGAATATGATCTCTGTGGGCGTTAGACAGTGTAGAGATGCATGGCATGATCTATTCAGTACGTTGCTTGGCTGGTCTAACCACTGCCATCTCGTACACAGAATGTGAGAAACTCACTCATTTGTTTATTTAAAACTGTTGTCGGTTACAATTAAAATTGCATAATACCGATTTTTTAAATCTATTTTTCACCATCGACAATATTAGGCACAGTAAGCAGTCGATGAGCCGACATTCTCGGACCAAATTGTGGATGAAGATGGATAACTCTAAATTCAAGAGGCTTTCTGTTAACACAATAAGACCAAATTTCGTCGATCAACATGTTGATAAATAACACGTTTCGGGCAATTTTATACTATATAGTTAACAGTCGTTAGAATTATTTTTGGGCAATTGATCGATTCTGATAACTGAAGCGGCGTTTCTAAAAATGTTGTTTTTGGAATCTGGTATATCAATATTTTGTGCATTTGTCAAACTATCTTTTACCTCCTTCCAAATTAGGTATAAAATATATGGACGCTCGAATATGTTTAAATTAATTACGTATATATAGTCATATTACGTAATGGCAGTGGTCAGACAAGCGTAACAGGGGACTGAAATCTGTCATGCAGTTTGTGATAAAATAAATGTTCCACACAGCTAGGAATAGGTTACAGTACACCAATTATTGTCCATATGCGACAGTGTTAATGTCCGGGGCTATGCTCGATTCCTTGTGAATGTTGGAACTTTCTAACCTAGTCAATTTTGAAGAATGACTCTTCGGACCAAATTGGACCCAAAAAAAATCTATAGGTCCGGGTGTCGTTTCCGTCTTTAAATGTACCGCTCTTGATACTACCCTAAATCATGACCAAATTTTCAAACGTACCCCCATTAAATGCCAGCTTAATTATTTCACCCACTCTGGATCAATATTCATCTTGTATAATATCCATGGTGACTTTGATTTTTTCTTTCCTTATCATTAATTTCATTCCAATCATAATCAACCATTCAGCTGCCCGATGTGATTTAATACATTAAACAACCGAAGATATTGTACACCATTCAGCTGCAGGTAATTTCTTATGCTAACTCGAGTTTCCCTACACAAATGCCAAGGGGCATAATTTCAATTATTTAGTTGCTTATAACCTATACGCAACCAAAAATGTGTGGATTTTTGCTTAAACATATATGAAATTGTCACAGAAAACATAATATTAAGAAATAAAAAACGTTTTTTCCAGACACCACTTCTCCCTGTATTGGGCTGTATTTAACCGCCCTGTTCCAGACATTGGGCAAAAATAAAACTTCGTCGGAGCACCTGGTTCCACTTTAACCCGCAGCAGACACCACACCATTGGGACTCTAGCCACTTTTTCCTGTTTTATGTCTTACACGACAACGTGCTATTGTTTAACAAGTCGTATGGCTGTGAAGTGTACTTGACATATATATTTTTAAAAACAACATAAATACCCAAAAACGCGATTTTCGAATCGAAAATCGTTTGTGAAGGTCGCGGAAAACACACAGGGACATATAATAACATATGTAACTGGATGCCAGTAATAACAATTTTCAAGACGCAAAAAAGTCGCATTTCATTACATGGAGGAAATGACAAATTTGTTACTTTAATTACCCCACCCCCTCTCGATTTTACGGACTCGAAACTGGGGTTCGCTGTGTCCCTTAGAATTTCCCGGTCCACTCCCTATAACAGATCGAGAATAGTCGGATCACTAAAAACGACGAGAGGCGGCTGGGATTGTTCTTGCATTTTCGTGATCAACTGGTGTCAATCCAGCTGGGTAAACATGACTGGTATGGCCTGCAGACTTCAATTGAGTGAATTTGTCCCAAACGTTAACACTGTCGCCTATGGGAAACCATTTAGTTCAGTGATTCCTACCAGCCCGCGAGACAGGTCATTATTGCACCATTACACCGACGTCAGGGCTGCAAATTACAAGACATGTGTTAGCTTTCCTCAGTTATGGGCCAACAATTTCTCATCACATTCGGCAGCAAATGCATAAATTTTGTCAAGAGTGGCTGGGATTATATAGGATAACAATAAAGCGACATATCTATTATCTTCAAGACTCTAAATAAATCTAATAAAACGTAAATGCATTGGGTATTAACCTTTTCATGGCGGGAGCTGCGCAGGTGCAGCATTAAATGTCCCATGCCAGTGCATTCTGTTATATATGGCTTACCAGGTCCAAGTAAATATTAATAGGCCAATGCATTCTCTTATATAGGCGAGGCTCCTTCCATATACGGGGGACTCGCATATATAAGAGAACGTATTGGCACAGGGTTTTTGCTAAATTTCAGGAAGCTCCAGTCATGGAAGGATTAAATTGAAATGGATTATCGTATGCAACAGAACAACCGATGTCATAGTAATTCATCAACTGATTTCAACGTCCCGTCCAGAAATGAGGCTAACTCTATTTTCATCAGATAAAACTTGACACGGTTAATAATAATCTCGTTCCTGGTGCACTCTGCAGATAAACGGGTCTGGTTTCTTTCTGGATTAGAAATTTGTATCCTTCAAAAAAACTGAATTGTTCATTGTCGCATGGTTTCTTGCAAAACTCCACACAGGAATGTGACATGATCTCCCCAAATGTGCAAAAAGTCTACCCAATACGCGCATGATTAGATAGCGAAAGATAATAAATCGGTTTCAAGATTATATAGCCATTGATATTCAAACGCAGAAACATGTGCCACATATAAGTGACATAAGTTTGGTGATGATCGGATGATAGATGTGGCCTGTTGTGTGAGCCAAAGGAAATTGTTCACGGACGCACGCCAACCCATGGCAGGTTGGGCTAACAAGTATTCATCGACCTATTTCGCGATACCGGACAAAAGTAAAAAGCGAATAGTATTAGGTGTATTTTGGAATGTAAATAGCCACGTGGCTTTAAATGATGCTACTAATTTGCTGTGATGTTGGTGGGTTTTGCAGTTTGGCTAATCCGAGCCCTTAATTGAGAAAAGGCCAGTAACTGTATGGAACAGTCAAGAACATATACATCTTGAACTAGTTTAATAATAACTTCGCTGATGTCTGTATAACGACCAGTGTGTCCTCATTGATAATGGGCTGTTGGCTGTTGCAACAACCAACACAGCCAAGTTTATAATGCAACTAGCTGATGTGCCAGACTTCGTCCGGGCTATTTAGGGATTCATTTGTGATCGCCTCCGTCTGGGCAGAATATACAGTGTCGGTCCAGAAACATGCCCATACGAGCGAGGTCAAGGACAAGGTCGCACGTGAAATTGAACCCGCCCATATTGTTCCCGGGATCAAAATAGGACTACATACCAAATTTGAGTCGGATCGGTCGAGGTCCAGAAACATGCCTATAATGACCAAGGACACGGTCGCATTTGAAATTGGACCCGCACATATTGTTCCCGGGATCAAAGTAGACCTACATACCAAATTTGAGTCGGATCGGTCGAGTAGTTTTCGAGTCTATAACACACAGACAGAAGTTCCAAAATATATTGAAGATGGCCTCCTGTGGGGAAAATGCTTAATTGGATAGCGAAAGATAGTTAATCGGGATTCACGGTTAGATATCGATTGATATTAAATCGCGATAACATGTTGCCACACCAGATTAGGATTGAGGCTGTGATTATTGACGAAATAACAGTGGTTTGAAGAAGTGCTTTTAAAGAGCTTTTAGAAGAAGCCGATCAACCATCAAAGTCAGTCGTAGAAAGTTCAGGCCCGGTCTTCAAGATGTTGCAGATCATCTGACACTAAAGTAAATGGCCATATGCCACATGCAGGCTCTCTCCTCCTGACACTCCAATAAATGGGCACAGGGCGGACCAATTGCACTGTCTACACGATATTTCAAATCCATAAGGGACTTTAAACATAACTCAGTATAAAATAAGTCATGTTTGGTGCCAATCTCTATTTGTCCCCCGAAAAATTTATTTTTGGGGGACTATAGAAACGGGGTCCGTCCGTTCGTCCGTCCGTCCGTCACACTTTTGAGTACCTTCATGGTGTAATCATCTCCTCCTACAGATTTCATCCCAGAGATTTGAAACTTCAGAATATTGTTGCCCATATATTGAAGATGTGCAACATGTATATAGATGACGGAAAAATTATTTTTTGACAGAGTTATTAACCCTTTTCGACTTAGAAAATTTCAAAATTTCAAAAAATATTCTTTAACAAAGCGGCATCGACTTGCCACTTTTTCGGGGGACACTGTGGTCAGCTGAGATTTGAAACTTCAGAATATTGTTGCCCATATATTGAAAATGTGCACCATGTATATAGATAACGGAAAAATTATTTTTTGACAGAGTTATTAACCCTTTTCGACTTAGAAAATTTCAACATTTTTTATAATTTTCTGTATGAGGGTACCTTCATGGTGTAATCAACTCCTCCTACAGTTTTGATTGTAGATATTTGAAACTTCAGAGTATTGTTATCCACATATTGGAGATGTGCAAAATGTATATAGAGGACGAAAAAATTCTTTTTTTTACGGAGTTATTAACCCTTTTCGACTTAGAAAATTTCAAAATTTCAAAAAAAATTCTTTAACAAAGCGGCATCGACTTGCCACTTTTTCGGGGGACACTGTGGTCAGCTGACCTTTTATTCAGAGTTGTCTATCTTACCGATACTCATCTCTGTCTCAGTACCGATTTATACAGCGATTCTTGTAAATTCAGAGAAATTCACATACAACAAGGATGTTGACAGCTACGGCGCAATCTGATCATGCACACGGTACCAGGTTCCTGTTCAAATAGGTCCATACATACATCACGAGTTTCCCAAATAAATTATATGCGTGTGACAATTTTGTCTGCCTATACCGTAGTAGTAGTATATATCTCATATTTGCCACAATCGCCTAACACAACTGTTTTTTTTTTAATATCTGAAATGATCCTTGAATTCATCTAATTGTCTTGATCAAATTTCCATTTTGGTTCAAAACCATCACGTATCTGGAACATCCAATACCAGAGATACATGTATAACTAACTACATGTTGTTCTGACGCGATATAGGCCTACGGCAACTGTTCCCCGTTGTCACGTTTCGCGAAACATTGTCAATATATAACTATTTGCAATTCAATTCAATTCAATTTTTTATGGTTTCAATGCGTCTTTCGGTGACATATAATTATCGTAATATGGTATCGACCTATTTCAATACCAGGAACAATTCAAAAGCGAATGCTATTATGGGTATTTTGGAGCGCAAACCACCAATGTGGCTATTTAAGTATTCCATATTATGTAACAACATATGTCTGGATCTCCGGAGACTTTGGGGAAAACTGACAAAGGGATCAATGGTGTGCACTTAAATGTACACTTATATGTACATGTACTATGCTTAGTTTGAGGCTCGACTCTCGTGTATAAATTTTCCTGAGCAAACGTGTTACTTGCCAGACGAATAAAGCATGAATAATTACAATCGACATCATATTCACGTTTGCCTTCTAATTATTAACCCGACATACCAGTTCTCCAATTTGCAATATTTGAATGACGAAAATTGCACCTCCGTATGCCCTCTATGTTTCATTTGAATCGTTTGATCGATTACACATTATGACCATTCGCAACACACACTCATTACCAACAACGTGACACCAGCAGTCAACGCAATACGATAAGAACGGGGATAAAGTCATATACCACATACCCTCTTCATTCACACAATTAGCGCCCGTAAGAATCAGTACAAATCAGCATGCGGTTTACACGAACATTTCCAGGGTTTAACTACATTCTCCACTGCATAAAACGCTATGAACCAGTGCACCTACGCCACTTCAATCCGACCGTGTGCATGCGATAACTGCGTGTTGTTATCGGGAGACTGTGCTGGCATTTGAACAATAATTTACTTACAATTGTTTTTGGTAGTTTTTAAAAAGTTGTTCATGTTATTAATGTTCTATTAAATGTACTGGTATATGGTTATAAGGAATGACTGGAAGATCAATTGGTGTCATTGATTTTGACCGGCAGAGTAATTAGATAAAGTTCGTGTGAATCCCCTCGGTTTATACACTTTTTAAAACTACTCTTCGGGTCAAAATCCAATGACCCCAATCGACATTCCAGTCATTTCTTGTGAACACATTACCGTCTGTAAAATGATGTTCGATATTTGCCGTTGATGTCAAGTAAAACATAAGCGGACTTTATCATTTAAAGATCTTTTGAAGTCTGGGTGTCCGACCAAAATTCACAACCTGATAAAACTGTCGCTTCTGAAAATCGGTATGTGACAATCAAACCTTCTAGGTATCTGGTGACCCCATGGTTCGAGTAATATTCTATGAATGGTTCTCGAGTTATCCCGCACTCGATGCTTTCTGTGGACAACTGTACACGCGGAATCATTCAAATTATGGGACAAGAAGAGTTACTCTACCATGAATTAAATCTAACACAAAAGTTTGCATACGCAGAAAGAAAGAGTAATCGGTGTAGTTCCTTGTAATTTTGTAATTCCCTTACCAGAGACCATACCAGACAGAATATCAAAAGCCCTACTTCTACTGAAAACCGAACGCTATTAAACTGAATATAGGGAAAGTGAACGTGAACATTCATGTATCTGATCCATCATTATTATTCACGGGGTATACCAGAGAGAGATTGTTTATTCCTCCATTCAAGGGAGACGTTATACACAACAATATACAATTACATAATATAGAGACAATAAGATGAGTTGCAATTCAGGATAACATGATGTACATGTGTGTCATACCAATAACAACAATGCTGTTTCTCACTCCACGTGTGTGATGGTACACACACGAGGACTAAATGGTGCACAAAATGCATATGAACGAAAAACATTAAATAAAAAGTTCACCCTCGTTGTTTATGTTTGAGGAATCCAACGAACTCATTGACTGGCAGCCAAAATGAACACATCAAGAAATCTTGCGGCGATAGGTGATCCAGAATTCGGAACGTCGATAAATCGAAGATATTGATTATTCGATACCAGAATTGGTTTTTGAGGTCAGTGATATGCAGAGAAAAGCCGTGCAAGAACAAATGATCTACTTGAGTATGGTGCAATTGCCCGCAATGTTTGCAAAGATAATTGTTGTATGTCGTCCTGTTGAGTATGTTAGCCATTTGAACTGATATTGTAAGATATTTAAGATTGGCCCAACATTGAACATAACTCCCACCCCCTCCAGGAGGACGTGCGATGAGGCTTCACATTCCGAAAGAAATCTGGAGCAGCAACATTGTCCACTTGAAGTGTTTCGGACGAGGACGTCATATATTGTTTCACTGTATAGCCTTCCATTCCACTATGGATTGTTGATATAAAATATACTCAAACGTAATATATGTTTGCACAAATTATTATGTTCGTACATAATTCTAACCATCCGTATATTATCCTATACACCATCCATCATACATTCTACATTACTAGGGAAAAAATATGGCATTGTGTTGTACATGTATGTAATGGTGGATGGGAACATCCCATGTACGTTGGGTTAGTTCTGGTGTTAATGGATTGTACATATCTCGGCATGCAGCTAGATTATACCACGAATCTCTGCTCTGGCTACGCCCGTATACGGAGATAATATTCCATGAGTTCAAAACCTGGGAACTTTTTGAAGTTCTGACAGAAAAAATAGGACAGCCAGTATATTTATAATTTAATGCCTGTTTCTCAGTAATGCATTTCACAGTATCGGTCCCAGCTCCAGCCAAATAGGCTCACTGAAGTGAAAGTCGAATATTGATTGATTGGGGTTTAATGTCGCTTTCAGTAACTAAGGCCATATCACATTGCCAGTTTTGGTGGTGGAGGAAATCCGTATAATACGGCTAATCTAACAGTGATTTTAATGGCTGATAAACTCGTCGATCACGTGCGGCAAACCACCGGCCATCGGCGAGTGACTGGCAACTCCACCAGATAACTATTTCGAGTTACAAAGTCCACGATGGAAACATGTGGATTTGAACCCTTATCGCCAGCGCTGGGGGCGAAACGGTTTGGAGTTGTACCCCTAACCGATAGAGCCACCGAGGCCCCCCGTAAGTCGAATAAATAATGCATAAATAATGCAATCTCGAGCTGGAACCTTCACATATTGTAAAAAAGTCATGTATTAAGTTAGAAATATATTACCTGTTATATTTTTCAAAAGTTCCGGACCAGGTTTGGAATTGGTGGAATACGACCTCTACGGGCGTATAGCCACTATAAAGATTCGTGGCACGAACTATAGGTATCCAGTATATTTACATTGGAATGTTCAGTGCATCATAGACAACAAATTTGGCATCACCATCGAAAAGATTTCGAATGAACTGTTCAACGCCGTTTTCGAGAACTTCGCCCAGCATATCTGCTATCGATTTGCAAGAATCAACTGATGTTTTCGCCAAAAGGTTCATTTCAGGCACGAAGTAGTGATGTAAAACGCCGCAACTGTATGATTTTTTTAATGACATCATCAATCTCGTGATATTGTCCACGAGATTGTCGCGAGACCAGCGACATAGTTCTGTACTTTCACACACCCACAGAAAACACGTTTTCAGATAATATGACCTAAGATCTTCGTATTCCAATCCAAATTTTAACATGCACTTGAACACGAGGTAACAATATTGCTGTCCATCAGTTAATTTTCGGCAAATTTCACACTCAGCTCTCGCGAACGACAAGTAGAAGTCGGTGTCTTTTTCTTCAGATCTTGGGCGAGGTTTGGCAACTATATCGAACACACATGTGGAAACGGAGCTGATGACGTCATCCGGGGGCCACGATCTTGTTCTGTGCAACCAATTGATAGCTGGGCGTGGCCAACCTGTCACCCTAACCGCTGTTATCCAGTCGATGGTGATATTTGGGATTGGAGCCAGAGCATGCAAACTGGATTCAATATCAGAGAATTGGCTCTCTTCTGGAAGCGTTGCGGTGTCAGACCAATGGTTTGAAACGTATTGTGGAATTTCCTTTCTCTGGTTCGTAGATGTCAACGACAAACGAATTAGTTCGGCTGTGTGTTTCAGTGTATAGTAATAATGTCCCTTTTCGACATTTGAATACTCTTCATCCCACGACTTTCTCAAATCGGAAAGGTCCACGTTGCAATGGCTTTCGCAACGAAACTTCTTCTTGAAGAACAAATACTTAGATAAGCTTTTCGAACCCCCAAAAATGTCCCATTCAAATTTGCACCCTTTGATGCCGCCATTGCTATCATAAAAGTAGCAATCCCACATACGTCCCAAATCGGGCCCAGCCCTTTTAACATTTTCAGTACTTATGAATGTGTCGCCATTTCGAATTCTGAAATAACAAGGATATTCTTCATCATATATGAAATTCTTCTCTTCCACTGCATCTTGAATAGCGCAGTTGTTAACCATAATATCAATGTCGCCGAGGCTACCAAGTCTACAAACCTTCAGACCATCTCGGCTACTACCACAAATAACCATCCGATCACGGCAAGTGTTAGCGTCGCACCCCGTGAAAAGTGACTGTATTGCTAATGGGGCACCCTCATTCAGCTTTGAGCAGCGTGGATCTGTGTCATTTGCCATAGTTACACCGTAAGATATCAGCTCTAGTAAATCCGACATTTCCACATTCGATGTCAAGCAATAGCTGAAAATAGTAGGTATACCAGTAAAATAATGGCCGAAGCCATAGTAAATCACACGTTCTTGTCATGGGGGGGGGGGGGCACGGATATGAGACATATATATGCTCTTTATTTTTACAATATCAGAAAAAGGACATCAAGTAATACGCTCTCTACTTACCCATGTTGAAGAACATTCGGGCCCGACAGTGTAATTAATGATACAACGAAGGCTATATATTCCATATAAAGTCCGTATAAATGTATAAAACCTTTTTATCGACCTATTATAACTGAATGGGAGAAAACTTCGGTGACTGTTCAGTCTATCATCCGGATAACGATATTCCATGTATTTACCGACCTATGCCGTATATTCACTCAGCTCTCAAATTATGTTTACCTAATTTTCCAGGTTCAAACGAGCCATGTCCGAATAATACTCTCTCTATAATTATGGGAAGCCAAATTGACATTTAATAAATAATTAAGCTTAAGTGCAATAAGGAATCTCTAATTGCGCTTTAAGCGCAATACGAATATTTCTTATTGTGCTTAAGCGCAATAAGAATATTGCTTATTGTGCTTAAGCACAATTTGAGATTCCTTATTGCGCTTAAGCGCAATTAGATATTCCTTATTGTGCTTAAGCGCAATAAGATCTTCTCTTATTGTGCTTAAACAATTAGATTTTCCCTTATTGCACTTACGCATAATTAGGGATTCCTTATTGTGCTTAAGCGCAGTAAGATATTCCTTATTGCGTTTATGCGCAATTACATCCTTATTGCGCTCAGGCGTAATTAATATCTCCCCCATGAGATCACCCCTCTGCAAATAGTAGAATCCGAATAGGCCTACATTTGGACAGTCACCAGGTCACCTCACCAATAAACTCCACCCAGCGCACTATGGATAATACCATTTGAATAACATATATTCTTATTGCGCTTAAGCGCAATAAGAATATTCATTATTGCGCTTAAAGCGCAATAACATATAAGCACAATAAGATATTCCTTATTGAGATTAAGCGCAATTAGATAGTTCCTTATTGTGCTTAAGCGAAATTAAATCTTTACTTATTGCATTTAAGGTCAATTAGAGAATCCTTATTGCGCTTAAGTTCAATTATTTGTTAAATGTCAATATATAATAATTTAAAGGCACGTGCGGCGTTCGTTGAAAAAATATTCATATTTGTTCAAATCGCCATCAACAGAAGGAATATTAATATATATATAGTTTTGTTCATATGCCAAACATATATTGTCGTCAAGACGAACTGTGGTGTACGTAAACAAGAACCTGCTCGTGTTACAGAAGTTTTGCTTCTGTTTACATAACACGGCGCAATTATATTGGTTTATCACGGACAAATGATATAAACGCTCTTTATTATTTCCATATCAGGAAAACAGGAACAAATTACGCTCTTCGTGTTTACCATAACCGGATCTAAATAAAAGCCAGGTAACGTAACGTTTTTTGCTTTTGTTTACACAACGAAGGAAAAATAATTGACAATAACATACTGTTTATGCCATATTTCTGGGCCCTGTTTCATGAAAGCAACTTATGACATAGTTGGGACTTAAGATGGTCATAAGTTCAAACTTCAGTCATAAGTGCATTTCACGAACAAGGTCCTAACTTAAGATGGTCTTAACTTTGGTCTTAACTTTAAGACTGCTGTGAGGTGTCATAAGATAATCTTAAAGTTAAGACCCACGTGATAAGTGGCATATCGATCACAAGTATGGCGGCCTATGTTATTTTTTAATTACGGAGATATCAGTACATTGTCTGGGTGGGCAATTCGTCGTCTGGTATACAGGGTCGTGGCTACAGAGTGAGAGGGGTGTTCGCCTCGAAATATCCAACTACACCCCCTTAAACAACACCAAATTCTCTTTGGGTTTAAACATTCCAAAACCAAAGTTTGGAGAGGGCAAACCCCCCCCCCCCCCACCGTATAACCATAGGGTTAGTTGGTAGAAACAATTCAGAGCACAGGCTTATCAGCAGGGACGTGGCGAATGGGGTTTGTGTGTTGTCTACCCCCCCCCCACACACACACACACACTTTGGTCAAAATGTTTAGCAATTGGAAATTTCATGCCTGACAACAACATTAATCGTACATTATATATAGGTTTCAAGTGTTTGAATTTCTAACTAGTAAAGGAATGTGTTGTTTTAGAAAAACAGCAGCAACCGAAAATCACCAACTTTAGGGGCGTCAGGTTAGAATTTCGAACTGTTGGAATATTTTAGATACCAATTGGAAAGTTTAAATCCAACGGGTGGGGTGGACATGGCATTTCGCGAACATGGAAGTTTGGCCCGGTTCAATTAAGGGGCGGGTGCAGTTGGAAATTGCACGATGTACCCCCCCCCCCCCCCCCCCCCCCCCCACCCCCACATACACCAACTAGCTACCCCGAGCCTCGTCGAATGTAGGACATAGTCAATTATCAGCTGTGTGTGTGACCTATAGATATTATATATTATCAAATTGAATTACCCACGAATTAAAATTTTGATAAGAATTATGGCCTAGCTCAAAGCTCACAATCTCCTCTATGTTATTCCATATGTGTGTGGGGAGATGGGGTAAAATGAGATCAATTAATGTATTGATTCTTTCCTCTTTCCAAATTTCCGTCGGCTGTTTACAAAGCAGATATGTAATATAGGAAAGGTAACACAAACGCTCTTTATCAAAATATGTTTTAGAAATAGTAACAATTTTCTATAGAGAATATTATTTTTATTGAGTTTATGCCCACGCCCATATGTCGTGATTTTCAAGGCTGTCCAAATGTTTGTCATGTTTTTTATGCAGGGGTGGGATGACCGTTGTACAGCATACTGTATATATGATATACACCCTCGTAACGATGACACCCCTTAATACGAGTGTGCTAATGAAAACGTTGTTATATATATATCCATGGTATGACAACCGCATAAAACATCTGCATAAAAATAAAAAAAAGTTACTCTAACATATATTTTTCATTTCACTTTGAATCGAAAAGTGACCTATGTGTGTCCTGATGACATCGCCGATTTATTTTGATTATTGCTACACGTAGAGAGCGGTGGTCGTTAATACACGAGTTATGTCGGCTCCCATAAAAAAATCGCCGCCTGATCATTGCTCTCAATGGATTAACTCGGCGTGAATGCATGGTCGCAGTCATGCATCGATCCATATAATGATATTGTCTTATTTCTGACACCGCCACTCGTCAGTAAACGCAAAGCTCGTCATTTTAATAGCCTGCGATGTACTCATGTTCGAATTCACATCGTGGAACTCATACAAGTCTAAGATCCATATGCGAATATAAGGCCACTTGACTATAGACACTAACATACATGCGCTGATTCGCCCACCCCACCCCAGCCGCTACCCAACATCCCTGTCACACAATAATGTCAACTCGGACTCGGCTCTTTCTCGATAACCTCTCAATGCCGTACATAAAGATTGCACAAGCCCACATTTGTTTGTTCCGGACTGTAGAAAACTGTCGATAACCAGTCTAAATGAGCGGGAACTTAACTGACTACTTAATAGGACTTAATCTTGTTTTGTGAAACGCGTTCTTGAAACGGAAAAGTTACATCATAAGATCCACCTTAGATCTTAGATTAAGTCCATCTTAAGATAATCTTATGACCTTGCTTCATGAAACAGGCCCCTGATTGGTATAAGAACAAAGTCTGTCTATATTTTACTATTCTTTCTGTTTATGGCGGTTTTTGACGGAGGTGAATATTTTAACAGCATACCCACCGCCAACACCGCCCGTATCTTTAATGCGCAATATGTTATATAAGGTTATATACCTATAACATTATATAAATGTATAATTACATTGCACTGATGTCACCCCCTCAGTGAGTTGAGAGGAGAATATACGGCATGGGCAGTACGATGTATGTTGGGTTCGGTTTTGACTCGCTCTATATAAAAGTTACACGTACGTGTGACAGTGCGTGCATATAATCCTAAACGTTTTATTACTTATAAAAGGGTGATGGGTAGTTAACTCGTCAATATTGGGGATGTTGCGATATTGTGGACATATGGGATTAAGCATCTGACAGACCAGACCAGACCGAACTGTTGTCGAACTTTTTTGGCTGAATATTCCGGTGTAAACAATAAGTCGCAATATTTTGTTCTCTACAAATTAACGTTTTAATGATCTAAATAACAGATGTCAGGATATATTGTTATCATGGCCTTCTTGTGTTGTTCTCCGAGTTCATAACAATGTTGGAATTGAAGAAGATCAACATCAGACATTCAAATGGCGGTATGGAATCGTTTTTGTTATCAAAGTTATTGAACTCATTTTGATTTTGCCAATGCCACCATGTTTCCAACCCTATTCGTCTCGCCGTGAACTGTACTCACGACGTATGTCCACTGTGAAGTACTCCTCGCCGTGTGAAAATTTCACGCATGAGTAACTTTCGTAGTAAACGGCTTGACAGTAACGGGTCGTCGATTTATTGTATAGATCCATAATCTGAATGACAATGGGAGATAACGGGAACCAAAGTGATTGTGGTCAGCGCTCTCTGGACGAATCTTTATCTACCTGGTATGACAGCATAGAGTCACAACAATACACGCGCAAACCAGAAGATAACAACAAAACTCTCGACAATCTTCAATCTGTGTTGAAGTTCATACACTCGACAACGCAGGATGTATTCACTGGAACAATAGTAGACTTTGTCGGCAATCAAGACAAACTTCTCGAAACTTTACGGGATAATGTATTCTCAAACGTGAAGTCTGATGAATCTTTCCCATATGAGCCATCTGCAGTGATGAAACAACGTGTGATTAGGAACCACACAGGATACCATATAACGGATAAAAATACGCGAAATATGAGAATGGCTGTTGATATTTACAGATTGATGAAATTCTTGGTTGACAAAGATGCAGATACAATTGGAGAGCTCATAAGTAAAGGTGGAAAGCATAATAAAAGTGTCAGTTACCCATCAATTTCTGGTATGATCAACGATGATGATGACGCCAATGGCTCCCTAAACTTGAATAACTCGATTATTAAAATATTACGAGACATTGCTATGATTAAAAGAGAGAATGAAACATTTCATAAAGATTTCAACGAACGTATCCCAAATATTGATACAACAGTGAAACAGTTAGAATCAAGATTAAACAAAATTGAAGAAAAACTTGGAATAACTGAAGATGTTGATCAGCTGAAATCAGATGTTGTTCGGATAGACGCCAAAATTAAACAACTAGACGATAAACTTGAACAGGAAATGCAGACAATAGAACGCGTACAAGATGATAAATACACTGGGGTGAAGAAAGTTAAAAGTGAAATAGCCGATGTCAAACGTGATATGTGCAACATAGTACAAGGACTTGATGAATTTGACAAGAAACATAAGAGTTTTGAGGGACAGATTGCAACATTAAGAGACATTGTAAACAAAAAACATGTTCAACCAACCCACTCGTGTGATAAAATGATGAACGAAACAATAAAACATAATGTTAACATGATGAAAGAGGAATTCAGAAATTTCACGACTACAGTGACAAATAATCTCCAAACTTTCGTGGAGTGTGTGAGTAATTCAATGGGAGAAGTAACAAAGACACAGCGAGATATTTCAGAAACATTAAATGCAATGATGACCTACGCGGAAGATTCTTACGACAATGATAATAAATCTGAGACGAATTCAAAATACAGTGAACCAAATAACGTGAGCTATGGATCAACAGATCCGGTGAACGATACTAATAATACGCGTCCACAACAAGTTAGACGTGCTGCAAATTACTCGAGGAATGACTATTATTTTTATAAATATGAATGTCCAGTCAAAACGTCACAAGTGTTTCTCGGTGGATTCGCTGAATCCGTGACCATTGACGATATCAAGAAACATCTTATATTTAAAAATGCAGGCTTCACTGTCATTAAGATGTTGAGAGGTAACTCTGCTCGCATTAATGTTTGTGATGAGGACCTAGATGCAGTTCTTGCACCAAAGTTTTGGCCACGAGGAGCAATCTGCAGGATGTGGGTACACAAATGAAACCATAAGTATTACTATATTTGTGTGACATGTTAATTTCTTATTATGTGTAATATCGGTGCATTGCTAGCATTGATCTTATATTTGATATTGAACGTTAATCGTACTCACAACGCTGACTTATCAGCTATCAACTATAAACACACAATGGAAACCGTTAATCTCAATCTAATTACATGGAATGCCACCGGTATCATGTCATCTGGCTATTACCTCAGTCATTTGCTTAAACGTGGCGACCATGATATTATCGGATTGAGTGAGCACTGGCTCTATCAATGTGATATACACTTTCTTGGTTCGCTCGACAAGTTTTATGAATTTCATGCAGTGTCCGATTCCCGTCAAAGAATCCCCAACAAAAGAGGGAGACCAAGTGGTGGGGTTGCGTTGTTATGGCACAAGAGACTGTCTAAACGCATAAGTGCCCTCGCTATAGATGACGATAGAATAATAGGGATTCAATTTCAAGTAACAGATGAATGCTTCATATACATATTACAGGTATATCTACCTTCTACAAATTACACGGCGGAACATTACGAAGAATATGCGAGATCTCTTGGCGATATTTGTGATATGTACAAAACTAATGGCAATGTAATAGTGATGGGAGATTTTAACGGGCAATTTGAAAAGTCAGATGACCGAAACATGGCATTCAAAAATCTTGTCAAACGAATCAAAATGGTGTCCGTCAATCGCACTTTTTGCCAGGATAATCCGCGCACAACATGTATTCCATTTGGCGATGGGCGGTATGAAGGAACGATCGTTGATCATATCTTGATTCCTCATACTCTTATTCCTTTCATACAAGAAGTACACGTATTAAACGATGATGCAATCGATGTATCAAATCATAGGCCAGTCACTCTGAGAATGCTATTTGAAATGCGTTATCGACATGTACATGTAGAAACAACGGGTGTTACAGGTCAGGGAATTGTTGACTGGAAAAAGGCTAAATCTGAACCAGAAATTTTACACATTTTATAGGCAAAGCATTGATGCGCAGCTCAACAAATTTGATCATTTATCAGAACACGAAACCGATCCTTGTAAAATGTACGATGCCATTGTAAGCACTATATCGAAAGCCACCGAGGCAAGTTAACCGAAAAAGAAATTTAATAAACATCTGAAACCTTTTTGGAACGAAAATTTGAAAAATATGCACAAAATTATGCGGACTGTCCGGCAAAATTGGGTGGATGGAGGTAGACCTCGCTCAGATACCCAGTCTGACAGTTACACGATTTATAAAACTGCAAAACGTGATTTCCGGAGAGAATATAGAAAAGCATCTGCTACATACTTGGCCGAACTAAATGATAAAATCGATGAACGTGCTCAACTTGATCAAAACTATTTATTCCGCGCATTAAACACGAAGCGACAGAGAACTCATATAGATAAGAATGCATTTTTCACGTATGAAGGACAAACTCTTCGTCATGATAGTGATATCGCAGAAGGATGGGCATCTTATTTTGAGAAACTATATTCACCGTTGTATCGACCTGAATTTGACACTCAAAACTTTAATTACATAAATGAATTTGTTATGCGAGAAATAGGTAGTGGTCAATCTGATGATATCGATAAACGCATAATCTTTTCAGTAACTGCAGACGAATTACTTACTGTGTATCGCAGTCTCAGCTTTGGAAAAGCAACTGGTTGGGATGGGATTTCGAACGAGCATTTGATATATGGAAGTCAGAAGTTGACTCAGACGATTTCGAATCTCCTAACAATCCTGATTCAAACACAAACGGTCCCATCCCAGTTAAAGCGCGGTTTAATAATAGCATTATATAAAGGTGGCTCAAAACCCAGAACAGATTTTGACAGTTACAGAGCTATAACACTAATGCCAACTTTGTACAAGTTACTCGAAAAAGTTTTACAAACTAGAATAGAACTGTACGCGCCAAAATTACTTGATGTACATCCGCTTCAACACGGATTCCAAAAAGGCATAAACGCAACAATGACATCATATGTAATGAAAGAATGTATATCCTATGTATCCGAAAGTAAACAAAAACTGTATAGTCTCTTTTTAGATGTTTGGAAGGCATTCGATACCGTCTGGGTCAACGGATTATTATACAAGCTGCATGGATGTGGGTTCAGAGGAAATTTACTTCGATTGATGCACGAACTTCTAACCAACGTCACATGCTCTATTCGTCACAATAACGTTTTATCCAGGTGGTTTGATGTGAGACAGGGAGCAAGGCAGGGGGGTATCCTCTCCCCTTTGTACTATATGATCTACGTCGACGAATTATTACATATACTTGCAAACTCACCATTTGGCCTGAACATGCTCGGTGTAAATTGTACGTGCCCAACCCATGCAGATGACATGGTTCTATTATCACTAAATAAATCTGGCTTATCGGCGCTTTGTGATATTTGCAACGAGTACAGCAACAAATGGCGGTATAAATATAATCCATCCAAATGCACCATAGTAGTATTCAATGAAACCAAAGCAGAATCTTCGCGTCAAAGTCGTCTCTGGAACCTAGGTACCTCAGATATCGAAGAAAGTACGAACACCACTCATTTAGGTATCTTACTTGACAAGTACGATTTCAACGGAATTTTCACTGATCACATATGCGATAAGACCCGTAGCACGTTTATGATGTTGAACAATGCTGGCCTCTACCCCGGTGGTATGACCCCCAAAAGTTGCTCGTTAATTTATTCGTCAGTGGTTATACCAAAAGGCCTGTACGGCTCTGAACTCCTCTGGAGCTTAAATCAAACTCACATTGATCGACTTGAGAGAACACACAGATTCTGCTTAAAGTATTACCAGGGTCTTCATCATCGCACAAAAACAATTATAGCTCAAGGATTAGTTGGAACTTCATCTATGGTGTCTCTTATCGAAAAACGTAAATTGTCATTCTTTGGCTCGTTGTGCAACCTAAAAGTTTCCAAAACGGTAAAGCAAGTATTTCTTACTCGCTTATATCAGTGCACATTAGGTGTTTCAAGCTACCAATCTAGTTACGCGTCTGATATTATCTTCGTCCTTAGCAAATATAAAATGACAGAGTCCCTTGTGAACTACATCGAAAACTCAATATTCCCGAAGAAATCTACTTGGAAATGTGCGATAAATGAGTCATGGTCAAAATTTAATGGAGAATATTGGGAAATGAGCTTAAAGGAGGATACTCGACTTGCCAGGTTCTCTGCCGTCCATCCAAAATTATGTATGTCCCGGCTATGGGAAAATTGCCGAATATACCCAGCACACAGAAAAGCATATTTGATTATTGCACGTCTTATTTGTATCCTCGAAACAAATGAGGAAACTTGCGTTTTATGTGACAACAAGCATAGAGATATTGTCAAACATGCCTTAATCGAATGTTCTTCCATTTGTGATGATCGAAATAATTTTGAATTTGAGTTGCTGAACATATTTCATGTAGACATTTATATGCAGTATGACAAACTTGACGGAGAATCCAAAACGCGCGTTCTACTAACAGGTATACATGAAAACATATACTGTACTACCGAAGAAGAAAATAAACTAATAGACTTTTTCGTCAACAAAGCTGCATTCCTCTGGAGAGTATATGTTGATCGACTGACGCCAAGTCCTGACTAGATCTCACAAACCTTCATATAAAGTCGACCATAACATGCAGTTATAAGCATATTCGTAATTGTTCATATCACATGTATCTGTGTATTGTTTTAACAGTAAGTAAATTTGTCTGTATGTATGTCTGCCACTTGATTGTTTGTCTCGTATGCTTGCTTGTCTGACTGTCGTCTGTGTGTCTGTAAGTACGGTATGGCTGTGTATATCTACATGAGTGGTGTTGGGGAAATGGTCGGCTCCGAGTCGATAAGACTGCACAAAGGCATTGGCGTTTGTGGGTCTTCCAGAGAGAGAGAGAGATCCCTGATTTGGGTCCAACTCCGGCTTGGTCGTCTCGGAGTATGCTATTTCTCTGTCTGTAAGTACGATATGGCTGTAGAATGGAATGTCTACTTTATGTAGTGCATGAATGTGTGTATATGTGCATGTGTAATTGGCTCATCATACATATTGAGATATGTGGTGTAGATATGTTTGTAATCTTAAATTTCTTATACACTGTGTTATGTACCAAATTGTGTTTCTTCTCATAATATAAACATTTATATATGAATCTCCATATATGGAGGATAATAAAGATATATATATAATTTGACTGAGTTTTCCACCTCCTCCTCAATCAGGGGTCTGTGATTTGAGGTGCGATTTTACATGATATATCTTTATTACCTCCAAGTGTAGGAGAGATCGATATACATGACATATAATTACAGTATGCACTTGAATGTTCACTACAGCTTTTGTTGCAGGAAAATCTGATTTGTCCAATAGATATGAAAGTTAGTCCTTACAACATGCGTGGTGTTGAGAAGATAATTACAATGGACGTGAGACGGGTTGCTGAACGCCATTGCTGATCATTGTGCTGATGACGTACAGGTACTTCGCAGAATATAGTACTAGTTCCTTGAGGCAGTGGGATCTCTGTTATGTTAGGGTTTCAGGAGAACTTCCGAGGAGGGTTGCTACCAAGTCATCTTTGGCTAACGACGAAAGGTACAAATATTCGGGTATGCCGAAACGAGAGATAATTCCTTCCTAAAAAGAGTTTCTGACGATGAGAGCGGCTGGAGAAGACCATACGAACAGGGCGTGGTCGATTTCGTTCGAGTACACTTCGCTGCAGAGATGACACACTAAATTGTTGGCATAAGTTGTCCTGTTGAGAAGCAGTACTAAGTTTTCGAGGTATTTCGACATGTAAGCGTTTCCATGGAGAAGTTTCCAGACTGTCCAGTTTGATAGGGGATTAGGGTGAACTTTCCACAGAATTCGCAAGGATGGATCGGACGAAACTTTGGTCTGCCACGAGGAAATGAACGTTCCCCTGACAGCTGCCTTCACAAGAGTTATCCACGTTGACAGTTTTGGGAAGACCCCATGGTCCAGTTAGTCGTTCAAATAGTTCAAAAGATCGTATTTGGGTAATATGGAGAACATTTCCTGGACAAAACCACTGGAGCGATTGTATAGTCTGTACAGGTGTGCTTTCGGGAGAAACAGACGTAATGGTAATTGATGGTCGAACGGTAGATGGATAAGACGTCCCAGGAAGCAAAGATTTTTTTATATGCAGTTGATATTCAATTGGTAGAAATCCAAGAAGACCTAGCGATAGTCTAGTTGACGATCGTTTTGGGAGGGATTGTGCGTATTTGAGGCAAGTTCTGGCGGCTTTGTTCATAATGGTGATGGCGGAACTTTTATCAAAAGGAACCACCTCGACACCGTAAAGAGCTTTCAGTAGAACAACAGTTTTGAGGACATTTGTCATGGTGATGGGTGTAGTGGATTTCATAAGTTTGTTACCCATGATATTGAAAAAATTATTCCTCATTTTTGTCGACACAGACGAGGCGGAATTGACCTGCTTCGCAAACTTGTCTTGAATTAAACCAAGATGGGCACATTCTGTAACTTCCCGAATAGTTTGATTGCCCAACCTCCATATCCTTCCCGAGCGGTCATATGAGTTTTTATTCTCGTTGAATACAACGATTTTGCTCTTCGTTGAGGAGAATTCGAATCGCCACCGCCTGCTATATTGCACACATATGTTGAACAAGGAGTTGAGACCGGATTTCGATAGCGACATAAGGGCGATGTCGTCGGCAGTAGTAGGAGCGCCACATGGGATATTACTGATTCTTAGTCCGTATGGAGAAGTTGCTAGATCGTTAAGTATGTCGTCTATGAAGACGAGATAGCAGAGAGGCGACAGAACGCCACCTAGTCGAGTAGATTGCAGTTGCAGTATTTTGAAACTTTGCTATATGCGGCCGTCATATACAGGGATGTGGCTAGAGGGTCTCCGCTGGGGGGTGTCCACCTTGGGAATTTCCAACTGCACCCCCCCCCCCTTAAGTCGGAATCACACCAACACAACTTTTTGCATAATTCCATTTGCACCCCCCCCCCCCCTTGTACCTCATGCTCAGGCCTAATTTCCTATATATTCATAAGCCATCCTTCTATTTTCCCAGTATGAGAACATTAAGATATTTTAACCTGAAAATTGCCCCCAAAAAAAACAACTAGTGATCTAATTCCAGACAAATGCACACAGCTTCCGACAACAGACCAGGAAACACCGGGCTGACCATGGTTGTTTGGCCCGGTGTGAGAAAATTTTGAAAACTATATACAAGAAAATCGCAAATCCTAGCATCTAGACTGGCCTCAACTGAAGCTTTCCTAGTGTTGGAAATTTCAAACCTCATACTCCCCCTCAGGTTGGAAAACTGATGACCATTTATGTCTACAAGTTTGACCAAATGTAGTAAAATATTGTTTTGCTAAACTAATTAGCAGTTTTGTATTGGCCATGTGGATGGGGCAATGACACACCGGGCCGACCATGGTTCGGCCCGGTGTGCGAAAATTTTGAAATCTGAACAAGAAAATCGCAAAATCCTAACATCTAGACTAGCCTCAAGCCGTCCTACTGTTGGAAATTTCAAACCCTACACCCCAACTTAGGTTGGAAAATTTCGAACTGATGACAATTCCAATGACAATGTTGACCAATTGTATGACAATATTGTTTTCTTAAATTAACTAGAAGTTTTTGACTGGCCACAGGGGAGGGACCAGGACACAAGCTTTCCAAGTGTTGGAAATTTCCAACCTGTCACCCCCCTAAGGTTGGAAAATTTCCAACTGATGTCCATTTCTGTCAAAAAATTTGACCAAAAATAGGAACATATGCAAATATTGGTCGAAAAACAATAAATTCCCCCCAATTAATTGTTTTATAATCAAACTACAAGAACATTTTCAACCTATTGTTGGTGTGAAATTTCGTTGTGTCATGTATGAAATTTCCAACTATTGAAAATATAGCTCTCGGCTGGGGGGTGAGACACCCCCCACCCCCCCCCCCCTCTAGCCACATCCCTGATATAGTACTGTGCTAGTCACATCCGAAAGGATGTTCTCCAACAAACTGACAAGGTGTGGCGAAAATCCGAGCTGAATGAATTTGTATAGGAGGCCAGTGTGCCATACTTGATCAAAGGCTTTCTTGGAGTCAAGGAAGGCAACATATAAATTGGAGTTATTGTCTTTGGCATATGATACAGATTCCGTGAGCATGAATGACGTCATCGAACAGGTGATACCTTTCTGAAACCCCATCTGTTGTGCTTTCGGAAATCGTTTCATTTGGTGACTTTGAAGAAGGCGGCTCAACAGAATGGACTCGAATAGTTTGTATAGAACCGATATAAGTGTTGTAGCACGGTAACTATCAGGAGAAGTCGGTGGTTTAGGTGGTCCTTTGTATAACGGAATGACTATTCCTTCTTTCATCGTTGTGGGATCCACCCCATGCTGAATATACCGTCATATAGTCTTTTGATGCATTCTATGAAGGAAGTCGGAGCGTGCAACAAATGTTCATTCGATAAGTCATCTGCTCCACCCGCTTTGTTCTTTTTCAGTTTCCTCACATGAAGAACCCTTTCTGTGAGCTCGACTGGTTGACATTGCGGGCAGTTCGGTTGCAAGGGGTCTTTAGCAAGTGAACCATAGCTATCAACTTCTCTGGCAACGTGGTCCTCAAACTCTGGCTCAGAGTGGGGTGGTGGATTGAACAATTCTCTGAAGTACTCAGACCAGCCAGAAAGTCCGCGTCACGTGTCAGAGACCCGTTGAATTCCATAACCGATCCGATTTGAGAGACATGCGAACGGTTTCGGTTGATAGACCGCCAGAAGGACGTTTGGTTGGAGGCAGAGTCGCACTCAAGTTTGTTTTGTTGATTGGATAGGTACGCATTGAACGCAGAGCGGTGAGCTTTCCTAAAGGTCCTTTTAGCGTCTTTATACTGAACATACGTGGAGGAGGTAAATACTCGTGGTCGACCAGCAAGCGACCACAATTTGTATTTTGACTTGCAATCAGAGCTCAGTCTGCTGAGTTGTTTATTCCATAATGGTTTCAAGTGTGCGTGGTAGGACATTGGAGGGATAGTCTTTTCTACGCTAGCAATTAAAATGTCGACACAATTGCGATAATACGAATCAAGGTCATTTTTGTCGTTTATCTCTTTGGTCATTAACGGTTTGCACAGGGAAGTTAGATCGTCTTGATAAGACTTCGTGTATTCACATTTTCCTCGTGTAATTTGACGGTGGTTTTAGTATAGGAGCTACATCTATACAACAGAACACAGGTCTGTGGTTTGAACTATTAGTTGCTGCATCTTCAGTGACATGAGTTTTAGATACACAGTTAACCATCATGTCGGAGATGACAATGTGATCGAGCAGCGAAGGAGTCGCGCCGTCATAGTAAGGGACGTATGAGAAGTCACTGCCAGTACAGGATGATAATGTAGTGAGTGCTGTCAGGTTGTGCAGTTCGAAGAAAGCATCTAATGCTCTAGCACGTGGACACGTTAAGATTGAAAGTGTCGTTCTATAGTATTTCCCCAAATTCGCATTCATATCTCCCATTAATATCACAGGACCATTCGGTTCCAGGCGTGAGGTAATGTCAGCTAAGTCTGATAAACAGTCGAGAATATAAGAAATGTCGTGATTGGCACCGGGTAGATATACTTGGATCACGGAGAGAAATGAACTATTATTCATCTTGATCTGCAGAGAGATCATTCTATCATTTGGAGATTCAATCTCGATACACTGGATACTTTTGTGGACAAGGATAGCTATTCCGTCTTTCACAAGACAACCTCCATTCGCAGTTCGAATCGAACGAACCGGTTTCGCAATGTAAATGTAATAATGTGAGAGAATTCCGAAGGACGACAGTGAAAATTCGTCGAGCCAATGTTCAGAAATGCCGACGATCTGGAAATAGCCCGATGCCAGCATATCACTTAAATGGGAAGCACTCCCCCCTGAAACCTGTCATGTTCCAGGTGCATATATTCAGCTTATTTGTAATAGCCATTGTTTGTTGAACTGGGAGCTTCTGAGTACCAAGCCATGCAGTAGACGCATGCGGGCCAGAAACGATTGTCAAATAGTGGGATGCTTTCGTCTTTGGATACATTTAAACGAGCACTCACAGTCCCAATTCTGGAACTAGCCATGAGCTTCAAGAACGTTGGCTTGATACCTCTTTCAGAAAGAAAGTGAGCGAGGCCATTCTTTGTAGAACTTTCATCGATACCGCCTACGAAAAGACGCACTGTTCTTGTCCGGTGGACGACTGAGAATACATTTCGGTTATTATCTGAACGAGGATTCCTGTCAGAAATACGTGCGGATTTGCGACTGGGGTTCCTCTTTAATGCCGCAGGACGTCGGTCGTTCCGTATTATAGTTTGAATTTGCCTCGGTGCGCTCAGAGCATCGGCATAAGAATCAGACGGACCATCAGTGTTCACATGATCAGCATGTTGTCGAGGAGGGGGTCTTTGTGTAGGGTAATCCCTACTACGTTCGCCATGTGTTGACAAATTATGAGCAGGATCGTCACTGTCCACGGGTGTTCGTTGTATATCGCTATAGTTGTCGATGAACTTAAATATTTCTGACAGATGTTTGCCAGCCTCTGGTTCGGTTGTTACTTCAATGTGAGCTGGTTTTATACGAACCGGTGTGCGTTTACAGTGGGAGTAATCATCGCATTGATCGAGAGATTTACTTCATAAACATTCAGATTTGCACTGTTATTCGACGTATTGAGCTTCGAGTCTATAGGGACAGATGTGTCAGCATCAACATGAAGATTCGCCTGTTTGTTATAGTCACATTTTGTGTTCACGTTGGCTCTTACATGAGAAACAGAGTTGTACACACGTTCACTTGAGGAATTCGGCCAGATAATGAATTTCAATGAGATACCGGCTCATTTTGGGGTATATACTGTGTCAGGGATATGTAGTTATATCCGCGATTTGAAGTCATGGAGCCAAACCATTCTTGATATAAAAAAAATATGTCATTTAGTGTCTGCTTGATAATTTTCATATCAGTCTTTGATAGCGGATTTATAGTTAAACCCGACATCACTAAGTGTGTGTTTTCAATATAATGGATCCACTTGAAGGCTCTGATGGCCTTTGCAGTGGGTATTGCTGTTAAAATGCGAATTGACTTGGACAATAACATACTATTCACGTCATATTTATAATTGGTATAAGAACAAAATATGTCTATATTTTAATATTCTTTCTGTTTCTAGCAGTTTTAATGGGTGTGGCTATTTTAACAGCATACCCAAGGCCATCCATGCCTTTAAGGTGGGCAATACTGTTCGGGTTACTATTGTATAGTTTAAACGAAATACGGTATATCTGTTTCGCTAATTGGGATCCCTCGGAAATTAGTCGGGATCAAATATGAAATCGCCCAATATTTAATTTCCACATATTATAAGTCTCATCCTAACTCACGGTACACCATTTTATTTTGAGTACTGGTTTTCATATTTAGCATGAGTTTGCAAAATTGTAAGTGTATTGTTTCAATGGACTTGTGAGATTCAAAGCATCATATTTCGCTACCATAATGTAATCCTGGTATTACCATGCATTGTGTCAAAGAGTGTTAACATGAGGTCTATTGGGATATCAAGTTTTCTGACTTTGTTAAAGAATCCGTACAAGGCTTTCGTCCCAATCACAACGTTTCTTTTGATAGCTCGGCAAAACTGGCCGTTATAAAAGAGCTCCAATCTGAGATATTTAAATTCTTTCTCTACTTGTAACTGAATTATCGTATATTGACGTAGAAAAACACTGGCATTTTGACTTTAGTTTTTGATATGCTAACCTTCATGTTCCATGTCTCGACATAATCGTGGAATGCCAGATACATGTCGTTTTGATTTTCAGTCATAATAACTGTATCGTGGGCGTATAATAACTGTATCGTGGGCGTATAGTAGGCATAATAGCTTGATAAAAAATTCTCTGTTGACATTGTCCAATAAACATAAATTGCTAATAACGCAGTCATTAAGGAGAGTTTGCAGACCATTAACGTAAAAGGAAAACAGCAAAGGGGACATTATTACCCCTTGAAAAAGGCATACGTTACTGATGAAGAATCCCGAAATATTATTACTGTCTTTGACGAAACATTTCATTTGTGTGTACATGTCACGAACTACGTTGAAAATCTGTCCATTAATATCTTTTTTGAGTATTTTTCAAATATACTGCTTCTCTCCATATGGTACCATATGCCATTTTGAAGTCTATGAATGTGCAAAAAAGTTTATCCTATTGATAGTCTATAATGTGGTAAAGAATGAATATGTTATCCGTCATGGAATGTTTCTTTTTAAACCATTTTTTGGTTATCTCCAATAAAAAAAAATTCATCTGACGGGGCAGATAATCTCTTATTGAGGATAGATGCGAATAATTTAGCAAAAACAACAAAGTAATGTTATACCTGATTACGAATCTGGGCTTGATCTGTCGCCTGATTTTTTTGTAAATTGGGTTGATAACACCGACGCCCAACCTTGTGGGAAGTACCCAGTATCGAGGATTAGACTAAATAATAGCTTATAAAGCGGCATCATATGATCCGCTGTTATTTTCATATACTCATTCTGTATCAGGTCAAATTATTTATCGCGTCTGCAAATAGATTCCCATGTTTCATAAAATATTTCGTCTATTATTAGTGGTTCCAGATTATTGTCAACATCGGACGCTTCATTTAGTTCTTTAAAATGTTCAACAAAGGATTCCAAAGTTGGTTTACGAGATTTCTCCCAGTTTCCCAGTTAGTTCTTTGAGGAGCTTAACCTAAAAACTTTTACCATATTTACTTAAAGACTTGATCAATTCATTATACTTGTTTTCATCTCTTTAATTCTACGGTCCATCGTTTTCTTTACCATCTACATTGAGACACTCCTTATTGTGTGCAGTCATATTATGATGGTAATATTGTCTAGCTTTGTGTATTGCTTTTAGCTTTTCTTTGCACTTTTTCGCGTTTTTCGATAGGGTTACTCCCCTTAGATAGGCCGAACGTATCTTTTTCGGAATTCACCAACATCTGGTGATGTTGTGCATAAAATCTTCGAGTAAGGTGATAAGAAATAAATACATGCGGTCCAAAAAGGACCTAAATGAAAGTGTCAATGACACTGTAGCTCAACTTGGAAAGGGAATAATTTCATGTGTTACAGTCAATGGAGCGATTAGGAATGCGGCAAGTTGAAAGGTTTGAGTAATACTAGATTATCAACATGAAGATATATATAAAGTAAAATCCAAGATGGTTGCTGATGGCTATGTTTTCCATTTGATAGCTTCCATCTAGTAGATCAATATCAAGATTAATATGACGTTTGGTGATGATCGGATGAGGGAAGTGGGCCTAGGGTGTGCCAAAGGATTTAGTCATACAAAGAGTAAAATCCAAGATGACTACCGGCAGCCATGTTTTTTATTTTGCCGAATGACCCCAAAATGACTCGTTCCCATCTATATATCAATGTCAACAGCCATGATAAATTTCATAATGATCCGACCAAAGGTACGAACTGTAGCCTGTGCCAAAAGATTTAGTCATGCAAAGAGTAAAATCCAAGATGGCTGCTGGCGGCCATGTTTTTTGGCCGAATGATCCCTAAATGACTCGTTTCCCATCTACATGTCATTGTCAACATCCGTTACAAATTTCATGATGATACGATTAAAGGTACGACCTGTAGCCCGTGCTAAAGGATTTAGCCATGCAAAGAGTATAATCCAAGATGGCTGCTGGCGGCCATGTTTTTCGGCCCAAAATGACTTGTTTTCATCTACATCTCAATAATAACATCCATGACAAAATTCATGATGATCAGGCGAACAGTATGGCATGTAGCCCTTGCTAATGGATTGAATTTTGAAATCAAAGATGGCCGCTGGTGGCCACGTTTTTTGACCGAATGACGCCAAAATGACTCGTTTCCCATCTACATGTCAATGGCAACAGCCATGACAACTTTCATAATGATCCGACCAAAGGTACGACCTGTAGCCCGTGCCAAAGGATTTGGTCATGTAAAGAGTAAAATCCAAGATGGCTGCTGGCGGCCCTGTTTTTTTGCCGAATTACACCAAAATGACTCGTTCCCATCTACATGTCATTGTTAACATCCATGACAAATTCCATGATGATCCTACCAAAGGTACGACATGTAGCCCGTGCCAAAGGATTTAGTCATGCAAAGAGTAAAATCCAAGGTGGCTGCTGGTCGCCATGTTTTTTGGCCGAACGACCCCAAAATTACTCGTTCGCATCTACATGTCAATATTAACTTCCAAGACAAATTTCATGATGATCAGACGAACACTCCGGCCTGTGACCCGTTCTAATGGATTGAATTTTGAAATCCAAAATGGCCGCTGGTGGCCATGTTTTTTTGCCGAATGACCCCAAAATGATTCGTTCCCATCTGCATATCAATGTCAACGCCCATGACAATTTAATAATGATCCGATCAAAGGTATGACCTGTATACCTTGCCAAAGGATTTAGTCATGCAAAGAGTAAAATCCAAGATGGCTGCCCGTGGCCATGTTTTATGGCCAAATGACCCCAAAATGACTCGTTTCCGTCTATATGTCATTGTTAACATCCATGACAAATTGCATTATGATCCGACCAAAGGTACGACCTGTAGCCCGTGCCAAACAATTTAGTCATGAAAAGAGTAAAATCCAAGATGGCTGCTGGCGGCCATGTTTTTTGGCCGAATGACCCCAAAATGACTCGTTCCCATCTACATCTCAATATTAACATCCATGACAAATTTAATGATGATCTGACAAACAGCATGGCATGTAGCCCGTGCTAATGGATTGAATTTTGAAATCCAAGATGGCCACTGGCGGCTATGTTTTTTTTCCGAATGACCCCATAATGACTCGTTCCCATCTACATGTCAATGTCAACAGCTATGACAAATTTTATAATGATCCGGCCAAATGTACGTGCAGACTGTAAATAACATGCATTGTTACTTTGTCCAATAACATTGCTGTTTTATGTATTTAGTCTCCGATGCCAAGCTACCACTTACCTTGAAAGTTAAATGCTGGTTCGTCTGGTGTTTCAATAGAGCAATGAAAACGCACAACTACTTATCGTTGCCATGATCACGGTCGATTTGAGATATACTAAATAATTCTTCTGGGAATTGGAATAAAAAATCATCATTAGATTATTCGTGTGTCCCATGCGCCATGAAGTGACAAATCGCGTGACATCGACAGAAGTAGAAAAAGAAGAAGACAAAACAGCCTCCTAAGATTATACTAAAACTATACCAATCGTCACCCTCCGTCGAATTGGCTTACCTGATTCAGACTCGTCCATACACAATGACCATATTGCAGACGGACTACATTGAATATCCCGACTGTTGTCGGAGTAGAAGGAAGTAATTTAGTCCCGAATACTGGGAATTCGGTATCTATTTCCGTTTTCATACCAGCGCCATATATTAAATATTTCATCTATGTCAGCGCGCTGTTTGTATTTCCCCGATTCGCGTCGAGCTCTCATATACATTGTGTATATACGACACCGGATATTATGCAGGAAAAATATGTTTGTTTACATAATATGCCGAGATTTTTGACAGAAAATTCGTGATTGTGAAAAACCAGGACATATCAGGAATATCACATACCTCTGAATAATTGGTGAGTATGCTATACTTCTAAACTATACTATATATAAATTATGAATATAAAGTACGTCCTCAGAAATCACGATTATTATGTGAAATTCCGCTGATCGTCTGCAACTTGCTCTATTAAACACCGATTTTCTTGTATTTAAAACATTTGTATGTTTAAATATTGCTATACACATGACTTACGAAATGTCCACAATCAATTATATAGCACCAAACATGATTTTTTTCGGCTGTTTGTTAAAACTATTGCCGAAAGACATAAGTATTTGGTGTACGGCGTATTGCCGGAGTACTGTCGTGCGAATTGCAATTCCCATGTTTTGTCACTGTACGGCATATTGCAAGCCCATATGCTATCTGCCAATTGTAGGGAAATGATTGGTTTAAAACGGGAGTCGTATCATTACACATCATCATGGTGACGATTATGTCGTTGTGTTGTACACCACCTGTATGCTAATTAAATGGTAACTTATTTTTTAGTTTTAAAATAAAATCAGAGGGGGCTAACGAAGAGAAATATAGTTGGCATGATATATTTGAAGGTCCTCTTTGAAATATAACACAAACTATCATATTTGGCGATGGTTATGATACTTGTTTCCCAGAAACGCCAAACAATGAAATAAGCATTAATGATAATAATTGATTACAGACCTCCCACTAACTAATCTTCGAAGTCAGTCTTAGTTTAGACACATTCTGACTTCACACACCAGAAGTGGTTAGTAACTGCACGCCAACAATGGTTTCATAAATGTAAAATAAAATGTGCGGCAAACTATGCGAATGATGTCTTCGTGTCATTATAAATATAAATAACCGGAGTACATTTATAACATCTGCGTTATACATGTAGCTCGATAAAAATAGCAAGTCGGTGTTCAGTTTAGAATTACTATTTGCCTGCATATATAGGGAGAGAAAGAGAAAATGGAAAATATATTTATTTGTTATAAAACCTCACTTTCAAGTTTGTATTGTTGACCCCAGTCCCTAATATTGTCAGAGGACTATTGTAATCAGCGGCGTTTATTCGTCCGCACATCCGTCCGTGTGTCCGTCCGATTTCTTGTCAGACTGTTAACTCCATCTCAAATTATCCGACCGAAACGACACTTCAAATGAGGAATAACCTTCACATTATTGAGGTCAATGTCAATTATGGTTTCATTCCGATGAGATTTTCCCCTCAGATTTATGCCCATTTATTTTACTTAGACATTGCTATTTTCATGCTGTCAGGATAATAACTCCAATGAGTAATATCCGATCGGAACGAGACTTTGTACGACTACTAAATATTACATTATTGCGATTGAAGTCTATTTCAAATATTGTTCCGGTCAGGTGAATATTTTATTAGTTTTGATCGCTTTTCGACCTATAAATTGCCATTTTCGTCTGGTCCGGATAATTCCAGTTAATAGCAACTAATCCCAACGATACTTTACATGCATGAGGAATATCCATCACATTGTTCAAGTCTGGTTTGAATATGGTTCAGGTCTGGTGATTTTTGTCGGAGCTATCGCCCTTTTTCTACATAAACATATTATGATTGTTCGCATAATTATTTCTTTAAAAAACCCGGGCAAATAAAGCCAATTTTCTTATTCGGGGGACGTGTGGCCTAGTGGCCTTTTATTTTTACATAATTGTGTTGTGTCTGGCTAATATCTCCGCAAACGTGGGATTAAATGCGTAACGTAGTGACAGTCGATTTGGCATACTCAAATAGCATACTGCAACCTAGGTGTTGGCGTTGCATTTTACACACCCTATGATTGAGTTTTGCTATTCTTCAGGTGAACAATGGCTCATTTTATTTTCCAGATTATGAAGAACATCCAGTGTGCATATTGTGATAAGCTAACATTCGATAACATCATCAGCCATCTCACCACCACGCACTGCTGTGAAGAACTCCGATACCATAACAGATGTTTCCCTTTCCTGTGCTGAACCAAACCCGGCTTTGATTTGTAAATCTTCCAACAAACGTGGTCTGCTTCTGGTGTGGTTGTTACTGTAGCACTTGGCAGGGTTCCATGGCGTCTTGATTTGTGAATTTTCAAGTTGTATTTATATTTCGTTTTAAAACCGCAAATCTCACACATAGTCTCGTTATCCACCTGGACAGACTCCACTATGGGTGCTATCTCCAATGAAGACATTTCGGACAGAATTAATACCGCATTCGCAAGTTGTCTCATTTATATATCCACACAATACATGTGATCGATGCTTTGCACGGACATCACGGTGTGGACACGTGATGTGTTAACTGCATGATTACTGAGCTGGATTGCAAATAGGAAGGCCAAAACAACCCCATACAGTGCACGAATGATGTGGGGAGGCCATTGCTGATGAAATCATTGGCAGCTATGCACGTATTTTCACGCCCCTGTTTCGGCGAATAAAAAAAATATATATATATGTTGTCGAAAAAATGATCCCACCCCTCCCAACACCACCGCGCTCCATATAAAGATCATTTGGACCACACTATTAACATTTGTGGTCGCTGCTATCCATCTGGTGAAATACGTCGCTATGTCAAAAAAAATGTTAGGCCTACTTGTCCTTTCAGAATAACTCCATGTAAATTCATCATCAACCTACATTAATCTACATGAATGTCTAATTGTAAACACAGATATTTGTTCAGGGTGCAACGGACCTGTCCGTTTTACAAAGAGAGTTCTGCAGAATAGTCGCATTGCTAACCCCACCCCTTGATTGACCCATAAGCCCATATATCCAGAAATTATAGGCATAATTTATGGAATGAAATATTTATAGATGAATATTATTCATGTTCAAAAGTTTATGATCAGAATTATAATTTATGGGGAAAAAACAATATTTTTTATTATTTGAACAAATGGGAACCAAGATGATGAATTGATGCATATATTAGTTGAACAGCTTCTATAATATAAAGGCAAACAATATACTTAAAATTGAAATGTTAGTTGAGAGCAGCGAAATATGTGACCAATGCAAACGGGCAATTACCACCGTCCCTATTTAAATATACGGGTTCCGGGGGATATAGGGCATCGTGGAAGGTCTTCATAAGTTGCAAACTATTTTGCCCTGACTCCTTTTGTATATTATAGATATACAACTAATTTCAAGTCAAACTGGAGCAATTGATCTCCTTGCAAAACCACACATGACTTCGTTCAAGCATGTTTCGTTTAGCGAGCGCATAGTAACTGCAGGTATCGGACTACAAGTTATTTTACCATTGATGTAGTACGTCAATCGTATTTATCTCATTTGTTCACTTTTATCGCAAAAAAAACAGTATATGTCGATTTATGGGCTACCAATTTGTTTCTTTCTGGCTTGCGATAGCGCCAATTCGCACGACAGTAAATATATTGTAATTTGTAATTCGCCGTACACTAGCACCTGACGTTTAAGTCTGATTGTGTGCGGATGCGCTGACAATTTCCATACAATCTCACCCGTTCTTCGTTGGTACAATCTCTTCAGGTACACATTGATAACTCAAGAAAATTGAAGAGAGCGTATTAAATAAGAGGCGTTTTAGCACTCATGATTGATATGTTCCCGTGCAGGAACACGCTATCATTGAACAGTACTCCGTGCGCGTTGGACTGTTCAACTCGTCATCGATAATCAAACAAGATCATTGTTTAGCGAACGCAGTCAACGAGAAACTTTGTCAAAATTATTACGCATTATAAATGAATTTGATAGATTTCTAACGGTGGTATACTGTCAAGAGGACAAAATTGATAAAATTCCTGCATAATATCCAGTGTCGTATATACACAGTGATATAGCTTCGCTGGCCCTCTCGGTGTTATCGATAAGAGAAACCGCTGGTAGCAAGTTTGGAGTTTGAGATGATACTCGGGAAGATTTGAAAGGGCCGTCGGCCCTCTCCTACAACCAACTTTTGAATATTATAATTCCGCTGAAGAGCGTTTGTAGGGTTTGTGAGTTTGTAAGTAGATTACTATCTGCCCATCCACGATGGGTGTTTGCCTACCGTGTACGAAGCAAGAAGCTAAGCGCCCCCCCCCATTCCGAATCAGGACCGGCGATGAAGACTTACCTTGTTTTCTTGTGAGTTTTGTGCGTTGATATATATTTTATTTTGAGTTGTGAATAGTTGTAATTTATTGTCTTATTTAGTGCTTGCATGGACTCCAGTTGCCTTAGTCTTTTGTATTCCGGGCTTGTACTATGGGCTCAACGCTAGGAAGCGAGTACAATGCCAGCCGGTTGACTTAAGGTCGGTTGGGGCTCCTCAACTCTTGATGGTGCAATGCCCGCCTTTCACTCCTGTGCGAGTGTCAGAACCCTCGACCTGGTTGTGTAATGCTGTCGCGGTCGAGAAACCGCTGGTATATAGCGATTATGCTGATCTAAGAATGGCCTCAGGTAGTGTACTCCTGATGCGACCTCCCATAAGGATTAATTAAAATACATGTATGGTTCCATGAGGGTAAATTAAAATATGGTCACATCCAGAGAGGGTTAATTAAAATATGGTCTGATGAGTGTAAATTAAAATATGGTCACATCACGGTTAAATAAAATATGGCCCCATGAGGGTTAATTAATATATCGTCCAATGATCGTTAATAAAAAATATGGTCACATGATGGTTAATTAAAATTTTACCTTGATTATTAATTAAAATATCGTCCCATGAGGGTTAATAAAAATATGGACCGATGGGGGGGGGGGGGGGTAATTGAAATATGGTCCCATCAAGGTCAATTAAAATATGGTAACCTGACTTAATTAAAGAATAAATATATGGTCCCATTATGAAGGTTAATTAAAATATGGTATATATTTATTGTATGCCTCCAATGTGGAGAAGAATATTTATAACATGGTTATCATATATACATGGTTGTCACAAAAAATTTAGATGTACACAAGGAAGTGTATTATGCGTTAAGATCATTTTGATTTTCCGCGAATGGATCGACACATGATGAACAGGTAGGAGGATGAGTCAAGAATAATGTGGCCCATGTCGGGAGGCGTCATGTGGTCTGAGATACAATAACGTATTGCATGAAGGAGCTCATTGTCATAGTTTCTAAAACAAACATGACACACGGTATTATTTACATACGAAGTTTTATTTAGCAGCAGTGCAAGATTCTTCAATTGTTCGCCATAAGCAGGGTATTTCCGCAGTAGAGACCATATGCTCCAACTTGACTTAATTAAAGAATAAATGTATGGTCCCATTATGAGGGTTAATTAAAATATGGTGTCATCAGTGTTGATTAAACTACGGTCCCACTGGGGTGAAATACAATATAGTCCCATGAGGGTCAATTAAAATGTGGTCCAATGAGGACTAATTATAATATGCCCCCTCCCCCATGAGTATCAATTAAAACATGGTCCCATGAATGGGGGTAATTTCTAAACAATCTTCAATTCATATAGCATTCTGATATATCCTCGGTACACATAAATTAAAATGATGTTTAAAATTAGGCCACATTGTATGTTTAACAACCAATGTGAAGGGTTAGTGTTGGAACTTTTCTTAATAACATCTCTATTCATAGCTCCGATATATTCCGCATACATAGAAACGAAAAGTCAATATTTACAAACAGCACGAAGGTGTAACGTGGGAATTGGTTAATAATTACCATCCCAATTCATTTAGAATATAACATGCCGATATTTGTCGCGTATAACTAAATGAAAACGTTCACTAGACGATATTAAATAACATGTTAACACCGATATAAACAAACACCTCGTAGGATTCATGTTCGAATGAAATTTCTTATATAATCGTCAAATCCCCGTGCAGTATAATTGTAGATAGCATTCCTATTTATGTCACGTGAAAATAAACGAAAGATGTTCAAATAACTGCAACAAAGCAGGTTCAAGAACAATGGAAACACATAACGCGCAGCGCGCTAATGGTTAACGCCCGAATTCCCGTTAGAATTAATCGCCTTGCACTTCTTGGCATCCGAATAACAAACCATGGGTCAATCAAGCATGTCTCGAGATACGCCCGCTGCATGAAATATTAATGTAAACGACAATAAACGAAATTGAAATTCCCAACTACACCTTTTACCGGACTCGGCCTCGGGATCGCAGTACGACTTTTAAATCCGTCCCAAAAATCCCAATTCTATAAATAAAACCCCCAAGAAACTGTAGCTTATAATACACCCGGAGGGCGAAGTAATATGTTGTGACTAAATGTTTCCAATTCCGTCGTGTTTCATTTTCGAAAATGTTACAACACTATATAATGCCAAACCTTCAGATACCAGGTAGAGATTTTTCACCTAATCAAGACCCGATTGAAAACCGAATAAATACCGAAGTCGACATGACGAAATATCAGAAAATATTAAAGGCCCACTTAATTATCGACCCCCCCCCCCCCCCCCAGATCACATTATATAAACAATATGCCATAGTATGTACCATTTGAAAGAGGAAGCTCCGAAACATTGTATTTACTTATTCGATGTAACCAACTGGACCATTTTGTTTTTGTTGATGTACCAACACGTTTTCTGCGCTTAAGTTTCATCTGGATTTATTGCAAAGTATATTATTTTCAATCGACGGGGAATAACTCTATATCTGAAAGATATGGAGTTATTCCCATTCCATTGAAAATAAACTATAGTTTGATTTATGTTGCATTCTGGGAGCAGCAACGGGGAAACGTTTCTATGATTTCAGCTATTTTATATTGCTCTATGGGCACCTTCTGAGACACAGACGTTCCAAAAGTTGATGAATTATAGTATTTTAATCATATCTTATGGCATAGATTGTTATTAAAACCGTACACGAAGGCACTATAAAAATAATCGGTGACTCGAAAATTAAATGGGCTTTTAAAAGAACACGAAAGACCAGCAATTATGTTTCATAGCAGCTATTAGAGTTCTATCTTAGTAAATCTTGTTCAGTGTCTTGTCTTGTTTAATTTTGTTATTGTTCGATGTGTAGAATGATGCAAACATGTTATGTCATGTGCACCTCACTATTTGAACAGATTGTCCGGCTCCGAATTCACCCAGTGCATTTTCATTAAAATTACCTCTGTAAACCGGAACCTCTCTATTCCGAACATCGGACAGCAAGGTTGGTTTTCTGTAGCTGTCGAAACGCGACCCGCATCTTTGATGCGATTTAAATATAACTTTCAACACTGTATTTTCTCTTGAATCCCAGCTGATAATTATGTTGGGAAAGATCGTTTCACCACAGCCTGGTAATGTGAAGTTATACATATAAAATATCGATGTTTGGGACGATTTGTACATGACTTTGACCTTTATTCGTTACCATGACCCATACACGTGTTCTATATATGTATCCATGATGTGCGCTCCTCGGAGATTGTGTTTTACAAATTAATATTGTTTACCTCCGACTTAATAACTTGTTTGTTTAGGGTTTTACTTCGTTTTAGTCGTTAGGCTACATTACGAATGAGATAAACTGAATCAGAAATAAGCGAAGCAACATGTATAGACGTAACCGTGAATTCAACTAAAATGAAACTAAATATACAAATAAAAACACCCAAATCAGAGCGAGAGTGCTCGATTGGGGTCAGAACCATTAAGAAACTGTCCGTTGTGCAAACACATATAGAACAGAATATCACAGAAAAACAGCAATACTGCTTTGAGAACAGCCAAGATATAAAACCTGCATAAAATTAATCAGCAAACATAAATAATTTATCAGAATAATCCATAGTCCAAAGAAGGGACAGCAATATTAACAACCGAATCATTTGTAATGCTCTATTTGTATCAAGCTTTCGGCCCTATCTGGACCTTCCTCAGGACAATATCAAATGTTAAAACACAATCACATGTTGTACGTTTGGCATACTTTCACAAAATGAGTCAGTGGATCAACCAACTCCCGTTAAACCGCACCGTGACGTTGTGGGTCCATGGTAACGTTGTCGCGTAGCATCTGGAAATTTATAATTCAGAACTCAGAATATCGGTGTTGAATGACTTGTTTTTGTGTTGAACCCATTGCCTTCCCGCGTTCCCAACTTCCGTATCCACATATCTTCCCTAACTAGTCTCTCTCGCTTCCCGCCGTTCCGATTGACGAACTCAACCACAGAAACCTTCAAGTCCCTCACATCTCTGTGTCCATGAGCTCGAAAGTGGTGGTATATTGGCATGTTCGAGTGTAATCTAATATCTCTCAAATGTTCTGCGACGCTTTCACTCAGAGATCGTCCAGTTTCACCGACATATACGACCGTATCACACGCTTCACATGCCAATGCATATATTAAGTTCCTACTCTGGCAATTGACATTCCGTTTTACACTCAATTATATTCAACCTTCAATTGCCAGAGTAGGAACTTAATATATGCATTGGCATGTGAAGCGTGTGATACGGCCGTATATGTCGGTGAAACTGGACGATCTCTGAGTGAACGCGTCGCAGAACATTTGAGAGATATTAGATTACACTCGAACATGCCAATATACCACCACTTTCGAGCTCATGGACACAGAGATGTGAGGGACTTGAAGGTTTCTGTGGTTGAGTTCGTCAATCGGAACGACCGGAAGCGAGAGAGACTAGTTAGGGAAGATATGTGGATACGGAAGTTGGGAACGCGGGAAGGCAATGGGTTCAACACAAAAACAAGTCATTCAACACCGATATTCTGAGTTCTGAATTATAAATTTCCAGATGCTACGCGACAACGTTACCATGGACCCACAACGTCACGGTGCGGTTTAACGGAAGTTGGTTGATCCACTGACTCATTTTGTGAAAGTATGCCAAACGTACAACATGTGATTGTGTTTTAACATTTGATATTGTCCTGAGGAAGGTCCAGATAGGGCCGAAAGCTTGATACAAATAGAGCATTACAAATGATAAATAATTTAATTTATCATAATATTTGAAGTAGCTGTCAAACAAGCACTTCATGTTGAAGCTGGCGTGAATCTTAAAGGCACGTGCGGCCTTAATTGTCGAAAATATTCATATTTGTTCCAAACACCGTAAACAGAAAAACAGTAAAACGCATACAGTTCCGTTCATATATACCATGACCATCGCGTAAACAGCATGTTATCATAAAGACCTACTATATTTTACCTAAGCAAGAGCCTGATTGTGTTACAGAAGACAGCACAATGTTACTGGCTAATCACACACAAATGGCATAAACGCTCTTTATTTGTTCCATATCAGGTATTCACCAACAAAGAACGCTCTTTATGTTTACCATCATAATATAAACAAACACCAGAAAAGTTACTTTTTACGCTTTTGTTTACATAACAATGGTCAAACATATGACCATAACATACTGTTTATGCGATATTTCTTATTTGTATACGGACAAAGTCTATCTACATTTTGATGTTCTTTCTGTTTGTGGCGGTTTTTGACGGGTGGAGATATTTTCACAGGATACCCACCGCCAAGGCCAACCGTGTCTTTAATCAATTCATCAAGTTGACAATCGGGTGGTTGACTCTATAGGTAATCCCAGACCAAATGCCAGCCTCTCTCCACACATATATGGGGCCCACTTCCTTCCAAGTTAACATTTTCTCTCGAAACATCCTATTGAGCACGATCAAAGGTCAACCTGTTTTTCTGCGAGTCGAAACTTTTGACAGATTTGGAGATTTCTGTTTTGGAACAATGGAATCAACTTCCTTACTTGGTTTTGGAGCAAACGTAAAAACTGCAGTAGCTGTATCCATTGCCTATGAGACAGGTTCTGGAACAGGAATAATATTCTCTCGAACTTGTGTTGCTAGTGATATACTGACAAGTTTTGTTTGACTCTCTGTCTGAGTGCCGACATCAACATACTTTTTTCTAGAAACGGCAGCTGAGTATGTGACTTCAGAAATTGATCGTCTGGCACCAACTATTTTCTTAGCATCTATATACGATAAATGTTTTTCAGCCTTCCATCTTTGTATCTTGAATTCATAGTCCCATATGGGATATGAACGATCTATTGCAGCATGTGAACCTTGACAGTTCGAACATATTTTGGGATTTTTACAATCCTTATGACCATGACCAGAAACAGAACAGCGTGCACAAATGGTTTCTATACTTTTAAAATGTTCCTGACCATGACCATAGCCCTGGCATTTGAAACATCGGTATGGATTTGGAACATAGGTACTTATATCTACCTTCATATACCCAACCTGCAATGTCGATCGATGTTCGCGCCGATTGAAGGTCAGAAGATAACTATTCAGAGGAACTCGTAGTCCATCAACAGTTTTTGTAAATCTACGGACTTCTGTAACTCCATGTGGTGCCAACTTCACCAATATGTCTTATTCCGAAGAATCTGCTATATCGCGGGTGTCGCAACACAGCTCTGCTACTATTCAATGTCTTGTGATGAGTAACCGACACTGGTGTTTGTTATCCTCCTTCCTATTTTCCACCCTTCTGATTGGCCCATGTGCTGTCACGTGCCGGGCGACAAATCACACTGTCACCCGCTGACCCGGGAGACATTGTTTTTGTCGCCCGCCTCATGTTATATTTCAAGAATATCTCCAAACACACACTGCAGTAACTCATCTACTTCGCATCACTACAACGTACTAAAAAATCATAGATCTTATATACCCCACGGATTCGCAAAACACACCAGTTGTGGTGTTTGCTAATTTGCATATATTTAGTGAACACTAATATTCTTAAGTTTTAAGTTGATACTTTTATCGGACAAGCGTTATTATTTACTTTTTACATCGAAACATCTCGGTGATTCAATTTGTTCATCTCGACATTATGATGCAAGATTGAAAGAGATGATCTCTTTAGGTTGGTTGGTTATAAATGTTCGCTGGTAGACAACGTAATGCATACGTTTGTCGCGAATGAATGGTCCTGTACGCTAATCCTCCGCGATGTCTGCAATGTGATCATAGAAGTATTTTATGTGAGGATCGCCATGAGCACTGACACATATGAATGTACATTAATGAAATTGACAACTTCCCAATAGCTTTCGGGGGAGACCGTTATGAAACGAACATCGCGAGTAAATTGCGTGCACAAGACGTCATTGAATATGCCTTGCAGAAGACGAGAACATTATACAGTTGTCGCCCGTTGTCGAGGGAGACATTGAGATTTGTCACCCGCTCGAGAACGGAATGTCTCCCGAGGAGCGAAGCTCCTCGGGAGACATTCCGTTCTCGAGCGGGTGACAAATCTCAATGTCTCCCGAGAAGAAGGGCAACAACTGTTTTGTTATCCGATTATACCACAGAAAATATCCTTGCCATCCACACGCACGATGTTGCACTGATTCATGAGTGCTTTCTTTCGCGATTATGTATATTTTCAGTAACCACTTATCGTTCCATAGGATTTCTGTTCCATAAACGAGAGTCAAGCTGTTAAGCGTGTGATATTCCGCGTTTAATTACGATCATTTTGGTGGCCAAATCGTCAATATCGGTCCATGCAATGTAAAACAATAAGCCATATACATGTAGGTATGTTCTCGTCTTCTGCAATGTGGCATATTCAATGTCGTCTTGTGCGCGCAATTTACTCGCGATGTTCATTTCATAACGGTCTTCCCCGAAAGCTATTGGGAAGATGTCAATTTAATTAATGTACATCCATATGTGTCAGTGCACATGGCGATCCTCACATAAAATACATCTATGATCACATTGCAGACATCGCGGAGGATAAGCGTATACAGTACCATTCATTCGCGACAAACGTATGCATTACGTTGTCTATTAACGAACATTTATAACCAACCAACCTCAACGGATCCTCTCTTTCAAGCTTGCATCATAATGTCGACATGAACAAATTGAATCACCGAGATGTTTCGATGTAAAAAGTAAATAATAACGTTTGTCCGATAAAAGTATCAACTTAAAAGTTCGAATATTAGTGTTCACTAAATATATGCAAATTAGCAAACACCACAACTGGTGTGTTTTGCGCATCCGTGGGGTATATAAGATCTATGATTTTTTAGTACGTCGTAGTGATGTGAAATAGATGAGTTACTGCAGTGGGTGTTTGGAGATTATCTTGCAATATAACATCAGGCGGGCGACAAAAACAATGTCTCCCGGGTTAGCGGGCGACAGTGTGATTTGTCGCCCGGCTCGTGACAGCACATGGGCCAATCAGAAGGGTGGAAAATAGGGAGGAGGATAACAAACCTATATGTCTTATTGGTTTACATTGCATGGACCGATATTGACGATTTGACCACCAAAATGATCGTAAATAAACGCGGATTATCAAACGCGTAACAGCTTGACTATCGTTTATGGAACAGAAATCCTATGGGACGATAAGTAGTTACTGAAAATTTACATAATCGGGAAAGAAAGCACTCATGAATCAGTGCAACATCGTGCGTGTGGATGGCAAGGATATTTTCTGTGGTATAATCGGATAACAAAACAGTTGTTGCCCTTCTTCTCGGGAGACATTCGCTCCTCGGGAGACATTCCGTTCTCGAGCGGGTGACAAATCTCAATGTCTCCCTCGACAACGGGCGACAACTGTATAATGTGCAATAGGTGTTAACTGCAGCCGAGCCATTTTGTATGAATAATATTATTGTAAACAGGGAGAAGGGCGAAGTAGGTTTTTGTAACTTGTCCCCAATCCCTTTTGTATTATATCGATATACAAATAAAATATGTTTAAAGTACGGTATCACTTCAGGATGCTACACATAAAGTTTGGTGATTTCACCATAAAATACTCAATTCGACTATTATTTGTCTCGGGGCCGCCTTACTATATATTCTAATAATAACTTTTTGCCTTATTGCGATTTCGTCAACTGTTATGACAAACAAAACAATAATAACGTATGTAGTATATCTTATGTCGTGAGTATACAAGCAGAGCATTTAGAAATATAGTGGACATCTTGAATCCGGTGGCCAAGTTTATTTTACTGCATTGTCACTATTGTCACCACTGACATGACCAGAAATGTTGGATTTTTCTCGCACATACTTGACATAAATATCTGCAAAAATTTACTTTTCGGGTTTGGACCAGTTTTTCAAGTAAAATGTAACTATCTTTGGTATGAAAGCCATGTTAATTATTGTGTTGCTATATGTTGATAAGTTCGCTGTTTTTAGTTTGCCATGTTCCACTTCAGTGTAAACACACATTCAAAAATAATCTTCTTCTAGCCGCATAGGTCAGTAGCAGATAGTGGTATAAATTAAATGATTTCCAGTTGGACAATTACTCCTGTATCTCCAAGGATGTCGTGTACCACATGACATACCAGTGGTGCCCGGACACCCACCATATCGGTGAAATGCTCCAAACTTTGAGCAAACGGTTCAATGGACATCGACAGGAAATCAATGATAAGATTTTTTGGTTTACCCGTGGGCGTGCATTTCAACAAACCTGGACATTCGATGTTGGATATTCGCGTTCAGATTCTAAGAGATTATTTACCTAACATGACGTCTAATTGTGATGCTTGGCAGCTTTTCGGTGGGAATAAACGTGGATAGAGGGCTCGTGACGGCATGGATTGAATTGATTTGGTCCCAAAATTCGGGAAACAAGAAACAAATCAACCTTGTGTATGCATTTTAACCCCCCCCCCCCCCCCCCCCCCAGGTGTCCGATGGAAATTATACTTGATATCGCTTGAATCTGCATGCGTTGTAATGACTTTTTGCGCATTGCATATTAGACACATTAATAAATCATTGTATTAATATTTATGTGACACATTTAGAGGTGTTGTGTACTCCAATGCGTCTAGAATGTCCACATATCGAAAAATATTATGTCCTCTTGACTGATGTACGCAGGGAATGTAAACAAATAGTCCAGGAGATATTGGTCAACCTCTGCACCCCCCCCCCCCCCAGGACTCAACTTCACCCCACTAATTTTCTTCCTTAAGGTATCCTCTAATTTTTTTCACTTGTTAACAAGAAAAAAAAGTGGCCGCAGAGACTCCAGACAAGATGGCGTCCATCATGGCGGCCATTTTTTTTAAATGCACCATGTCTCTTTGATCGCCGTTATAGTAAAGATGATATCACATGTCGTCTTGTTTTCCGCTCGATTCGTTATGTTAATATACAACCCTTACAAATTAGCCAAAAATCCGACACCAGAATCCAATATGGCGGCCAAGATGGCCGCCGAAATGTGAAAATATGCTATTTTTCTGACATGTTACCACCTTTCGTTTGTCTCTGTGGGAAAATGTTGGCATCTTTGCGTCATGTTATACATTTATCATATAGAGGAGTCATTTTCGACCACATGGGGACCATAATATACATTCATTGCGGGATATTTTTGTCCGATATCACGTTTTCCCAAATGCCGGTATAATAGGTCAAAGCCGAATCTACGTTAATAATGCGATGTAATGTTTCGAATCAATGAATGTTATTGCTATTATGACAACACCCATGCATATATATGTGCAGGAGATACTCGAGCTATGATTCCTCTTATACCTGAGTTGAGGAATATTTACCCAAATCCAAGATGGCGGCCAAAATGGCCATCAGAAATAAAAAATCGCCGAAAATCGCCGATTTTAACATCAGTGAGCATTATTGTCATGAAAACTCCACACCTGCTTACTATTGTGAGTTGGGAACACCTAGGCGAAGAACTTTCCTTGTACCATATCCAAATAAAAGTACCCCAAATCCAAAATGGCGCCCACAATGGCGGACAGATTTTGAAAAATCACCGAAATTCCCTCATATTCACATCATTGGGCATTATTGTGGAGACAATTAACTCCATCCATGCGTACAGTTGAGTTGGAAATACTGAGGTGAAGTAATTACCTTAAATCTCAAGCAAGAAATGGTTTTCCATATCGAAGATGGCGGCCAAAATGGCGACCGAAATTTGAAAATACGCCTACATTCCTTTACTTTCTTAGGATGGGCGTTATTGTTTCGCGATTTCTACCCACCATTACATGTTGATATGTATGAATTATTCATTAGGGTTTGGCAAGTGATACTCACAGTCAATATGGCGGCCAAACTGGCGGCCATAAATTGAAAAGAAGCCGATATTATCACATACTAATTTAAACTTTTTGTCATAATATCGATTTGTATAGACGAAACGGTACATACTATAAGCCATATATTAGTTCCAATGTAAGTCGTAACCTTTTGGAATGATGAAAACCCACAATCGCGATGTGGCATTTCAAAATCCATTCTCCACTAAGGGCTCATACTGGCCGTAACCGTATATAGGTGCGCCGAATAGTCATATTATGACTTCCAAGAATAAAAAAAACAGTACCTGAGCTTATTCTGAATTTGCCACATTCAGCATTATCTAGACCCGTTTCCGTCTCTTCGTCAGATTAATCTATCTCACTCACAACAACAGTTTACTACACTTCTTTGTAGAAGGGTGCCACTAATCTGAATGTTTCAAACAATACATATGCCGGTGTCCAGCTCACGTGTCTGTTTCGAAAGCTTGGAATTCTTAGCGAGCTTCATTCGTGGTATAGCTTATGGTATAATTCAGATGCTACATATGGGATACAGGAATCATCTTGTGCGATACACTAGAAAGGTATCCGGTCGATGCGTATACTAGCTTTCAGAAGGACCTATCTATCTGCGTATTGTCAGCTTTGGTTGCCCAATGGGGATAACAACGTGTACACCTGGTGATCTTCCCAAACAGCTACTTCCCAATATATGGTTCATCAATTCGCATACTCATCTAATGCACTGACGTACCCGGACAACTTCTGAATATGGCTTCGAGTGTTGAAAGCCCGACATTTGACGGATGCATTTCTGCTAAGGCGTAGAAGACCATAATGCATAATATACCCAAACTCCTTGAACATGATCATAAGAAGAAGCTTGTTGGCGTTCAGCAATCGTCTCACCGAACAGATCCAAGCAGATGATAACAATACACACGGTGCTAGTTTGTGGGTATGTGTCATGATAGTGGAAATGAAATTGGACCATGACTGCACCGCCCCTTATTTTGTTATGTTTTAGATCCAGACAGGATCTCATGTGTGGCTTTGCTTTCCTTGTATGCTAAGATTGTATGTTCCCATCTGTTTGGAAGCCGTTCTTAAACAGCTGGACCAGGCGTGTGCCATTGGCTACTGCTGTATAAGCCCCACCAAGACTGGAGTATAGTCTTAAAGGCGATACCTTTGATAGTTTGATATGTCATACTCACGCTGGGTGGTATGGTTCAAGAGAGTACAAATGCTCTTGCATTCAGTTCAACAAACGTTGGTACACCAAGTGATTTCTTGGTAACATCACCATTGCGAACATTTTCCTGCATGAGACATTAACTGCTATATTCTAAAGTTATATATATAAAGCTATATGACCATAAAGGTCGCGTTTCCCAACGTCCACAGCCATTGCCATCGAGACTGTAAATTGTTCTTTAAATACATAGTGAAATAAATGCACCACAGTTCCTGACATTTTCTTGAATAATACCGCCAACATAATAACACTAACACTGAGAGAGGATAACAAAAAACGCATACATTCATGCTATAAAGACATTATCCTTCAGTCCATCCGACTGTTTTGAGGGAGGCTAGCATAGTATTATCCAGACAAAAATGTACGTAGTTGAATCAGAAAGGCTTCGAAACGGATGTGGAAATACAATCTTACCACACCAAATAAAACCGACACGCATGACATTCTATATCTTAAACATGCACCAGGTGTAGGGGTGGTGTATACCGTGGCCCATTTCATTCCCACTATCATGGCGCATGTCCATAAACTAGCACCGCGAGCATTGGTTCTCTCTGCTGGGTGATATTCGACGAGACAAATGCGGGGCGTCACACAGGTTGCTTCGGATCATGGTCAAGAAGTGTGGTAGTCTGTACACTATGGTCTTCTCCTTAGCAGATAGACATCTGCTCAAGGGAATGAGACAGCTAGCAACCTTCGAAACACTGTCGAAGTTGTCCACATATGCCAATACGTTCGCTGAGTTTGTGAGTTGACGAACCATCTATTGGGAAGTGACTAGCTAACTGGTTCGCCAGGTGTACATGTCGTTATCCCCATGGGGTATGAGACACATACATAGAGATGACCTTCTGTAAGCTTGTATACTCATCGGTCATATGCCTTCGTAGTTCAAGATGACGCACAAATATCACATTGAGCAAATATTTAAAATCGTAAGCTAGACACCGGAAAATGAATTGTTTGAAACGTTATGATTAGAGGGACCCTACTCCCAGGAAGTGGTGAATACTTTGTCGGTGTGAGCTACCTAGATTTATCAGACAAAGAAATGGAAGCTGGTCCATATAACTATGGACGTGACGTGGCAAATCAGAATCTGTTATCAGGTAATTGTTCTGATATAACTATTCGGCTCACCTACGCTTACGGCCATTATCGGCGCTAAGTGGAGAATGGATTTCGAAATGCCACATCGCGATATTAATTGTGGTTTTCATCTTTCCAGAAGGATACGAGCTATGTTATGCATTTTGATACCTTCAAGTTGAACTGGTAGATGGTGTATGTACAGTTTCGTCCATTCATACCGATATTATGACAAAAAGTTGAAATTAAGATGTGAAAATATCGATTTCTTTTCAAATTGTAGCCGCCAATTTAGCAACGATATTGGCTGTGAGTATCAATTCCCAAACCCTAATGAATACTTCATGTCACTATTCCATATCAACATGTAATGGTGGATAGAAATCGCGAAACAATAACGCCCATCGTAAGAAAGTAAAGGAATGTAAACTTGTTTTCAAATTTCGGGCGCCATTTTGGACGCCATCTACGATTTGGAAAACAATTTCTTGCATGAGATGTAAGGTAATAACTTCACCTCAGTATTTCCAACTCAACTGTAAGCATGGGTGGAGTTGTCTCGACAATAATGCCCAATGATGTGAATATGAGGGAATTTCGGCGATTTTTCAAAATCTGTCCGCCATTGTGGGCGCCATTTTGGATTTGGGGTACTTTTATTTGGATATGATACAAGGAAAGTTCATCGCCTAAGTGTTTCCAACTCACAATAGTAAGCAGGTGTGGAGTTTTCATGACAATAATGCTCACTGATGTTAAAATCGGCGATTTTCGGCGATTTTTTTATTTCTGGTGGCCATTTTGGCCGCCATCTTGGATTTGGGTAAATATTCCTCAACTCAGGTATAAGAGGAATCATAGCTCGAGTATCTCCTGCACATATATATGCATGGGTGTTGTTATAATAGCAATAACATTCATTGATTCGAAACATTACATCGCGTTATTAACGTAGATTCGGCTTTGACCTATTATACCGGCATTTGGGAAAACGTGATATCGGACAAAAATATCCCGCAATGAATGTATATTATGGTCCCCATGTGGTCACAAATGACTCCTCTATATGATAAATGTATAACATGACGCAAAGATGCCAACATGTTCCCACAGAGACAAACGAAAGGTGGTAACATGTCAGAAAAATAGCATATTTTCACATTTCGGCGGCCATCTTGGCCGCCATATTGGATTCTGGTGTCGGATTTTTGGCTAGTTTGTAAGGGCTGTATATTAGCATAACGAATCGAACTGAAAACAAGACCGCATGTGACATCATCTTTACTATAACGGCGATCAAAGAGACATGGTGCATTTAAAATAAATGGCCGCCATGATGGACGCCATCTTGTCTGGAGTCTCTGCGGCCACTTTTTTTTCTTGTTAACAAGTGAAAAAAATTATAGGAGACCTTAAGGAAGAAAATTAGTTGGGTGAAGTTGAGTCCTGGGGGGGGTGCAGAGGTTGACCAATATCTCCTGGACTAAAAGGGAAATTTCAACAATACACTCTAAAACATTATCAAATGTGTGTCCTGTAAAACGGCTATATGCAACAGCTGGGTCACATGTCGTCTGTTTATTAAAAACACCCACGAGATGCTCGAAGCTTGGTGTATTATACACAATGTATATCCAAGGGATACACACACGCAAAACTCATTCGTTCTTTTGTAAAGATAAGACATTGCCGGAGTATCGCAACGTATGTCGCTTTTTGGGGCGATCGGTCGTCCGTATCAGTTTATAACACAATCATCGTCTTATGGGCATGTATTCCGTGAATGCAGGGTCATTTGCGTGGACTGTATATAAGGTCTATATAACTATACCAGAAATGAAAACACCGAAAGTGAAAAAAGGGCAATATCAATGAAAAGAGCAATTGACCTAGTTTCATGAAATGTGACCAGAGACGTGGCGACAGGAGAGGGTGGTGTCACCTCCAACTTAGGTCAAACTTTCCAACAGTTTGAAATTGCATAACGGGCACGAGATTAGTCGGAAATTTCACACCAAATGGTTTAAATTGTTTTCGTGGTTTGATTTTCGAGCAATTTATCACTGGGGAATTTGTTGTTTTTAAACCAGCATTTGCATATTTTAATACTTTTGGTCAATATTTTGGATTTGTCATTAGTTTTAATTTTCCAACCTTAGCGGGTGCCAGGTTGGAAATTTCCAACATTTGGAAAACTTGAGACCGGTGCAGGTGCTATGACTGCAATTTTCATGTTCAGATTAAAAACTGTTCTCACACCTGGCCGAACCATGGTCGGCCCATTGGATTATGTTCCTTCCCAGGGCCGGTGGCCGGTCACAGACTACTGATGAATTCAGAATAGCCTACTGAGGTACAAGTTGGAAACAATTAAGGCCCAACTGGGAGGGGGGTTGCATGTGTGTGTATATTCAAAAACTTATGAGAGTATGTTATGGTTCAGGTTTCAATGCAGTCGGAAATCCCCAAGTGGACACTCCAGCCACGTCCCCGAATGTCACACACCAGCTTCATCGACTCTGAAATACGACTGTTAATCTCAATGTCAATCTAACTCCGGATGTCAGCAAATGATGATCTCACCAAACATTCACCATCGCGAGACCATAATACTAATGGTCAGTTTTGGCTACATGCACAATGGCACAATACACACACGATACTGTGTGTGTGTATTGCCACCCAATACCCACACGTTTGACTACCAAAAAATATATAGGAGACATGGCACAGTAGCGTGTTATATTTACGCTTCCGAAATATGCCGAGCATTGCTCTTTGAACATGCTTGGGACTATACAACATACAAGGTGCCTATTTTTGAGACAGTGTACATTTTTTGGGGATTGGGTGGGATTCGAACCCCGGCCCATGATGGCGAGCGCGCCTTGCGATTCAATGTCCGCCGTCATACAAATGTGCATATAGTGTCCTAAGTGCGACGTCAGAATACAGCGGCCATTTGAGCTTCCTTTTTTGGGGGGGTTGCTTCGGTGGCCGTGTGGTATTGACGTCGGGCCGGGGTTCGAATCCCACCCAATCCCCCCAAAAATTGCAGTCTCAAAAATTTAATTTGCTACCAAAAGATAGTTAATCGGGGTTCACGATTAGATGGCTATTGGCATACAATCGCGACCACAGGAGGCACGCGTTGTTTCGGTTGAGTATCATATTTAATCTGAAGGGTAATGACTCTTTAAATAATGTACTTTTACGAAATAACGGCGATGTGTATGAGAAATTGCAAAACCACAATTGATCAAGTCTGGTGAAATATAAGTCAAATTTTTCTATTGGGTGGGGTGGGCTTGGGGAGGTTTGGGTTACGCTCTTTAAAACACTTCTTCGAATATTTCCGTTATTTAGTTAAAAGAACACTTCTTCAAATATTTCCGTTATTTCGTTAAAAAATCACTTCTTCAAATATCTCCGTTATTTCGTTAATAATAATAATTTCTTCATTTCGCTCCATTTTGCTGAATTTTTTATTCCGCTATTTCGCTGTATTTTCCTATTTCGCTTTTTCGTTGTATTTCATATTTCGATAATTCGCTATATTTGACATATTATGGGATATGGGATTATATGATATCCTATATTCTGATGATATTCAATGGAACACCACGTGCGATCCGTGCCAATAGCCATCAAATCGTGAACCCCGATTACATAGTTTTTGCTATATAATCATTGGCGTATTGGCTGACATTGTTTGAGTAAATATATGCCGTGGATACACGTGTGAGTATGATAAACAAATTCGTACATCTCGCCGCTTGTGTTTTAGGAAAAACATGTGTTATGTTGTTTTTATATCAACACTATAAACACAGCGACAATTTAGTCACACTATATACATGTTTTTGATAATGGAAATAAACACTTCATGTGTTTTCGGAAAAATATGTATATGTGGTTTTCAATGAACACTAAACACCGCAACAGCTGGGTCACACTTACACATGTTTTGATAATGAAATTCAACACTTCACATGTTTTCATGTAAGCGTTTTTCACAGTGTGTATTAGGAAAAACATGTTTATGTAGTTTTTGATAACTAAACACTGCAACAGCTAACAAACATTCACACACATTTTTGTTAATGAAAATAAACACCTCACATACACGTGTTGCAGAAAAAAAAACATGTGTTTTTTGTAACCACACATATTTGTCCAAAAAAAACACATACACGTGACTTTCCTAAAACACGTGTAACACGCATATAATTTGGAAATTTAGAATGATAGATTATTGGACATATCGAAAACATAAATGTACCAGTTGCATGCACACAAATAGAGAAATAGATCAACGTTGTTCTTATATTCATTTTGTATAGGATAATGGCTGAAAAATGTACATTATTTCCGGGAATGGATCGATTTCGGCACTTGTATTAAACTACTTATACGACATATTCCGGATTTGGCGGAGAATTATAAATTGAATGACTGATTGGTGCGCAAAGTATGCCTAATCGGAGATTTGGCGATCGTGTTGATTGAGATCGTTTTACTGAAGATCGAAGGACAACATTTACTTGTAAATTACTATATTAGTTAATGTGTTGTCGTGAGGGGGTGCTATCAGAAACGGAATAAATTCGAAAAACTTTAAGTTGAAAATTCAATGCCTATGTATACCGGTACGTGAAACGAAATGCCTGAAATTTTAAGTTAGACACATCCCACGACTGGCGAGGTTCTATGGGTATATCCCTTCTATCATGTTTCTAGGAATCAATCAGACATGATGGTATCATACATGCAAGTCATATAAAATGGAATGGTCCACAGTAAACTGACTTCATTAATTTGGATAATGAGCGTCCGTTATTACAATAATGGATAGTTGTTTGTAAAATAATGTACGATCTCGGGAATAACCATCCATTATCCTATAAACTGGACTCGATGACGCCATAGCCATGTTTTAATGGCAGTTCAGCAATGAAAACTGTTACAGCGATTTGTCAACAAACATAATAATCATGTCGTAAGTCCAACTATTTTAGTCCCAATATAATTTTCAGAATAGTTTACAATGCTTTAACCTTTTCCAATGTTTGCTGTCTAGTTTTGATTAAACTTAGTTATCTTATTTAACTAATTTGACTTTTATAGGTAATTCTGCTGTAGGCCTAACAGTATTGTTTACATAACAATGGTTTTGACATTCACAATATTGGAGAGTTATTAATAAGGAAAATAAGAACAGAGTCAATCTATTTTGCATGTACTTGTTGATAATTAGCGGTCATAGAGGTGGTGGGCTGCATCGGTGGGGGGCCAACACAATCGGAAATCTCGGTACTTTCCGTCGATTCCTCGAATAGGTGAGCCGATTCGACGAGGGTGATGATTGGGCCCAACACTTTCGATTGAATATTTTTTGGTTCGTCGGGAGTGGCGGGGTGATTGGAAGTAAATTGAATGAAATCCAAATCTATTTGAAATGTATAATCCACAATTTGGAATTTGGAATGATACCATTGAGAACATTCCACAAACTGTTCACATATACATGCATGTACGCCGAAAATGCAGGCAATATATGCAGGTTTGGTTAAAACTGTTGTCATGAATGCCGGTGATATTTCATCACACACACTTCATGCAATGTGGAATAGTTTCACGTCGCAGTCCGAACACTACTGAAACTTTGATTGTATGAACGCACCCTAAGGGTACGTTCATACACTGGCAAGTTTGCACGGTATGGTTTGCAGGCATTTTGTCGTAGAAAACGATATGGTGCCATAATATGAACGGAAACAAGCACATACAGTGCATCTCGCAAGAATAAATCATACAGGTATTTGAAGGCAAATTCCAATAGCACTGTTACAAGTGGAATTAGATACATGTTACATCTCGTGTCTTTCACTTTGGTAAAGATGCATGTGATGTGCACGGTTCCGTTCATATTCTGGCATCAATGCCGCACCATGTGGTTTTCTGTGACGAAATGCCCGCAAAAACATACCGTGCAAACTTGCCAGCTTATGAACGTAACCTATATATATAACCTTATAAGAGACCAACCACTCATCCATAACAAATAATGTAGACACACAATGAAAAACATTCGCCAGATCATGCGCAGTAGAGTAATCACTACACATTATAAATATTACAAATAACTTGCCAGCGTTTGAACGTAAACTATATATATAACCTTATAGGAGTAAGTCTTTATTCATTCACCATTGTACATACATAAGTGATATATACATGTAATGGTATTAGAATATATATAATCATAAGTATAACGGTCAGTGCGCAACAATAGTTTTGAAATAGAAAAGAAAGTGACGTGGAGTGCAATGAGTAAGTTATCCAGGAGAGCAGTTTGCGGTTTCATTAATAAGTCGGATAAACTTGCATAACTTTCTCATAATATGTGTCTTATACTGTTAGCTAACAGAATTTTGAATTTCTTTTCATTGTGATTTCTGACATATGATTTTGGTAAATAAAGATGTCTTTCACGGGCAAAAAACTCGCATTCAAAAATAACATGGTATTCATTCCCAGTGACTTTCTTGTACAAAAAGTGCAATTCCGATTAACATACGATGTGTTGTTCCAACGAACAATTTCCACTGGCAGGAAATGATTCGCGGTTCTAAACCTTGCTAATGTATAAATATCTTTGTGGTTCAATGAGCCTAGATAATTTTCCATTGTAAATTTATCTTTTATAAGTTTATAGGCACGACCCTTTGACGATGATTCCATCGAGACGTACCATTCTTGTCTAAATTGGTCGCTCAGCTTTCGCTTTAACGTGGATTCTACGTGTTTATCGTCTAAACCGTTTCTTTGGTATAACCAGACATATGATAAACCGGTATTATCTCAAATTGCTCGGAGAGATTTAAGCCATGAAAATTCATGTATTTTTTCATCTGAAAGTGAACACATTAAATCGTATAATTGACTGCTCAATCGGTTACATTTACCTGTTAATAATTTAATCCAGAATTTCACTATTCGAAATTTGATTTTCACATGTAATGGTTGTCTTCCCAATTCCCCATACACCATATAACTGGGCGTTGAGGGTTTCAGATGTAGAATCAGTTTGCAGAATTTAAGATGTACTCGTTCAATCATAGAGTTATCACCCGCACCCCATACCTCACAGCCGTATAAAAGAATCGGTACAACTAATGAGTCGAATAATTTTAGCTGTGTCGAAATTGAAAGTTTGTTTGTTCGCCCAATTTTTATTACTTCGTACATCGCTTTGGTGGCTTTGGTCGATACTTGCTTTTTCATTTCGGCGAAAGATCCTGTTCGATTTAATATTACTCCCAAATAGTTAAATGTGTTTACGACTTCAAGTTCTTTGTTGTTATATCTGAACGATACATGCTTCAATTTCCGTTTTGAGAAACATATAATTTTAGATTTTGGTATATTAACCCTAAGCATCCAGGTTGTACAGTAATCTTCAAAATAATTAATTTGTAATTGCAAATCTGCTTCAGATTCTGAGAATAGCACCGTGTCATCAGCATATAGTAGCGCGAAAAGTTTCAAGTATCGATCGAGTCTATCTTCACACTCTTGAGATATTGATTCTACCCCTTTGATGTCAGTACTCCCTAGAAAATCTTGCAGGTCGTTAAGATATAAACAAAATAAAAATGGTGATACATTGTCTCCTTGTTTTAGGCCCGTATATGAAGGGAAATACTCTGACGATTGTCCGTTGTGGACAACTTTTGACTTGATACTGGTGTATATGTCAAGAATAATTCTATGCATTTTACCATTAATGTTATTCAAAATAAGATTGTGCCACATCGCCTCTCTACATACAGTATCGAATGCCTTTTCGAAGTCTATAAAAGCGCAATATAATTTCTTTTTTTTAAATTGTGTTAATTCTATCAGAGACTGTAGTATGAAGACGTTGTCGACTGTAGAGTGGTTTTGTCGAAATCCACTTTGGTTTTCGTGAATTATGTTACATTTATCAGAGTATTGATTTAATCTCGTATTTAAGATTGACGTGAATAACTTGCCCATACAACTGAGGATAGTTATTCCCCTGTAGTTATTTGGGTCACCCGTAGACCCTTTATTTTTGTATATTGGCACAATCGAGGTGGTCAACAATATCCACATCGAGTAAATATGCATTTTATAGAATTATTAAAACACACTTCGAACGTGAACAATTTCTCTCTATATGTGATAATACAACTGTGAATAATATCATTCGATTTCGGACAAGAAATCACAAACTACCAATTGAACAAGGTGCTTGGCTAAATACTGACTATTCAACCAGAGTATGTACACTTTGTACCAAAGAACTAGGCGATGAGTATCACGTTATCCTGAAGTGTACAAAATTAAATGAACTCAGATCGACCTATTTGAAACCATATTTCTATAGAAGACCGAATGCACACAAACTCTCGGAACTCTTTAATACTAGAAATAGAAAGACTATTAGGAATCTGTCAACTTTCATAAGGAAAGTCCAGGATATTTTCGGCAAGTCCACTTGAGGCTAAAACACTGATATTCCATGAACTTACCAAATATATAATAATGCACTCATGTATTCCTCATGTGAAATTTATTGTTATTATATGCCATATTTGAATATCTTGATGTAATAATATCTGTAATACCCTTTTCTGTAACGTTTCTGTATATATCCACATATCGATGAACAGAATAAAATGAATCTGAATCTGAGCCTGTTTTCCACGAATCAGGGATAATGCCGCTGTCAAAGACAGCATTAAATAGTGAAACATATAGTGGCATTAGTTTACTCGCTGATGCTTTTAAATATTCATTTATTATTCCGTCATCTGATGAGGCTTTACATGTCTTTAATTTGTGAATGCAACGAAATATTTCATTTTCAGATATTTGAGAATTTAAATGGTTTAATTCGTTGACACCATCCGGTTGTTCATTCTCAGTTGCTGTGTTGATGGATGGGCAGTTTGGGATTGAACAATTCATAGTTTTAAAATGTTCAGTTAATGTGTCTATTGATATACATGTGTCGTACCTTTTTTTCGATTTGTTACCTCTAATGTCTTGCCAGAACTTTCGGGGGTCATTTTTAATGCATAAGTCCATTTCGCTCCGGATTTTGATTTCATAATCATTGCTCGCTTTATTAAGGGCCGTTTTGTATTCGCGTTCTGAACTTCGTAAGGCTTGTTTTGTTTCGTTATTTGGTGTTCGCTCATGTTTACCTTTAGCCACACGAAATCGTTTGCCGTATTCTCTACAGATCTCATTAAACCATGGTTTATCAATTCGCTTCGATCTTGAATCTTCATTGCTTCGTGGACGTATTATTTTGTTACCAAATGTTTTCGTTGCGGAATTAATTAAAATATCAGATATCTTGGTAGTAACGAGTGTAATGTCATCTTTATTTAGGGCATTTGGTATTTTATCAAACATTTCGCTTACTTCGTTTATGCACGTTTCGTCAAGATTGTTTATAAAATTTGAGGTCAAGTGTTTATCCCATTTATTCACTAGTGTTTTTGGTCCACCACAAGCATCACTGCATTCGACCATTCGTTTTGTAATCATTTTAGATTTGAAGTTAAGGGACAGGGATAGTGCCTTGTGGGCATCTGAAAATAAGAGACCAACCACTCATCCATAACAAATAATGTAGACACACAATGAAAAACATTCGCCAGATCATGCGCAGTAGAGTAATCACTATACATTATAAATATTACAAATACTATCACACTAATCGAGAGTACAGTTACAAGCAAAACAATACACAAAAGTAGTGAATATATACCATACAAAGCGGCCAATTATGTCTTCATTTAGAGCATGAATATACATGTTAGTCAAAATTGCTGGGGGTTTGCTCATATGACATATGTTGGCAACTGTGTTGATTTTGGGATTTAAACTCGTGATTTTTGGGCACCTGGAAGGTATTTTGGGTTCAGGGGAGGGGAATATATATTTCTTTAATATTAAAATTTGTATATTTTAACTTGAATTGGGCCCTGTAATCAATTATAGGTTTTTACTTCCAGCACTTTTAGTGTTTTTTGATAGGTCGGCATCTATATGAGAGATGTACAAAAAATTTGGGCTCTTGTGCAGGATTTAAGCCTTATAAGGTATGGAGCCGACCCAACACCACGGCATCCGTGCCTATAAATTCATATTTCAGGGTCAGTGCTTTCTCAGACTCTACTCATTCTGACTATTATTCCACATTTGACTTTAAAATATATGGAGGCAATGGGGAAAAATGATTTGGGCAACTGGAATGGATTTTGGGTTTAGGGGAAGGGGAATATTTGGGTTTTTTTAAATATCAAAATTGGTATATTTAACATATACTGTGCCCTGTAACCCATTATATGTACTTCATTCGAGCACTTTTAGTGTTTAGGATAAGCCTGCAAGTATATAAGAGATTTTCACAAGGTTTGGGCTCCTGGGTGCGATCTAACGGTAAGGGCCCAACACCCACAGCATCCATGATAGAACCATACAGAATCTTGCCTATAAAATCAAATTTCGTGGTCAGTGTTCTCTCATAATTCCACATTTGAATTTAGAATAAGGCAGGTAATGAACAAAAATTATTTGGACACCTGGCTCAAGGGGTGGGGAATATAAACAACGTCATGTTGACACTTGGCCTGCTAATTTGGACAGGTAACATTCATAACGATTAAAGACATATTATGGACTTGTTCGGGCGCGTAAAATTGACAAGTTAGTACTCGAGCGCTATGCCAACCTGGGAAATTTAGTATTCTACTAACATCACCGAAAATTTGAAAGAAATCGACCATACCACTCCATAGAAAACATTGTCTGAACTACGCTTAATTGTAAATATTTACATCTCGATTCGGGACGAAACTATCGGCGATAAGCTAACACAAATGATTTCGCCATCGAGAGTCTTTGCATTTAATTAATATATAATAATGACAGCGTGTGTTTTCAAATTGGATTCATATTTGTAAAAATAACTACTTTGAGCAGGGGGGGGGGGGTCGGAAAAAAAATTCAGGCACGTATGGCATTTTTTCCCTTTCGATCATTTTTTGTACCCACCCACCCCCACCGCCAATTTTTTTTCCGTTTTCGGCAGTTTTTTCCGACCAATTTTTGACACCCACCCCCCTTTTAACACTAAAACAAATATTTGCGGGGGGAAATTCACTGTAAACAGCTGTATATGAATTTCTGTGCATACTATTTATCATGGATGTTAACATGGACATGTAAATAGGAATGATTCATTTTGAGGTCATTCGGCCAAAAAAAAATGGCTGCCAGCGGCCATCTTGGATTTCAAAATTTGCAACAAAATACAACACGATAACTGCCTGCAGTCAGTTTACAGTTAGAATTACATTATTTCTCTCATTCAAAGTGGTTTTGAAGCCCAACTCATTGCCAAAACACTAAAAAACAAGCAGGAATTTTTTTTTTTAGTTGCGGAAAAAATTGCTTGTTGGTGGCTTTGACCACCCACCCACCCCGGCATACGTGCCGGAATTTTTTTTTCTCACCCCCCCCCCTGCTTTGAGCAAGATTATTCTCAATTTCTATTTGATCACCCTTCCGCAGCGTTTCACGTTACTTTAAGCAACATGTATTAACTCAGAAAGATATTACCTGAGATATTTTTTCAAAAGTTCCCATATTGGAATGTTCAGAGTGCATCATAGACAACAAAACTGGAATCACCATCGAAAACATTTCGAATGAACTGTTCAACGCCGTTTTCGAGAACTTCGCCCAGCATATCTGCTATCGATTTGCAAGATTCGACTGATGTTTTCGCCAAAAGATTCATTTCAGGCACAAAGTAGTGACGTAAAACCCCGCAACTGTATGAGTCTTTTAATGACATCATCAGTCTCGTGATATTGTCCACGAGATTGTCGCGTGACCAGCGACATAGTTCTGTACTTTCACACACCCACAGAAAACACGTTTTCAGATAATATGACCTAAGATCTTCGTGTTCCAATCCAAATTTTAACATGCACTTGAACACCAGGTAACAATATTGCTGTCCATCAGTTAATCTTCGACAAATTTCACACTCAGCTCTCGCGAACGACAAGTAGAAGTCGGTGTCTTGTCCTTCAGATCTTGGGCGAGGTTTGGCAACTATATCGAACACACATGTGGAAACGGAGCTGATGACGTCATCCGGGGGCCATAATCTTGTTCTGTGCAACCAATTGATAGCTGGGCGTGGCCAACCTGTCACCCTAACCGCTGTTATCCAATCGATGGGGATGTTTGGGACTGGAGACATAGCATGCAAACTGGATTTAATATCAGAGAAACGGCTTTCTTCTGGAAGCTTTGTGACGTCAGACAAGATTTGTGAAACGTATTTTGGAACATCGATTCCTGGGTCTGTAGATGTCAACGACAGACGTATTATTTCGGCTGTCTGCATTAGTGTGTAGTGATAATGTTCCTCTTCGATATTTGAATACTCTGCGGCCCACGACTTTGTCAACTCGGAAAGGTTCACTCTCAAATTGTTATCATTTTCATCTATCGTTTGCATGTTGCGCAGCATTTCGCAATGAAACTTCTTCTTGAAGAACAAATACTTAGATAAGCTTCTCGAACCCGCAACGTTCCAATCAAATTTGCACCCTTTGACGCCGCCATTGCGTTCATACCAATGGCAATCCCACATACGTCCCAAATCGGGACCAGCCCTTTTAATATTTTCAGTGCTTATGAATGTCTCGCCATTTCGAATTCTGAAATAACAAGGATATTCTTCATCGTATATGAAATTCTTCTCTTCCACTGCGTCTTGAATAGCGCAATTGTTAACCAGAATATCGATGTCACCGATGCTACCACGTCTACAGACCTTCAGACCATCTCGGCTACTACCACAAATAACCATCTGATCGTGGCAAGAGTTCGCGTCGCACACCCTGAAAGTTGTCTGTATTGCTAAAGCGGCACCCTTATTCAGCTTTGAGTAGCGTGGATCTGTGACATCTGCCTTTGTTATTCTGGAAGATAGCAGCTCTAGTATATCCGACATTTCCATATTCGATGTCAAGCAATAGCTGAAAATAGTAGGTACCAGTAAGACCTAAACGGATCTTGTTGACACTGTGTTTATGTGATTTTGGAAAGAACTATATAGGGACACGATACCTCGATAAATACATAAAATACCGATTTTGACTGTAAATACATGTATATACTCTATGCATGTTGAATAAAATTCGGGCCCGACATTGTAAAATCATGACACGACGGCAGACGGAAGACCATATATGCCATATAAAATATGTATATAAGTATATAAAACCTATTTATCGACCTATACTAACTGATTGGGAGAAAACTTCGGTGGCTGTCCAGTGTCTATCAAATCCATATAACGATATACCATACATGTATTTACCGACCTATATTCACCCCACTATTAAATTTCGTTTACATTATTTTCCAGGTTCAAACGAGCCATGTCCGTTTAATCCTTTCTATACTAAATGGATTTTCCCCATCAGTTAACCCTTTACCCAACATAAGGGCCCTGTGCCAATGCATTCTCTTATATATGCGAGCCGACCATAGGCATTGGCTTAACACATTAAATATTATAAAATTGTTAAAGAATGTAAGAAAAAATGGTCGACTCGCATATATAAGAGAATGCATTGGCACAGGGCATAACTGTAACTATCACAATGTGATCAAGGAGCCGGTTCCAATGATATCCATATTTGTATGGTTCTATTGAGACAGACCGAAGATATTTTAGGCTGTTGAAGCTTGTTTTGGCCGGTTTGTTGGGTAAAGGGTTAAGGCCCTTACACAAGGCGTGTGTGGCGTGGTATGCAGCGCGTATGGCGCGACACGCCGACTAAGAACACACTTTATATGCAATGGGTGCTTGCACACGGCGGGCGACATATATCACCTGATTGTGCATCGCTTCCCCATGCAGTCATTTTTAACAAAAATATGTGAATAACATGAAACCATGATATCAACGGAAACATAAGAGTAACCCCAGAAAAACCTTCCGTTTGGAAGGGCCTTTATCAAATTGCACAGAGTAATAATATATTATTCACATTATTCAACATTTCCTAAGGGAAATACTCGTCAATGAGTATTTTAGTACGGAAAGGTTTGAACGCAAAAATAAATACTGTAATGCAACAATAAAATGTATGAAATCTGATACCGGCACATGCCAATCTCTTCCAGAGCGCACCAGTCATACCCCCTTTCTGACTCTGTCACCGGCTCGGTACCAATCTGCCGTTTCTATATTTAGCGCGGGGTTTTCCAAACAGAATGGCGAAAACCGATCGCACCAAAGTAAAATTTCCTATGTGCTTTGAGAACAATTCCCGCACTAAAATCTTAATGACAGAATGGATAGGAGGATCAGAGCGGTAGTTTTGTTGACGATTTTCCGAAGCAAATCGTCAAAATTGGGGCAAATTGGAACTCTTGTGTCTGACTTTCCATGCGTGTTAAATTGTCGGGACATGGCGGCCATGTGCGTTTAGACTTTTGTTTTGATAAAATAATCGGAGAACCATATCACACCATTTCGAAATATAGTTCTTTGGTTCTAGTGGGACTATCCAAACTTAAGGTACGAAACCACACAAATTTTGTTCGATATTTTGTGTGCTTAGCAAGGGCCGAATTTTGCTCTGCTCGCTTATCTATTATATATTATGGAAGATCTGTGTGTCTGTCTGTCTGTCTGTGTGTTCGCGATGAACTCGAAAACGGCCCACCCGATTTCGATGAAACTTGGTATGTGGGGTTATTTTCGGCCGGGAACGAACATAGGCATATTAATTTGTCCGTGCGACGTCACCTTGACCTTGAAATCGGGTCATTTCAAGGTCAAACGCCCGAATATCACGGGATTTCGATGAAACTTGGTATGTGGGGGTACTTTCTTATGGCGAGTCTCATTAGCATATTCATTTGCCCGTGCGACGTGACCTTGACCTTGAAATCGGGTAACTTCAAGGTCAAATCGCCAATTTTGATGAGATTTCGACGAAATTTGATACGTGGGGTTACTTTTGTCCACTGATTATTTTGGACGGGTCCAATCGTGACCCCGACCAGACCTTGACCTTCAAAATGATCAATTCAAGGTCAAATCGGGTAAAACCGGATGGATTTCGACGGGCACGTTTGTCGGGTACTTTTGTCCGGGCAGTGTTTTTGGACTGGTCAAATCGTGACCCCACTTGACCTTGACCTTCAAAATGGACAATTCAAGGTCAAAGCCCGGACGAAGTCGGGTCACCTTCTAGTCTATTATATATTTTGGAAGATATGTCTGTGTGTCTGTCTGTGTGTTCGCGATGAACTCGAAAACGGCACACCCGATTTCGATGAAACTTGGTATGTGGGGGATATTTTCGGCCGGTGACGAACATAGGCATATTAATTTGTCCGTGCGACGTCACCTTGACCTTGAAATCGGGTCATTTCAAGGTCAAACGCCCGAATATCACGGGATTTCGATGAAACTTGGTATGTGGGGGTACTTTCTTATGGCGAGTCTCATAAGCATATTCATTTGCCCATGCGACGTGACCTTGACCTTGAAGTCGGGTAACTTCAAGGTCAAATCGCCAATTTTGATGGAATTTCGACGAAATTTGATACGTGGGGTTAGTTTTGTCCACTGATTGTTTTGGACGGGTCCAATCGTGACCCCGACCAGACCTTGACCTTCAAAATGATCAATTCAAGGTCAAATCGGGTAAAACCGGATGGATTTCGACGGGCATGTTTGTCGGGTACTTTTGTCCGGGCAGTGTTTTTGGACTGGTCAAATCGTGACCCAACTTGACCTTGACCTTCAAAATGGACAATTCAAGGTCAAAGCCCGGACGAAGTCGGGTCACCTTCTAGTCTATTATATATTTTGGAATATCTGTGTGTCTGTGTGTGTGTCTGTGTGTTCGCGATGAACTCGAAAACGGCCCACCCGATTTCGATTAAACTTGGTATGTGGGGTATTTTCGGCCGGGGACGAACATAGGCATATTAATTTGTCCGTGCGACATCACCTTGACCTTGAAATCGGGTCATTTCAAGGTCAAACGCCCGAATATCACGGGATTTCGATGAAACTTGGTATGTGGGGATATCTTCGGTCGGGGAGTGGCATAAGCCGATTAATTTGCCCGTGCGGCGTGGCCTTGACCTTGAAATCGGGTCATTTCAAGGTCAAACGCCCGAATATCACGGGATTTCGATGAAACTTTGTATGTGGGGCTACATTCGTACGGGGAGTCTCATAAGCATATTCATTTCCCCGTGCGACGTGACCTTGAAATCGGGTCAATTCAAGGTCAAATCGCCAATTTTGATGGGATTTCGACGACATTTTATACATGGGGTTACTGTTGTCCACTGTGTGTTTTGGACGGGTCATATCGTGACCCCGACGTCACCTTGACCTTCAAAATGATCAATTCGAGGTCAAATCGGGTAAAACCGGATGGATTTCGACGGGCACGTTTGTCGGGTACTTTTTTCCGGGCAGTGTTTTGGACTGGTCAAATCGTTACCCCACTTGACCTTGACCTTCAAAATGGACAATTGAAGGTCAAAGCCCGGACGAAGTCGGGTCACCTTCTAGTAGTATATATTTTAAAATCGCGGAAGTCCACCAAATGTGGGTAAAATGTCGCCGATAGCAGCGGTCTTACCGAGTCACCAAGGTAGGTAAACCCTGCATGGAGTTTGTGCACATGCCTCGAAACACTCACCCAAGCATGTTCATATATATATTTTTTATTTGTTTTGCAGAAATGATGTTAACGCTCTTTAATGTTTACCTTATCAGGCATAATTTAAATCAAATGCTCTTTATTTGTTCATACTAGTCTTAGGACAAACAATCTCCATGAATATACGCAAGCGTATACTTATAAAGGACATATAATATATGTATCTTCCTAATATAAAACCAAATGAAGGGCGTTTGATAACATTGGGAAACTGACTGTCAGTTTTTGATAACATTGGGAAACTGACTGTCAGTTTCATGTCAGTTTCATGTCAGTTTCATGTTGTTATTAATATGCTGTTCCTCTTATCATGCTTATAGCTTGATCGTTATATCACAGTTACTGATTCCAAAGATACATATTTCAATCAAAACTGTTTACGTTGTAAATATAGCCATATTTGTCCCATGCAGTCCGTGAGGAAAAACATTAGTTCCTACATACGTTCTGACATGTTTACTGATCTCTCGACTATAATGTATATCTCAGAATCATACAGCATGCTGAGAGAAGCGCTTCGCCATATTAAACACGTCTTATTTGCCATTTCTCACCTGTTACATACAATGATCCCTCTGTTATATACAGGCTGTAAATAACATGCGTTGTTACATTGCCCAGTAACATTAATCTATGTGGTTATACATGTATATTTTACCCCACCACCCCCCCCCCCCCCCCCGTCCCCTGCCAATATACCGCTTACCAAATTCCACGCAGGGTTTATCTCCCTTGATAACTCGATAAGACGGAACAAGCTCCATGCAGATTTCAGTCCCCTGCGCAGGACTTCCACTGCCCGCACCTACACGTAACATGCAGAAATGTCACATTTATTTATGTGAGACTTTAGACTAAAGTTTTTAGTAGGTTACAATTCATTCTGCATTATTCTGAGAAACTGAATTAACTTTCAAAATTGTCTTGATCAAGCTAGAATGTTTTGTAACTGATTTAATTAAGAAAATACACAGCAGCGTTCAGACATAGCGTAGCGAGGGGACTGAACTCTGTTTTGCAGCTTGAAGACAGAAAGGCAAGCTGCAAAACAGTGTTCAGTCCCATCGCTACGCAAAGGGGACTGCACTTTGGTGGATCTTGACAGAAAGGAAGTATAATTATGACTCGTGCGCTCTGGTAGAGTTTGACCACTTACCTTAAACGTTAAATGCTGGTTCGCCTGGAGCTTCAATAGAGCAATGAAAACACACAACTATTTATTGGTGGCATGATTACGGTCGATTTGGGATTTATGAAATACTTCTTCTGGCAATTAGAATAAAAGTCCCCTTAAAATAACTCGTACGTGTGTCACGTGCGCCAGAAAGAAACAAATCGCGTGACATTGACATAAGTATAACAAAATAAGACAAAACAGCCTCCTACACTAAAAACTAAAATTAGACTTGATATCGCTTGAGTCTGCACCAAGCCTGAGTTTAGTGTGCCTGTCATTTGCAGAATTAGGTCCCCATATGGTGAATTTAGTGACATTCTGTGAACCCCATTCTGCATGGCCTCATCTGCTATGAGAGACATAGACTCAGATTGAAGTTCCTAAATGATGAATATTGTGATGTACACCCATTGGGAACATCGATTATGCAATGTGTCGTCTGCCAATTTGGGGATATAGAGAAACTAAACTAAAAAATAAATAGAATCTATATGAACGAAGTTTCTATAGAAATTTGATAATAAAGAAATTTTCCAGAGAAAATGGGCCTAAGCAGAATGAGGTCCCCAGAGGGTGAATTTAGTTACGCTAGCCCGCTATGCGGGATAGCGTCACTAAATTCACACTCTGGGGAACCTCATTCTGAAAATGACAGGCACACTAAATTCAGACTTGAGTCTGCATTGTAATGACATTTTTCGCAATGCAGCAGACATGTGGGTTAATTGTATAAGTGATATACATTAAGAGGTTTCGTGGAAAATGTTATTATCAACGGAAGTTTAGCCATGAATGTTGCAGTCAGGGTCGTGTGATCTTAGTTTTCTTGTTGGTACTGTCGTACTCCTGGAGCTAAATTACCGACGGGTACTTGTGTAATTTTCGTCTACAATGTCCATATATAGATTATTGTTTTAACCATCTATATCTATATTTTGCGAATGTCTGTCTGTCTGTCTGTGTTCTATAGAAATTCACAGGGGACCATCTAGATGATGCCAAAGGGGAATACTAGGAGTAGCTTTTTACGAGAAAGATAATGGTCGGGGTTAGAATTTTCTAAAGTGCCGCCGTTGTTGTCAGGGGCAGAAAAGGGGGAGGGGCAGAAGAAAAAAAATTGTCGCCGATTGCCACCAAACTTATATATAATCATCCCCATAATATGAGGAATCTAATAAATAATAATGTATAGCATTTGTAAAGCGCCTTTCCCATGAGGCCCAAAGCGCTCAAAGTTTTACAATTATTACCCTGATGAGCCTGAACATTCAGTAACCATCTACTGCTCCCCGGGGACAGGGGGAGGTACAGCCGGGAGTATGCGAGGATACCATATGGCTAGCATACTGACAAGATCTTTCACTGCTCATTATCAGATACCCTTGTAATGCATGGGTGGTGCAAAGCAGACACAGTACGAGCGACCTTGCTCAAGGGTCACAACTTGGCGCGAGATTCAAACAGTGTACAATCCAACAATTGCACATCGCTCAAGTCGGCCAAGCCACTGCTGTGTGGAAACTCATAACAGACCACCAGCCAGCCGCGAACTCGCCTCGCTGTGTTGACAGCGGAGACAAGTCCAACGCGCTAACCACTGGACCACGGAGCTCCATGGCGTGGTTTAAATATGGCAAAAGTCGCGCCGTTCGCGTCAGGGGTGCCCGAAAGGGGGGGGGTAGATTTTTTTTCTGTCGCCGATTGCCACGAAACTTACATATAATCATCCCCTGATATGAAGAATCCAACGGTGTGGTTTAAATATGTCAAAAGTGGCGTCGTTTGAGTCAGGGATGAACGGAAGGGGAGAGGGGCACCAAAATTTATAAAACTAATTTTAGCGCCGATTTCCACCAAATTGATATATATTCTTCTTCATGATACAAGGAATCTAATTGTGCGATTTAACAACGCCAAATTGTTGTTTTTGGATGAGAGCTTGGGAGGGGGTGGGCACTAAATTTGATAATAAGTCGCCGATTGCCACGACACTTATACAAAATCATCCCCATGGTATGAGGAGTCTAATGGTGTGGCTTTTATCTGTCAAATGTGGCCTCATTCGAGTCAGGGTTGCATTGAAATGGACAGGGGCACCAAAATTGATGCACAATTTTTTTAGCGCCAATTTCCTCCAAATTGATACACGTTCTTATCCATGATACGAGGAATCTAATCGTGATTTAAAGACGTCATAGTGGTGCTGTTTGGGTGAGAGATGGAGAGGGGAGGGATTGGCACCAAATTTTATAAAAACAATTGTTTAGTCGCCGATTATCACCAAACTTATAAACAATCATCTCCATTATATCAGGAGCGTAATCGTGTGGTTTAAGGATGTCACAAGTGGGGCCATTCGGGTCAGTGGTGTATAGAGATGAGAGGGACACACAAAAATATATCTATATGTTTAGTGCCGATTTCCACCAGATTGATACATATTCTTCTCCATGATACGAGGAATCTTATCGTGTGGTTTAGATACACCAAATTGGTGCCCTATGGGTGAGAGATATGGGGACCTTAAATTTGATACGAATTTGTATACTCGCCAATTTTCACCAATTTCATATATATGCATCTCTAATCTCTAATGAGTCTTAGTGTGTGCAGCTTGAGTCCGAAATAGGGACGGGAGGGTCACCAAAACTGATACAAAATATTTTTAGTACCAATTACCATAAAATTCAGACACGTTCTTCTCAAATGATACAAGAAATAAAATCGTGATGTCTGTCTGTCTATTTGTCTGTCTGTGTGCGTTCTATATATAACTTCACGCGGTCCAATCGAGATGGCACCAAGGCGTTCTAAGAGGATTAACTTTTTACAAGGAAGATAATGGTGCGGGTTAAAATTTTCTAAAATGACGCTGTTGGTGGGAGGGGAAATTTAAAAAATATGGGGAAATAGTTTTGTCGCTGATTTCCACCAAACGAATACATAATCACCTTCGCAATATGGCGTTGTTCGAGTCAGCGTTGCATCAACATTTGATTTAATAAACCAAATTCCACCAAATTCATACACGTTTTTATCTAATGATATACCATGAATTAAATCACATTTGGTGTCGTTTGCGTCACGGATGGCGAGCGGATATGCACTATCATTGATAAGATTGCTATTCGCCGATATCCACATATAAGTTATATACAGTCACCAGGCCTTCTCCATATCATTTTAAGTAGTTGGGCGTTCACATTTCACAATCCCGACATATGGTGACCCACATAAGTCACTTGAACAATTATATCTTCTTAACAGTAATATTTATATGGGAATGGCAATCAAGGCATTCACACAATGAGCTAGCAAAAAGAGATAACTAGAAGAAGCATTAAACGTATATTTATCATTCTATTGAAGAGATACATATATTCGTGCAAACTGAGAGACCTCGAACCGTCAGAGGATTGCATATATATAATAACAAAATTTAGTCTGTTCCATTCAATACAGTTTCCACAAAAAGTTACAATTTGTCAAGAGATATGGAAGGCCTGTTCAAAAATAGTGGTCACAGTGTGCAGTCAAATATAGTTTATTCTGATATACAAGAAAATGCAGTTAGTAGCACAAGACTTTTCAGGATCCTACCAATACTGACATTTGACAAGGGTTTTAGAACATACTCATCGACTGACATAAACAACTCAAAATCTCGCTCTGTGCACATGTAGCTGATATATATGCGCAGCAACATTTCGTTTAAACTAAGAATATTTAGCCAATATATATAGCACCATGAACAGAGGAGCACTGGAAATTTCTTTGAAAAATATGTATCTTCATGGAGATATGATAGCCAGGTATCCTCGAGATCTTAGTCCAACCCACTAGATTGATTGATACATCTCAATATGTAAAACCCAATTATCATCTTTTATCGAACTAATGTGTTTATGATGTTCATGTATCATAGTATAACGTCTAATGTATACGCAGTTGTAAATAAATAAATACTTCATTATTGGTGGAACGGATTAATCGCGATAAACAGAATGACAATTGACAAGGTATGCCACTACTTATATTCCATGACTGTAATAATCATGTTTTGTGATGCTATTTGAATATACAATTTATGAGAAAACGTATAACACTTTAAGCAAGAGCATTCTCTATTCCCAACAAATATCCACAGCATACATTAACCTGGGCAACGCCGGGTAACCCTGCTAGTAATGTAATATATGCAGATCTCTGCCGTCAATGTAAACCCAATTCGATATAATTTATCAGATTTCAATCTAACCATTGTAAAGAGAACGCTATTGGGGACGATACACAATGTTTACGTAATTGACCAGAGACAGTGCAGTAAAGTGGCACCCTGATGTATCAACAGTGTATTTCAAGGGTTTTTTAATCGGCAACCGATTATTGCATACCACGAATAAGTTACGAATTTTGTTACGTGCATAATATAAGATAAGATAATGTGCTTTATTGCAATTCGACAATGCAGAAAGTTGAAAAAATAACAGCCAATACAAGCTACGTTATAAATTAAACTAAACATATAACGCATACAACATTTAAAGGCACGGGCGGCGTTTAATTGTTGCAGAAATATTCATATTTGTTCAAATCGCCATCAACGGAAGGAATATTAAAATATATATATAGTTTTGTTCATATGCCAAACATAATCAGCGCGTAAATAGAATATTGTCATCAAGACGTATGGTGGTGTACGTAAACAAGAACCTGCTCGTGTTACAGAAGTTTTGCTTTCGTTTACATAACCCAGCGCAATTCTATTGGTTAATCACACACAAATGGTTTTTGCTTTTGACAATAACATACTGTTTATGCCATATTTCTGATTGGTATAAGAACAAAGTCTGTCAATATTTTACTATTCTTTCTGTTTATGGCGGTTTTTGATGGAGCTGAATATTTTAACAGCATATCAACCGCCAACACCGCCCGTATCTTTAAAGATGCATTCACGGTTCCAGACCTCCATTTACAACAACAACGTAACAAATATAATGTGACATATAATGTAATGAAATGTAATTTGAAACAAGCGTGACAATTGGTGCATTTTGCCATGTCTGCATGGTGGTTCTCTTTTTTATTATTAGTGCAATATTTTCTTATCTGTCACTCCATTAAGTCTTGCCGGTGTACATTAAGTCGAGTCTGTATGTAAGTATGTCATATAGTAAGAGTTTACTGGCATAAAAACGTCCACACGAGACCGATGTCAAAATAATAATAAATATAGCAATGTTAACAATTATTCAACATAATATATATACCAGTAACTATTTCATCATCATATCAGTAGAATTTGACCTTTCTTTGAAAAATGTCCGGACCATGTTGCAGATTATGTTGTATGCATGAGGCTCGATCGTTGTTTTGCATTATGTATTGGAATTTTGGCCATCACTCAATCCAATAAATTTATCACTAGTCATTTCTACCTCATCACACCTGTGTTTACGCATCTTAAAATACGTGCTGCAGCGCACGAGGAAGTGTTCTTCATTCCCAACCTCCATGTTACATTTCCTACAAATTATTTCATCAGGTGGCACTTTTGGCGATTATAATGTATATTATATACTTAATTTGACCCCGGAGTACAACAAAAGCGTACGATTGTCCTAAATAATAAGAAAATGTACATGGGAGTTTGAACTCAAATACAGTATACGTTGTTATATATAGTATTATATACGTTTTAAAGTGTAACTTGAACGTCATCGTGTACGAACCGAAGAGCATAATGCAAGAAGACAGTCTTGTGCGCTAGCCATTTATATACCAGACAAGACTAACATGCAGGATTCACGCTCGCCTGGCAATTCTTTTTACCAATATTTTTGCCATTTCTGATTTGTTTGGCCATTTTTCTGAAACTTTGGCCAAATTGAAAAACCAACATATGGGATTATCGAGAAAACAGAATCTGAAACAAAAATATAAAGAAATACGCATTAAATAACTGAAAAAAATATGAGTTGGACAATGAAAATGCAGGTGGGAACAACAAAAACTAAAGTATCTATGTCGGCAGCGTATATCAAAGCGCTAAAGTTTTGTCACTTGCTTAAGAAAGTACGCCGTTCTAGCATTTGAAGATGAATTATCTTAATTAACTCTCCCAAATTACTATTTCTTTGGCTTCGGGTGGGGGTAAAGATATTTAATTCGAGTCGAGGAACACAACAATCAAAGCTCAGAGTCATCAGATATAGATTTTTGAAGTTTGTTATTTCTCGAGATGTACAAATATTTGTGGCCCAGAAAACGTCGTCAAATGGACGGTCTCTGACAAAATTGCGGATGAAGATGGATAACTCTTAAATCAAGTGGTGATAAGGCAAGATTTCGTGATACTCATGTATTAATACGGTCATATTTCGTTGAACAAAATGTCGAAATGACACTCATGCTTAATCTATGCGGCAGTAAAGTAAGTTTTAAGTTATATGACATTTCAAATACCATTAACTGTTTAATATTTCAATTTAAGAGGGCGATATCGATCTATTTACATGTTTATTGTGTACAAACACTGGAATGTCGTGCAGCCTTTGATCAATATATGTCAGCTACACTGAAAGTCCAAATAATTTCAAATATGTTTATGTTTGAAATGTTTAAAGGGATACTGTACTCAAATGTTATTGTTGGCTTCTATATTCTCTGAGTCGTATAGAATAAGGTAGCCAGATTTCGATTGTTTGAAAGTCTTTTGAGTACGAAGTAATGTTACGGGTGGCAGATTAGTCTGAATACGAAAATACAAATTGTCGTTGTCGAGTAATTTGTGTACAGTTTTCAACCAAATATATCAAATAAATGTTATATTATATGCATACACTAGTCACATATACTCATTTAAGTTATTGTGTTATAGTCACTAGTTATATACTCATTTAAGTTATTGAGTTATAGTCACCTGTTATATACTCTAAACTAAACTTACCAAAGACATAGGTGTTTTGCATAGACTAAGATAAACGCTCTTTATGTTTACCAAATCAGGATTAATAACCTAACAAGGAACGCTCTAATTGAAGAAAGGTCGGTCTGAATTCTATGACTTGTATCAGTCATTCAGTTGCATGCATATAAAGTCCGTATACAAGTATTTAGCTCACAATTCGACCTATTCTTATTCCCGGAACCGGAACGGGGTATAACGAATGGGAGCGTAATTTCAGGCTTCAAACGGCCATACCATCATAACCATGGGAATTTGAAATGTTTTGGGTATCTTGTTGGCGTGAGGCGCATAAACACACGTTACTGCACCCGATTACGAATATGCATTTGTTCAATGTGTGCTGACCTATATTAGTATATTTAAGACCTTGATATGGATACTATCATATGATGCGAGATACTGATAAGCAGCCGCGACTTAACTGTATAACACAGTCAGATTATTTTTATTGAAGAAACAAAACGATGATCGAAAATATGATAACACGATTCCTAACAGCTTTGCTTCTTGTGCAGTGTTTGGTGGGGGTTTTGTCAGACACCCCCGCAAACTGTACATATGACGACATCCAGGGGAAATGGAGGTTCTATTTCACAGCTTTAACATATGACAATACAGTTGATTGTTCGAAAATGGGTGAGTTAATCTAGCGTAATCCCATTGGACTGCATGGAGAGCGATCCGATAGTCGTGGCATATATATTGACGCCCATGCAGAAAAAAAATGCACTGTCTGAGAAACCCAAGCAGCTTCTAAAATCGGTGCCTTGTGTGTTATATAGTACCAGACATGTTATATAGTCCCAGACATGTACAAAGCTCGGCATGTCTTGGAGACAAGTACATATAACATCCAGCTGTGCCAAATATCTACAAAACATTATAATGATCGCCGCTCTTTAAAGGTACTCAATCCGATTCGACGTTCCCCATATCATCAGATTCCAACAACAGCAACAATTTTTGAAATGCTGCTTCAGTTAGCAGAATCGATTAATTGCCCAAAAATGATGCTAACCACAGTCAACTATAGTTTAAAATTGCCCAAAACCTGTTAGTTATCAACGTTTTGTTCAACGAAATTTTGCCAGCTGTCAAATATCTGACACAAAAAAGCCACTGGATTTTAAAGTTATCGATCTTCATCCGCTATCTGGTCAGATAAGTTCTTCTCGTCGACAGATTACTGGGCCACCTAAAATTAAAATAATAGATTTCAAACATCGATATCTGATCACTCCTAGTTTGATGGGTGTGTTCCTCCTCGACTCGAATCAAATATTGTTTACCACCCCCCCCCCCCCCCGAAGCCAAGGAAATAGTAATTTCCGAGCGTTAATTCGGATTGAGTACCTTTACAGATGCATTATCCGAATTAACGCTCCCAAATTACTCTTTCTTTGGCTTCGAGGGTTAAAAATATTTGATTCGAGTCGAGGAACCCACCCATCAAAGCTCAGAGTGATCAAATATCAATTAATTTTGTTATTTCTCGAGATGTGCAATAATTTGTGACCCAAAAAAACGTCGTCAAACGGACGGTCTCGGACAAAATTGGGATGAAGGTGGATAACTATAAAATCAAGTGGTAATACGGCCAAATTTCTTGATACAATGTGATGTATACCCCCTGATATTCAAATTACTATGGCGCCTCTACTTACTAGGAAATGTATGTTGGGTTCATGAGTACTATGCAGATGTTTGTTAACGTGGACGGGTGCAAGAAGCGAACTGTTTCTCTGATAGAGCCTAGAGGTCAACGTGTGAGCTCTTTGTGAATACATTGGGAGACATGACCATTCTATATTACGAATGTCGACTTGTGGTACAGATATTGTATAAAGCATAGTATAAAGTGTCCATTCGGAGATATATAGCAGGTCGAGGTAGAAAAAAAAGGATCTGCATGGGGTTTAAACTCATTTCCGAGTAGTTCCCTCAGGAAATGTTTTTGAACTTATTATCTGAACATTCCCCACCAACGAATCGGAATCAGTCTACACTTGTATTATATGTTCGCCTGTCTGCCTTCTGCTTATATTGCCTGAACATCCCCAGTTGAATAACATATACCATTGCAATGTGTGTACTTTTATCACTGAATGTGAGATTCCAGTCAAGTACCTTACCTATATTTACAGGTAACATTGAATCTACCCTAGACGTGTCGCTTTATTTTCCCGACCTCGCGGAAGACGGCTTCGGGAATTTAGGATTCTGGACCCTCATATATAATCAGGTATGGAAAATGACTCGTCGAGCAGATTGCTGTCTAATCCTTCATTTACTAAATAATCATTAAGAGTTAATAGAATAGAGTTAATACCCTTAGCAAATGTTGAGATAATGAGTTCAACCTTATTCTCTGAACATTTCACGCCACCGAATCTTCGTAACGTACAAACAAAATGAGCTCTTAGAGACTTCCCATTGACTCTTACAGGACGCCGATTTACTGAGAGGAAGATTTTAGTTTAAGCGGTGTGATATTGGGACTTTTAATCAGTGGTATACCAAGACTAACGAATTCCCAGATGTAAAACCAGTGTTACCTCAATTGACCATTTTTCTTACAGGGCTTCGAGGTGGTACTGGATAACCGAAAACATTTCGCCTTCTCGAACTATTCGACGTCGGGAGAGACAGTGACTAGCCATTGTAACTCCACCTTTCCAGGCTGGTCGCATGACACTAACGGGGAACAATGGGGATGTTTCTTTGGGGTGAAAATAGGTTATGTGCCTACTAAGACCAGACCACTTCCAAAAGGATTCAACGAAGAGTGAGTTGGTCGTCTAATTTTTTATTTGAGCTCCAAATTGCCTCATGCAGTTCCTAAATCAGTATTAGTTTAACATATTTATTAAAGGGGTACTGTACACTATATCCGGCCATTTATGGGACCATCTCCTTTTATACTCAACAGAATATATGCAACAAATACTATTAAATTAAGCCATAGATTAGTGCCAAATACACTCATGTGCTACGAACGATGCAAACAACATGGTAATTATAATGAAAATGAATAAATGGCTGGAGTCATAAATTCATTGTCATTATAATTAATTACCATGTTGTTTGCATCGTTCGTAGAGCACACGGGTGTATTTTGCACTAATCCATGGCTCAAATTCATTCATTCTGCTGAGTAAAAAAAGGAGATGATAAATGACCGGATTTAGTGCATAGTACCCCTTTAAGCTAAACTCAGTTTAAGGGATCGCAGCACATGTTACAAAACTTACAGTTGCTCCTCTCCCAACACATGTTACAAATGATAACTATAGAGAAGATGACAATGACAGCACAGCACAAAGCAAATATAAACTGAAAAATATATACTTTGATACAAACCGCCATCCGTGTTCCACTGGCGACAGGAAAGGGCTCACTGATTTGTTTCGTTTGTTTGATCGTTTATTTCCAGCCATTATGACATGGTACAAGGAAAATATATAACATATAATGACATGCATAATGTAGAACAATATATATACAAGTATCCACCCGCGAACATATTAAATGAATACAGTTTCGATTACCATCGACAATTGCTTATATAACCATACCCCAAAATATAAAGAATCAATATATACCATGTAAAAGTAAACTTAGTTCACGGTCTAACTGCGAATGCTCGAGTGACTTTGTTTTGATCATGGTGCTCGACAATATATCATGGGTCGAGAAATAGGGGGTTACTACTTATTCTTAAGCATGCTATATGCTGGGGTATATCATCGTTAGCGTGGCGTGTAATATAAATAGAGTATACTCATGTATAAGAGGCAGCTAAGTCACCAAATATCGAATAGGCATAATACAATATGCACTAAGTCTTAACGAGGACTGGTTGATAACTGGTTAGCTTGAAAAATGTCAGTTGTGATCCTTAAATATACCATGCCATCTGCCTCAGTTGTCTTCATATCGCTTCATGCCTATGCGTATGAATTTTGCGATTTTGGGAATGCTCTAGTTGTGGCCAAAATCAATTTCCATGATTAGGGACGCAGGGGCATAGTTGTTGTCTTTTCGTGTTGTTGTTGTCATTTTCAGACGGTTCAAACTTGCTTAGTCTTAAAGGACAATATGTATCCATATAGTCTTAAAATGACTGATTGGTTGAATTACTGTGGATAGTGCTATAACCTTCAGTGCCGATACACCATGCTGCAAGAGCTGTACAATCGTATGAACTCAGCATTTGATATATAGCCTATACGGTCATCAGAGCTTATGATTAACTGCAATAATTTGATAATTGTGAATTCACGATTGAAACTATATAATTCCTATAAACTAATCGTCTCAAAATGCATTGATTTGTGTTTTATGTTTATAAAATGGGTGATATGTTTCGTTTTGTTTATTTTTTTGTTTTCAGTGCTTTAGACAAGTTGGTGTACAAAAATGATATCAATCTCATCAACAAGATAAACTCTGCTCAGTCATCGTGGAAGGCAGTTGCTTACAAAAAGTTCGAAGGCCGTCCTCTCAGAGACATAATCAACATGGCCGGTGGACCAAAGTCCTACGTCGCACAGTGAGTATAAGCTATATATACACGTATACGGAACAGGGACGTGGCTAGAGGGTCTCCGTTAGGGGGTGGTGCCCACCTTGAAATTTCTAACCTGCACCCCCCCCCCCCACACCTGAACCATTCCTTATATCTCCCAGGTTTGCGAAATTATATTTGCATTTCCCTCCCGCCTTCGGTTTCCAACTGGTACCTCAAGCTTTCCAAGTTGACACCCCCCCCCCCCCCCAAGTTTAGAAAATTCCAATTGATGACCAATTTAGATCAAAATTTTAAGTATAAAAATGTGTTGATGTTGATCTAAAAACTAAATATTCGAAATATATTTGTTTCTAGATAGGAGGTAACTGTCGGTGATGTTGGCAAGCAAAGGGCAATGCTAGTCATTAAAATAGAGAACTAGTTTCCTCCTAACTGGCGAAGCATAACTATTTTTCACTAATAAGTTAAAGGCCCACTTAATTTTTGAACCCCCAGATCACATTATATCAAATATATGCCATATTATATACAATTTGAAAGAGGAAGCTCCAAAACATTGTATTTTCAACTTATTCGATGTAATAAACTGTGAACATGTTGTTTTGTTGAGATACTGCCGTCTGCTCTGTGCTCAAGTTTATGCACAAAGTCTGGTATTTTCAATGGAAGGGGAATAACTCTATATATTTAGATACAGAGTTATTCCCCTTCCATTGAAAATAAACCATAGTTTGAATTCTGTTGCATTCTGGGAGCCATAACTGGGGAAATAATTTATGATTTCAGCTATTTTCTATTACTCTATGGGCACCTTCTGAGACACAGACATTCCAAATGGTGATGAATTACAGTATTTTAATCATATTTTATGGCATAGATTATTATTAAAACAGTATATCAAGCACTATAAAACAATAATCGGTGGGTCTTTAAAGGTACATCATCTGATTTGATGGTCCTCATATCATCAGATTCCAACAACAACAACATTTCTTGAAATGTCGCTTCAGTTATCAGAATCGAATAATTGCCAACAAATAATTCAAAATCACTGTCAACTATAGTATAAAATTGCCCAAAAAGTATCATATATCAACATTTTTGTCAATGCAATTTGGTATCAGTATCGAGAGAATGTCGATCGGCATTTGTCAAATTTTGCCAGGCCGCCAAATATTCGAGGTGGTGAAAATAACAGATTTCAAAACTAGAAATCTGACAACTCTGGGCTTTGATGTGTGGGTTCCTCGACTCGACTTAAATCTAATATTTTTTACCCCCTAAGCCTAAGAAATAGTAATTTAGGGGCGTTAAATCGGATTATGTGTCTTTAATTAATTTGGCTCCATGCATATGAACAAGCACTTGTATGGCCATATCAGGTTATATCCTTTTGTATTTGTTATAACTTCATATTTTTTTTCATCATCGCAATTGATTTGGTTCTACATGTATGCACAAGCACATGAATGGCTAATTGGCTATACCGTGCTATATGAGTTTGTATTTGCTATATAACTTGTATTTGTTTTGTCATCAACAGGAGACCAAAGCCAGCACCCGTGACATTTGAAGAAGCCAACATAGCTGCCAATCTTCCGGAGAACTTTGATTGGAGGAATGACTATGGCGTCAACTATGTCAGTCCAGTCAGAGATCAAGGTATTTCAACAAGAGCGTTTACATTCACATACAAAATAAGTGCCAGGTTCCAAGCGGTTCCAACATTTTTCAGAATAGTTAGAACCACATAGGCTTGTCGTGGTATGTGGAAGAAATTATTATGTCGTTATGCATATCCATCCCGCCCCATCCTACCCCCACCCCAAACTGCTCCCACAGCAGGCGATTAATTCAATTAAAAATAAAAGGTATCCGACCACGTGTCCCCCACCGAAAATGTGGCTTTTAACTCTGTCAAAAAATCGTCCGACCATGACCAAATTCAAACTTGGCCTATGTCTTCTGAAATTTGAACCACGTACCAAATATCAAGAGATTCAGTTTAATTTAAAAACAATCAAATAACTGACAGTAAAGTTATCATCTGGAAACCAAAATAATCGGAAAATTTTAAGTCGACAAGTACCATAACTCAGGCAAAATTGAAGCTGATAACCGGACATACCTAATTTGGTTCAGATCCTATCACACAAACTAAAGTTATCATCCGGAAACCTCAAAACGACAATATTATAAGTTAAAAAGGGGCCATAACCCCGGCAAAAGGCAAAAATGGACGGACCGAACCCATATTCGAACATGACATGGTTTAAGAGACGTGGCGACATGGGGGGGGGGGGTTGTGTTTTCAAACAATTGATTGGTGGGAATTTATTGTTTTTGGACCAATATTTGCATATTTTCCTATTTTTTGTAAAAAGTTTGGATTGAAATGGCCATCAGTTGGAAATATTCGAACCTTAGGGGGGGGGGGGTGTCAGGTTGGAAATTGCCAACACTTGAAAAGCTTGTGTCCTGGGCCCTCCCTCGTGGCCAGTCAAAAACTGCTAGTTAATTTAAGAAAACAATATTGTCCTACATTTGGTCAACATTGTCATTGAAATTGTCATCAGTTGGTAATTTTCCAACCTAAGTGGGGGTGTCAGGTTTGAAATTTCCAACTCTAGGAAGGCCTGAGGCTAGTCTAGATGCTAGGATTTTGCGATTTTCTTGTTCAGATTTCAAAATGTTCATACACCATGCCGACCATGGATCATGGTCCCTCCCCCGTGGCCAATAAAAAACTACTTATTATATTTTACTACATTTGGTCAAAATTGTGGACTGAAATGGTCATCAGTCATCAGAATTTTCCAACCTAATGGTGAGTATGAGGTTTGAAATTCCCAACACGAGGAAAGCTTGAGGCCAGTTTAGATGCTAGGATTTTGCTATTTTCTTGTTTAGTTTTAAAAATTTTCTCACACCGGGCCGAACAACCATGGTCAGCTCGGTTTGTCCTGGTCTCTTGTCCGTAGCCGTGTGCATTTGTCTGGAGTTTGACCACTAGATGTTAGGATTTATGCAATTTTCAGATTCAAATATATCTTAATGCTCTCTCATACCGGGGATATAGAACCATGGTTTATGAATATATAAGCTATTAGGCCTGAGCACTGATGTGCAAATGGAATTATGCAAAACTTGTGTTTGGTCGGATTCAAGGGGCGGGGGTGCAATTGGAATTCCCCAAAGTGGACACCCCACAACGGAGACCCTCTAGCCACGTCCCTGCCTGTGTTTTGAGCTGATAAACACACATTCCATTTTGGTTTCGATCCGATGGCCCAAAATCAAGTTCTCATCCGGAAACTTTCCGCAAGGATGTACGGGCACACGGGGCCGATGGACACCATATATTTTAATAATCCCCCAAATAAAAAATTTCAGGGGACAATTATAGGGACATTTATTGAAAATCACTTGATACCACAGAGGAGGGGCTTGTATCACAAGGAATACCAGATATGAGTTTGGGTAGTCTCAGAGGACATTCCAATACCAAGTGATAGTTATCCGTCATGCAGGCACAAGCTGCACAACGATTGTACTTTTCAGATGAATCCCGATGTTGATGGCCATATACTGTATGTCATTGTTCTATAGATATACAAGGGGTACGCATCAAAGATGCTTTTGTCGAGTTTTTTGGCAGTCGAACCAAACTTCTGCCAATAAGGTGCACAACTCCGGGGGAAAAAGTTGGACGGTGGTATATTATTGCAATAGACCTATATACCAAATATCAATTGAATCCGTTAATATTTCATTGAGTTATCGCACTAACGGTGATAAAATTAGACAAACTAAGACCCATAACTCCGGAAAAAAAATTCGGACAAACCAGGTTTTCGAACTCGTCCGAGATAGTGTTGCAATAGACTCATATACCAAATATTGTTGAAATCGGTTAATATTTCATCGAGTAATCGCGCTAACGGCGATAAAATTGCTAAAAATCGACAAACTAAGACCCATAACTCCACGAAAAAAAATCGGACAAACCTGGTTTTCGAACTCGTCCGAGATATTGTTGCAGGAGACTCATATACCAAATATTGTTGAAATCGGTTAATATTTCATCGAGTTATAGCGCTAACGGTGATAACATTGCTAAAAATAGAAAAACTATCGCGAGTTATCGCGCTAACGGTAAAAAACTTAACTAACAAGACAGTCAATGACTGTGGAGACGCTCACCAGACTGTAAAGACTAGGAAGACTGGGACTCGGAAGACCATAAGAGTTAGTACTTGTCATATTCACTTAAAAACAAGTACTAGTAGTCCTAAAGAGGGACATAGCCTAGAGGGTCTCCGTTGAGTAGTGGGGTGTCCACCTTGAAATATGGTCCAGATCCCCCGACCCACATAGTCCATAGTCTGCTCCCTCTCAACTGAAGCAAACACACTCCCAAGTTCGTAAAATTCCTTTGCAAATGTTGGAATATTACAACTGATACTTCAAGCTTTCCTAACTGTGGCAAAGTTACAACCTGACATGCTCCCCTTTTCTAATGGTGGACCCCATTCAAACGAATTTTGATCCCAACTCTCCATAGGCCATTTACACCAAATGCCATTTCTTGATTGGTCGAACCCATTTTAACAAATATGTAACCCAGTCCCAAGTAACACAAGGACCCTCCATACTGGTTACTACATATAGGCTAAATAGGACTGATGGCTCTTGAGGAGCGCCATTTTAAGAATTACTTTGGGGGAAGAGTTATGTCCATGGTCGCACTCCTATTTGACCTGGTGAACCCATTTCAACAAATCTGAACCCAGTCACCCAAGGATCCTTCATACCAAATATGAACCCATTTGGCCTGATGGTATTTGAGAAGATGTATAAAAGAATTACTATGGAGGGAAAGAGTTATGGCCCTGGCTTCGCAACTATTTGACCCAGTGACCTCATTTGAACAAATCTGAATGTGAGTCACCTAGGGATCATCCATACCAAATATGAACCCATTTGGTCTTACGGTTCCAGAGGAGATGTTCAAAGAATTGTTGATGGACGGATGGACGGACGGACGGACGAGGAGTGATGACTATAGCTCCACCGGAGACTTCGTCTCAAGTGAGCTAAAAACCATCTAAGATGGATAACTCTTGTAAAAAAGTTCGGACGTGACCCATTTTCTACAGGCAGTAAATAGTCATTGGGACCAACTGCCATACCAAATTTTTTTGGAATCCGTTCACAAATGTCAAAGTTATAAGGCATTCTTTAGGTCCGCCCGCCGCTCGCCCGCCCACCAACCGTCCCTCGTCAAACCATAAGTCGATTTTTTGAAAAACTCGACTAATAAACGTCATTTTCAGCGTCATGTGGGAGTTGCTATGCATTTGCTTCACTTGCCATGGATGAAGCGAGGATTAGAATCATGACAAACAACACCCAGGTTCCAATCTTCTCGCCACAGGATATCTTGGAATGCAGTGAATACTCACAAGGTTAGTCAGGGTTCAAAATAATAGCCAGTTTCAGTTAATTGCATGGGCTTTAAAGACCCACTTAATTTTCGAACCCCCAGATCATATTATATAAAATATATGCCATATTATATACCATCTGAAAGAGGAAGCTCCAAAACATTGTATTATAAGCTTATCCGGTCTAATAAACTGTGAACATGTTTTTGTTGAGGTACTAACGCATTTTCTGTGCTTAAGTTTCATCTGGATTTACTGCAAAGTAGATTATTTTCAATGGACGGGGAATCACAGTATATCATAAAGATATGGAGTATTTCCCCTCCCATTGACAATAAACTATAGTTTGAATTCTGTTGCATTCTGGGAGCCACAACGGGGAAATGTTTCTATGATTTCAGCTATGTTCTATTACTCTATGCGCACCTTCTGAGACACAGATGTTGCAAAGGGTGATGAATTATAGTATTTAAATAATATTTTATTGCATAAATTGAAGGCACTATAAAAAAAATAAACGGTGAATCGAAAATTAACCCTTTACCCAACAGAACGGCCCTGTGCCAATGCATTCTCTTATATATGCGAGTCGACCATAGGTCGCCTCGCATATATAAGAGAATGCATTGGCTTAACACATTAAAAATTATAAAATTGTTAAAGAATGTAAGAAAAAATGGTAAAAAGTGTTAAAAAAAGATTTTTTTTAGGCCAATGCATTCTCTTATATATGCGAGGCGACCTATGGCACAGGGCATAACTGTAACTATCACAATGTGGTCAAGGAGCCAGTTCCAATGATATCCATATTTGTATGGTTCTATTGAGACAGACCGCAGATATTTTAGGCTGTTGAAGCTTTATTTGGCCGGTTTTGGCCGTTTGTTGGGTAAAGGGTTAAATGGGCCTGTAATATCACTTTCAACTGCTATAGTCATATTGTTACATGTATGTTTGACTTTTAACATGAGTTGCCATATTTCATATAGTCACTTAATTGTCTATAAATACAGTACATGGTCATTCAGTTAAATAGTTTTATGCCAAACGTGTTTCAAAGATGAATAATTTAATCTGCCCAGAGAGGGAACATGGAAGATTCCTTATCACAGTCCATGAAATGTGCCACTTCTTCCACTTTCTTTGTCAGGAAACAGTGACTTCTTTCTTATATTCCATATACCGGTGTCCAAACAGATATAAAAAAACACTATTGCCATGCAGATGAACAAAGAAGGATAACTCTAGAATAGAAATCACGAACATCATCAGTTTTTCTTTTGAAAGTAGTTATTTGATTCGATAAACCATGGCCAAGATATCTGACAACGAAGGATAACTCCAGGATGGAAAACGCTAATGCAAACAATGTCATTTACCCCACCTTTGAAGCAGTCATGATAGCAAACCTCCATACCAAATTTCATTCAGATCAGATAACCCATGTCTGAGAAATATGCCAAAAACAGTAAGAGGGAGAAAGTCAATCCATGACCTTGAATCTATATTTGTTTAACGGTACTCATATAATCAAATTCCAAATAACAACAATATTTTTTGAAATGCCGCTTCAGTTAACAAAATCAATTAATTGCCCTAAAATAACTTTAGTATAATGTTGCCCAGAACGTGTTATTTATCAACATTTTGTTCAACGAAATATGGCTGGATTGTCACATATCTATACATCCAAAGCCACTTGATTTTAGAGTTATCCATCTTCATCCGTAATTTGGTCCGAGACCGTCGGTTTGACAACTTTTTTCCAGGCTATAAAAATTACACATTTCGAGAAATATCAAATTTTAACAAGAGCATCGCTTGGGCGTGGCAAAATACGCTTTTTTTATAGCACTTCGAATTTTACTACTATAAAATAAAAATAATAAATTGAGCTTACAAAGAATACCTGATATATCCCTAATTTCAATGCCAAAATGCGGTCAAGTAAAAAAGAGCCGTAACTCATGTAAAAATAATTGGATGGAACCAATATTCAAACATGGCCTGTATCTTTAGCTGGGAAAGACACATACCAACTTTGGTTTAGATCAAATAATTAAAACTGAAGTTATCGATTGGAAACCATAAATCTTAACAACAGACGGTCAAATTCTAAGTCGAAAAGGCGCCGTAGCTCTTGTAAAAATAATTGCACAGAACCCATATTCAAACATGGCCTGTATCTTTAGCTGTGAAACACACATTCCAACTTTGGTTCAGATCAAATAATCCAAACTAGAGTTATCGATCGGAAACCAAAAATGTTAACAGACGGATGTCTAGATGGACGGACGGATGGACAGACTGGTTACATAATACAATTTTTTTCAAAAGGACATACAAAAATTGATATCTGATCACTCTGGGCTTTGATGGGTGGATTCGTAGACTCGATTCAAATATTGTTTACCCCCGAAGCCATAGAAATAACAATTTTGGAGCAACTAATTCGGATTATGCATCATTAAACGTTTTAGAGCAATGACAGCTCTAGATTGTCTTCCCGTGGTATACATGTTCAATTTATTTTACATTGAACCGACACAAACGAAACAATCTCAAATTTATCGAAAATAATAAGAAACAAAACACGTATTTTCAGTGATATACTCAACAAATTTGTTTGGAAATCTTCCGCGTATAAGTATATTTTCAGATACTTCTTACCAAATTATGTATAAATAGATTTGGGGGGGGGGGGGTGTAATACGAACGACCCATATCCGTTTAACCATTTTTATTTAATTTCACAAATTGTTTGATCATGCCATGAATCTCTACTCTGGCTAACGCCCGTAGTGATCATATTCCACCTGTACAAAATCTTGGAACTTTTTGAAGTTTTGACAGGAAACATTATAAAGTCAAAAAAAATAACAAGGAGAATATATTTCTTATTATTATCTGTTCCTTAATAATGTAATTCACTGCAGGTGAAGGTCCCAACTCGAAATTTCACAATTTGAGTGAATTTGAGAGCGATTTTGCTTTGCGTTGCTTATAATTACAATAATGGAATTTCTCCTGGGTAATTAATTCAATGTTTATTGTGATATCGGCTCACACAATTCAGAGAAAAGCATGCAATTTTTATTTGGTATATTCACCTTCAGTGAAATACATTATTAAGGAACAGATAACAACAAAGAAATAAATTCCCCCGCTTTATTGTTTTGGTTTTATAAGGTTACCTGTCAAAACTTCAAAACGCTCCCAGGTTTTGTACTTGTGGAATATGATCTCTACGGGCATTAGCCACAGCAGAGTTCATGGCATAATCTAACAATTTGTATCCTCTTTCTGAAACAGGTTGTGCTGGTGGTTTTTCATACTTGATTGGTGGCAAGTATGCCGAAGATTTTGGATTGGTGGAGGAGGAATGTAATCCATACACAGGTGTTGACGGAAAATGTCGCACTAAAGATTCATGTGAACGCTATTATGCCACCGACTACACATATGTTGGTGGTTATTATGGCGCGTAAGTATTAGTAACATTTTGCTGGAAAGTTATCTAAAATTTGGGCAGGTGTTGAACTGTGATGATAAATTAAACTGTTGCTTGTGTACAAATAAAAGGGACACACTAAAAGTTGTAGTCCGAGTTCAAACAAGTAAAAGGTGTTGTTGGGAAACTAAACAAGAGCTGGGCTGTCGCCCGGTGCATACTTCCTTTCGTGTGGAAATACCTATAACCACAGCCAGACAGACAATAACAAATCAAGATTTCGAGATAAACAAAAATAAATAGCTCTAGAATGGAAAACCCGAACAAAATGATTGAACACAAATATCAATGTCACCATAGTGGTAAACATCATGCCAAATTTCTTTGATATCCGGCACCCTGTTGTTCAGACGAACAGGAAAGCAACATTTTGAGATAAACAAAGATGAATAACTCTAGAACGGAAAACATTAACAAAACAATTGAACACTCCATTGTGCTAAATCCAAAGAGTGGTGAACATCCATAATACATTCCAAATTGCATTGAGATCTGACAACGGGTAGTTGAGATATCTGCTCGAATGGTCGGATCGGACGCATGTAATCCAGTTTTCCCACTATTTCCTTGGTTATGGCAGGGTATACCCATCGACATATATGATATAGAACGATTGTATACTATATGTGGAAATAATTTTTATAGTGACGTGACAATATGTATACCAATTGAATGTTAACTTCCTCGTGTGCCGTCACATATGCTTATACATTTGCTTGCATCAGCCATCGACCTATACCATATATATTTTATTTGTCAAAAAATAAGCATACAGTAATGCCCTAAATAATCGACTTTTAACCACAGCAGAATTATGGGTAACTTTTCAGGATTTTTCGGAAATATGGCTTGTTGCCATTCATCGGAAAGCTCTCAGTGAGAGCTTTCCGATGAAAAGCCATATTTCCAACTAAATCCTGAAAAGTTACCCATAATTTTTCTGTGGTTAAAGAGTCGATTACTTAGGGCATTACTGTACACCCGATTCAAGTGTGACACACTTTATGAAATATTTTGTGAAATATTTTGTTTGTATTACCCCCCTTTTATTGAATTCACTAAAAGACAATATCTGTATTCAACTATTATAATATAACTATAATAATTGAATTCCTGGTGTGTCAGAACTGTTAAAGATACGGGTATGCAGTTAAAATATTCACCTCCGTCAAAAACCGCCATAAACAGAAATAATAGTAGAATATAGAAAGATTTTGTTCTTATAACAATCAGAAATATGGCATAAACAGTATGTTATTGTCAAATGTTTTTCCTTTGTTATGTAAACAAAAGCAAAAAACATTACAGAACCTGGATTTTGTTTAGGTCCGGATATGGTAAACATAAAGAGCGTTATTTGTTACTGTTTTCCTGATATGGAAATAATAAAGAGCGTTTATATCATTTGTGTGTGATTAACCAATATAATTGCAGTGTTATCTAAACAGAAGCAAAACTTCTGTAACACGAGCAGGCTCTTGTTTACAAACACCATCGTACGTCTTGACGACAATATACTATTTACGTGCTGATTATGTTTGGCATATGAACAAAACTACATATATTTTAATATTCATTCTGTTGATGGCGATTTGAACAAATATGAATATTTCTGCAACGAACGCCGCCCGTGCCTTTAATACCTTATCGAGTAGAAAGATTTCCAGTTTTCAAAAGTATAATAAATGATCTGAACGTTTCAAAGAAATATCCTTGATTGAACTAATGACAGATATAATTTGTAAAGTTTGACATTTCAGAGTTTGATAAATGCTTGATAAATCTGAAATGTCAAAGAAATGTGACCCGCCATATCAAATCCAGTCGTAAGTCGTGATTTTTTTTACCCTGTGCCAATGCATTCTCTTATATATGCGAGTCGACCATAGGTCGCCTCGCATATATAAGAGAATGCATTGGCAATTTTTTACAATTTTAATAATTTGTTCTTGTATTCTTTAACAATTTTATAATTTCACCCATACAGAGCCCCAGACAAACATGAGCAGACGACACTCTTCTATATGCTTCTATATATGTGTGGGGCTCCCTGCAGGGTAATGGATGTTTTTTATTTTATGTCCTAAAAATTGTCAGAAACATTTATTTAAAAAAAATGATAAAAAATTGTTAGGCCAATGCATTCTCTTATATATGCAAGGCGACCTATGGTCGACTCGCATATATAAGAGAATGCATTGGCACAGGGTAAAAAAATCCCGACTTACGACTGGATTTGATATGGCGGGTCACAAATATCCTGGATTGAACTCTCCACAGAGATAATTTTTTTGAAATTTCAGATGCAATGAACCACTCATGCAACAAGCTCTGGTTGACAATGGGCCAGTCTCAGTCGCCTTTGAAGTATATCCAGATTTCCAGAACTACCAGAGCGGGATTTACCATCATGAGCCTGGCCTCTCCAAGACGGGTTTCAATCCGTTCTACCAAGTTAACCATGAAGTACTATTGGTTGGCTATGGAGTGCGAGCATCTGACAACCAGTCCTACTGGACGTGCAAGAACAGTTGGGGGACCGACTGGGGGGAGGAAGGTTATTTTAGAATCCGAAGGGGAAACAATGAATGTGGGATGGAAACCTCCGCTGTAGAATCAACACCTATTATAACATAGAGTACCGTATGTAGTTTATCAAGACAGCATGAAATTAAATTGTTAAATTTTCTGCAGTTAACTAACAACATTTACAACAAAGGCTAATTATTAACCCTTTTATGATGGGAGCTGCACTGGTGCAGCATTAAAGATCATGTGCCAGTGCATTCTCTTATATAAGAGAATGTACTGGTCGAGGTTAACATTATCAGGCCAATACATCCTGTTATATATGTGAGGCTCCCTATGGGATACTCACATATATAAGATAATGCAATGGTACAGGGTTTTCGAAAAATTTAAGGAAAATAAAAAAATTTAAGGAAAATTTAGTCATGGAAGCAGCTGATGGAAGGGTTAAACGATTGACTTCAAATGAAGTGTTTACCTGAACATCTTTAAAATGATAAATTCCACCGAGTTTTATTCAACACTGATCCCTGTAATCTGAACAACTTTTAAATGATAACTTCCACCTACAGTAATGCCCTAAATAATCGACTCCTTAACCACAGCAGAATTATGGGTAACTTTTCAGGATTTAGTCGGAAATATGGCTTGTTGTCATTCATCGCAAAGCTTTCCGATGAATGGCAACAAGCCATATTTCCGACTAAATCCTGAAAAGTTACCCATAATTCTGCTGTGGTTAAGGAGTCGATTATTTAGGGCATTACCGTACTTTTATTCAACACTGATCTCTGTAAGGGTATTTAATGCCGACAGTCTGAATGCACCCAGACCATTGAGCAGCTACACGTTTGATAGTCAGAAACATTCTGATATCCTTTGTATTACCACGGATATATAGGGCTTTCCCAGCAGAATTATTTCACTGCCCATGTTTCGTATTAAAAAATCCAATTATTCTGACTGGCTTCGGCAGAGATTGTGGCGGGCTGACATTGACTTAATACATTCTGATAGCATTGCAATTTCCTGTTATTTGTTTCAGACAGTCAGACTATCAGACACATTGCTGTTCAGTAGTCTGAGGTTCACTCAGACTGTGCCAGACATGGCATAATTCATGGTTGGGTTGATTGGAATAACACATATTTAACCCTTCCATGACTGGAGCAAACTGAAATTTTGCGAAAATCCTGTGTCAATGCATTTTCTTATATATGCGAGTCTCCCATAGGGAGCCTCTCATATATAAGAGAATGCATTGGCCTAACAATATTTACATTGATTTACATTTACCTTGTAAGCCAGTGCATTCTCTTATATATGTGACACTTCCTATGGGAGACTCGCATATATAAGAGAATGCACTGGTACAGATTTTTAATGCTGCACCAACACAGCTCCCGTATTGCAAGGGTTGACATGAGCATTATTACAGCCTGCAATTTATTACTTAATTTAACTCAAGGGCCTTCCAAGTGGGTTCATGCGACATAACATAAATTTTATAAAACAACTATCATCAACAAGAACATGAAATAAAGGCAATGACACTGTAGCTCAACTTGGATTAGGGATGTCGTATATTACAGTCAAGGGAGTGATAAGGAATGTAAAACATTGAATTGTTTGAGTAATACCAGAGGTCAACCCAATGAGCCATATGAAGTTTCTGGTCAACTGGATGAAAAATATTGACTGTAGGGTAGGGCATGCCGAAGTATTTAGTCACACAAAGAGTAAAATCCAAGATGGCTGCATGCAGCCATGTTTATGGTCAAAAATAGTTCAAATCTGATAGCTCCCATCTAGAGGTGATCCTACATGTGCCTGTAAACTTTCGTAGCATGTCTCTGATAAATACGTGCCGCAGGACGTGTCAAAGGAATCAAATTTGAAATCCAAGATGGCTGCTGGCGGCCAGGTTTTTTAATGAAAAAAAATCGGAATAAATTGATGGCTCCCATCTAGAGGTCACCCCGAAGATCAATATATAGTTTGGTCATGGTCGAATGAGAGATGTGACCTGTAGGATGTGCTAAAGGAAATATTTCACGGACGGACGTCAGATGCCAACCCATGGCAATACCTCAAACTTGACGTTGTCAAATTGAGCTAACAATGGATTTATTTCATTCTTAATTTCATTATTAATATCTCTCCAATAACGAGATTTCACATATTAAAACCATTGTTATGTAAACATTACTGTTACAGTGGAGTTACCAATAAAAGTCCAATAAGATGCAAAAGTTTAATCAAAACTTGATGGTAAACAATTAATTGCTACATGATTAGCGATGTTTTTTGACAAAATTACTGTAAATTTTCAGTCTTGTTTACACAACAATGATTTCAACACTCGAATTTTTTTTATTGGAGAACTATTAATAATGAATATAAGAACAATGTCGATCTATTTCTCCATGTTCTTCTTAGTGGTGATATTTTACAGAATTTTAAATTTTTTGCACATTTACCCACTGCGAGTTCCTTGGGGCCCTTAAAGTTGTACTCTATTCCTACTCCCCAAATTCAGTATGCCTAATCCCATTTTCCAAAGTTTGCTTAAGATAATTCCATGGCTAATACGTATCTATGATACTTTGCCTGTGATTATTTCAGCTGCAACGAACCACTTGTGCGGCAAACACTCCAAGACAATGGACCGATTGTTACTGGATTCCGTGTTTACAGTGATTTTGTGAATTACAAAGGAGGCATCTACTACCATGAATCCAATTCTAGTAAATGGGTATTCGACCCCTTCCAGCAAACTAGTCATTCCATTATAGTCATCGGTTATGGTACCGGTATGAATGGTAACCAGCCCTGCTGGACATGCAAAAACAGATGGGGTACAGATTGGGGTGAGGATTGTTACTTCAAAATAAGGAGAGGGAACAATGAGTGTGTGATTGAGAGTGGTGCATTGGAAGCAATGCCGATAATAGTCAAAACTGATATAAAATGGATTATAATTGGTAAAAGTCCGCAAAGGGGGGTGGGTTATAACCATAATTTGATTGCATTTTTTTTTTATATTAAATATACTGTGGCCGACTTGATTGCAGTCCAATGCGACAAGTGTTGCCTGTCATGTATGTAGCGGAGATATGTGTCTATGATGACAGGATTTCGTTGAAGTGTTCTCTGGTTATGTATGGGGTTGGGGCTTTCACTTGTGGTGTATTATAATCCCCACTCAGTGAACCACACACACAAACTCTTGACCTTAAAGGTTTCAACAAATCACATGGAAGGAAGCTGCACCAAGGTCTATATAAACAGAGTCAGTAAGCTACTTTTCTCAAACCCACAGGTCCTGAAGAAGGATAATAACAATTTTCAAATTTCCCCAAGAAAATTAGAAGATTTGTTATGATCTCTTCCTTATATCAAATTTCCCACTTGGCTTCACAACATAACTCACGATCAGCTTGACCAGATTATTGTCTGGTTATGACCATTTGTTCATCATTGTGGAAGATGTACCTGGGGTTACCCGAGTATTTAGTATAGAAAGGGTTAATAACAGAAATTTATTAAAGTGATATGAAACACTCCGGTAGGATGATCAAATAGAAATGGAGAATAATCATGCTCAAAACAGTTATTTTTATAAATATTATATCCAATTTGGCAACACACATCGTCATTCTTATATATTATCTATAATGCACTCACTGGAGCTGCCTATACTTGCGCCCATCATACATTTGGCATGTTTTGTGATATCTTGCCAACAACAGTTTGAACCACAGGTGCTGGGCCCTCTTTTGAGAGATCGATAGAAAATCTAGATATCAAATTTTAGTTCATCCATCGCTGAAATATTTGTGTGTACGGACAGAATACCTCTGTTATCTCTAGTTGATCTATTCCACTAATGATGGTCTTAGTAATGCCGTATGAGTTGTTTGACATATTTATAGCAAAATATAGACATTATGAAGGGTGTGAAGATGATTGGTTGCCGATGATGCTATATCTTATATACCAATTGGGTTACATTACTAGTTTGACTATAATGATTTGTGTATGCCATTGCGCTTCAGCGGCAAAAACATCAAAGTCAATTTCAAATGCTGACACAATTAAATAAAAGACACGCGATCATATTGGCTAGTCTTTTATTAACAATGTGAACATGCCCTTAGCGACTGATCGACAGTTTTCGGGAACATCATCAAAATGTCAATTGCGTTGAGAATGAGAAAGCTTGTTTTCCCAGTTAATTAATAAGGCGTTTTAATAATCCATGTTTCCACATACACATTTTTCAGTAGAATTTTGTCTCAATAGAACCATCCGCTGGACTGTTTGGCCGGACATGGTTTATATGCAAATTAAGTATAAATGTGGATTTAAATTACAATTGGTGCAACCATTTCATATTAGTGCATCATTCGGCAAACCTCGTCAGATTTTGTCACCGTTGGGCCCCAGAGGTCATAGGTCGATGAGTCCAGAATGATTAGCATATGTGCATTCTTTACATTCTGTACTTCCGGTATGACGTAACATATTCGTGGAAGGACAGACAGATAAACAGACACATAAACAGAGATTTGGACAGACCGAAAACATTACTTGCGTCCAGCATAGATTGGCGCAAGTAATTAATTGCAGTGATTCTCGAAGGTGAAATCATTTTCGTTAGTTTATCGCAGATAGTTGCGTCCTGAATCAAGAAGTAAATATTTATAATTGAGGGTAGGTCAGACAACGATTTCTATGGAGTAGTATGGTCGATTTGCTTGAAATTTCGGCAGTGTTACTAAAATGCTACATTCCTCCAGTTGGCATAGCGCCTGAATGCTAACTTATCAGTTTCACATACCCAAACAAGTCTATAATATGTCTTTAATAGGTTGTTGCCTGTTATTATATTAGCTCATCTTTACTACAAGGAAGGGAACCCTTTGGAATTTTCTCCAGTAATCACAGACTTTAGTTTATTTCATAGCATATGGAAATCTGTTGTGTTTAATTTAAAGGTTAATATAAGAAATAAATTCCCTAATATCTTGGACTGGATGTGACAATATTTATTAAGATTATATACAGCTAGTGATACATTGTTGACATGATGATAAATTTTAATGAGTTATCGATGGTCCAATTTAACCTAGCATGTGCCCCCTGAAATCAAATTACATGTCTGTCATTTGCATCACCAAATTCACCCTCTGGGGACCTCACTCTGCTTATGCCTCATCTTCTGGGAAGTATCTATAGTCTCAAATTAATATTGTTTTAGTTACTTTTTCCATTCTCTTCAGTTTCTATAATTTGCAGAAGATAAAATGCATAATCGAGGTGACTAATGGGTGAACATCACCAACTTCAACTGGAGAACTTCAATCTGATCCTAGGTCTCCCATAGCAGTTGAGGCCTAAGCACAATGAGGTCTCCCAGAGGGTGAATTTGGTGATGCTAGCCCGATGTGCGGGGTAACATCACTAAATTCACCCTCTGAGCACCTAATTCTGCAAATGACAGACACACTATTTGCAGCCTTGACGAAAAGCCTTTAAAAACCTATCATTGTCAATGAATGTTCCAGAAAAAGAGATGTATATAGTGAATAATAGTTACTCAAGTGGGGACAAGACTATGGAGATTGTACAGTAATGCCCTAAATAATCGACAGTGAGAGTTTTCCCCATCGACTCCTTAACCACAGCAGAATTATGGGTAACTTTTCAGGATTTAGTCGGAAATATGAGAGCTTTCCGATGAATAGCAATAACCATATTTCCGACTAAATCCTGAAAAATTACCCATAATTCTGCTGTGAGTAAGGTCAACTTAAGGGGTCGATTATTTAGAGCATTACTGTATTTCAAAGTATGAACCTCCTGCAATTTTTATAGGATAATTACCAATGTATTGCAACAAGTTTCCTTCCAAACCACTAAGTTAGTTCCCAAAACTAGTTGGACACATGCATTCTCACAGGAAGTTATACCCTCACATATGTCACCAATCGATCAACGATTAAGCTAACTGGGATATACATGTATCTAATCTTTATTGATCAGAATGTCCAGAATAAAAAACTTATGTTTAACTTACTAGTATCTTAAAATAACCCTTTCATGACTTGTGCTTCCTGAAATTTTGCAACAACCCTGTGCCAATGTATTCTCTAATATATGCGAGTCTCCCCTAGGGAGCCTCACATATATAAGAGAATACATTGGCCTAACAATAGTTACCTTGACCATATAAGCAGTGCATTCTATTATATATGCTAGGCTCTTATGGGAGACTCGCATATATAAGAGAATGCACTGGCACAGGATCTTTAATGCTGCACCAATGCAGAATCTGTCATGAAAGGGTTAACCATGAATTTCGGTATGAAGAACTGGGTATGTGAAAGCCTACTTTGTGCAGAATGATCATATTTAATTTGACTGAATTGTCAGCTTGAATGTCCATTCTACAGGAATCTCTGAAAGAATTGTTCATCAGGTTTAACCAATTTTCCAGTTGAATGGAATGGCCTCTCATTTTCTACTGTGTGACCATTTTTTTCTTGACTTTTGTTGATAAGTCGAACAGATGCAGCGTTGAGTCCCAATCACTCGGACTAGCTTTAGAGTTTGCAGTTATACTAGTCTCCCGAATCAGCCAGATCGAGTCGGCGGAATTTGTCGAGATTGTAGAAAGATGCAGACACCACACGACCACCAAAATATCTTCCATTCAAGTCCATGACAGCTGGAATTAGAAGTTTGTTATCAATATTTGTGCATGTTTTAGAACATTCTTTTTCAAAATAAATGGTAATCTATACATAAATATTAAAAAAAAAGGTTATCTGTTTCTGTCAAAAACGGGGGGAAAATTTATGGTAGGTACAGGTAGAAAATTTTTAGTGGCTGAAATATAGAACTTTGTCCTTTCCAAATTTATATGGAATAAGTTCTCTCACCCAATGTGACATTATCTTTATTTGTTGTGGAAAAGTATTCTTAAGACAGTATAGTTAAAACATGCATTTAGGTAGAATATAAGATAAATAATGGAGGCCTTGAAGAACTGAAAATTTGCATAACCCCCAAAATGTTATTACATTTTTGTTTCTGCAAAATAACCATTTTGTTTTTTACAACATTTTTATTTTTAGACTCAGTGTGGGCCACATTCAACTCCCTGTCTGCATTATATTTCAATTGTCAAAATCATTCATACATAAGGAGCGATATAAATTTGGAAAGGATAAAGCATTCACTGGGTTGCCCAAATTCAGTTGGGATCCAAGAAGTAAATTGTTTGCAGCCCATAGATCTAACTGAATTTGTATTTACTTCCATGTATATATCATCTCTTATTCCAGTATAAATCTGGAACCAGAAATTTTATCATGAGATGCTGCCAGTTACGGTAGTTTTAAATTTAGGGCTATTAACTCTTTCATCACGGCAGCCCGCTGTAGCGGCCAAATTAACTATTACGCTTCATCACGGCAGCCCGCTATAGCGGTCTATTATGTCAAACACAGGCATCCTGTGTTTAAATTGCTTTTGAATCACAAACATATGACAATTAAAGTTTATCTAATGTGGGGGTATTCTGGAGCATAGACAGGAAATATATAAACTTGGTTTTATCTCAAAAATGTTATAGAAACGAGTTTTATTCCTTTCCAAACAGGCATAGACCAAGCAAACTAAATTTATAAACATATCGGGTGATAGTGATGGTGACGAGTTTTCTGAGGATAAATTCTTTGAGAATTTTAATGTTTGTGTATTTGATATATTGTGTGCAGTTAGTAAATATCCAGAAAACAGCTTGTCTCAGATGATAAAGATCATAGTGGAGACTAAATTGATTACTCCAACTCTAGCGATAATGAACTGTCTGACCTGGATTCAGAGCATGGAAGTAAAATAAGTAATTACTCTATAGTGGAGAATGTGACAGTGATTACAAGGATATGTGGAACATAATTGAAAACACAACTTGTTCATACATAAAGACCTATTTGTTGAGTTTATATACGTTTCCCCAGTTGATAAGGAATACCTTCATTGATAATGCTACATTGGATAATATTTGTATACACCACACCTGTAAAGGATGTATTCTACCTGTTGTCATGACACAGTATATCAGAGGTAAATGGACTATAGGTTCACCGAGGTTTAGTAGAACATGAACGTAAAACTATATTAGAGATGTAGTATTCATATTGCACCACAAATAACAGAAAACAAGATGTAATAGGCGATTTTACGTAAATGTTACCGGTTCTCACCTGTTTTATACCTGTAATTACTTAACGAGACAAATTGACAGTCACACAAACATACTCATTTGATACTTCAATATCTCCCGAACATGACAATACATAGATTGCTATAGGTATCAATTACTAGTATAGTGTATAGTATACATAACATGCACATACTATTTTCTTAATATTATTTCCAGATATTCAGGGTTGTGGGATAAATGTAGCTATGCTATTCAGTGATGAAAGAGTTAATAAATAAATACTAATATCCATTCTTTGCACAAGGTCAAGGTAAATATTTTAGGCCAATGTATTCTCTTAAATATGCGATGCACCATATGGGTGTTTTGCATATATAAGAGAATACATTAGCACAGGGTTTTCGCAAAATTTCAGGAATCTCCAGTTGTGCAAAGGTTAAATAAAGAACAGGAAAATATAACTTTGAAGCAACGTTGGAAATACATACAATTTTGCGATTGGCAAACTGAAGTACCGACAGGGCAGATCTAACTCTGACTATCAGTTGGTATACTTGCTTTTTTTAGACAGTGTCGTACAAATATCAAGTCCCAAAAACCCAATAAGAGATAAGAATTACAAATTTTAAATAAAAATTGTTTTTCGGAAACCAATATCATGTCGATGCACAAAAAAAGAATCTTTTTTTTTTACCTAATCTTTTGACCTAATTCTTAGTTGAACAAGTGCAATACCATGAAAGATGGATTTCATGGACAGTATGTTAGGAGGGTATCATGCTCATGTGTGTACATGAATATCTTTACTTATTATGTACCAGCAAGGGCCATAACTTGATTGGTATAGGTGGACTAAACCCATGGTATGTGGACTCTGCTGGTATATCACTGTTTCATATAATACAAAACGTTCTTAGGGAGAATTGTCTAAATACAACAAGGGCTATCACTCTGGTAGGTACGGGTGGTCGAAACCAACAGAATGTGGATATCAGTTCTCCCATACACGCCTATTATCCTACCACTGAGAGCTTTTTTATAATCTGACAAGCAATTCTTTTTGGTATCAGGGTACAAAACCACTAATATCTAGATGCTGTTTCCCCCAGGCTGGCCTATCACTATACCAAATTACATCATAATCTGACAACCAACAGATCTGTTATTATTCAAAATGTTCATAACGACAGTCCAACAAGGCCATAAGTCTTGTTACCATCAGCATACAATGTACATCTCGCTTAACTGACCTTTAATGGCATGATCAATTCTATCAAACTCAACAAATATCCGCACAGCTTCTGTATGATCAACATTCGGTATCTGGGGAAAAAGAAAGGAATTGAATCAACTAAATATAGTTGGTTAAAAAATACATCTTTGAACATGATGTTTGGATCCCAAACAAAAAACAGCCAATTTCACGGCATGGAACAGAAAAGAGTGTTCGGCGTTAGCCAATTCCTGATATGAAAACAGGGGTTAAAATCCATTTAATTTTGCGAGAATCAAATGCTGAATCAAGTTAGTCATAAAGCACTGAAAATTGAAAAGTTTCGCGAGAATCATTACGAGAATTGATTCGGTGATTCTCGTCGAATCTTAAGGCCTGGAAAATTGAAAACAGCTGGAAAATGGCTGCGACACATTGAAAGTATTTTTCATAGCATATGAAGCCAATGTGTATTTGTCAACCTATCTTATACCTCCTGTCAAATTACTTAGACAGAATATGAAATCTCAAATGAGTCATGTCCGTTTAAGTTCATTGGGAAATCAAGCCACTCAAGTCTAGAGTTTAGAGTGCCTATCATTTGCAGAATGATGTCCCCAGAGGGTGAATATAGTGATGGTATCCAACATAGCAGGCGAGCACACTAAATTCACCCTCTGGGGGCCTCATTCTGCTTTGGCCTTATCTTCTCTGGAAAGTTTCTTTATTATCAAATTTCTATAGAAACTTCTTCGCACAGATTCTATTTCTTTTTTAGTTTAGTTTCTCTATATCCCCAAATTGGCAGATGACACACTGCATAATTGAGGTTCCCAATGGGTGTACATCACAAGATTTTCACCATTTGGAAACTTCAATCTGAGTCTATGTCTCCCATAGCAGATGAGACACAAGCATACACTATAATCAGGCTTTAAGCCATTGCATATAGACACCACTGACCCCCTGTAAGCAGCTGACCAACTTTCCTAATAGGGCCCTGTGAATCAGGGGTTTACAATCGAACCAAACATGAGATTTGCGAATAAAATCAAATCTTGAATATATGCATGAGACCAACCTAGGTTTCAAAATACCTATTTCATCGAATCTGTGGAACATAATACCAGTTTTGCGAACCTGAATAACTTAGTGACCAAAACCATGGGATAAAAACCAATTGAGCAGTATTACTATGTGTACAGGGGGAAAATTTGGTATGCAATTACTGGGACATTGGATGGGCGAAGGAGCGTGTTACAACATATGAGACTTTAAGTTTCAGTCGCAAATAAAAAAATCTTCTCATCTTCAAATTTATTGAAGTTGATACATTTTGTGTTTTAAAAAATCATGAACATTGTAAGTCTGCGAGTACATGCCTAGGTGAACATATTTCACGTCATTTGGAGGTATAAGTACAAATCAATGCAGCGAGTTAGGCTAACATTTCAATCATTATACTAATAAACATATAGTTAAATTTGAAATTTACAACCAGAAATCTTCAACCTCGGGTTCTTTTTCACTCACAAGAATTCCAAGAATGGTGATTCAAAAATATATGAATCCTATCCTTGAATAAAATCAAATAAAATCGGCAGCCTGATTCGCGAATTGAGTCGAATCTCGAAAGGCCCTATTGCCTAGGCAGGGGTTCACGGGTGGGTCTCATACAGGGTTCTCGCTGCCACTTGCCAAATTTGCCAATGGCAAAAATAATTCACATTTGGCAAAAAATATTTTCATTTGGCAAAAGTTTTGGCAAGTCACTTATTAATTCCTCAAGAAAGTTGAAAAATATTGGTCAATCATTACCATTCATTTCAATATTTATATTGGTGGAGATTGATAAGGTTTAGGAAAAGTTAACGCCTCTATTAAGATGCAGTTAATCTCATAGCATTAGTACCGGTGATTGGAGGGATTACTACTATTTAGTGTGGTGGTGGTGTTGGTGTTTACATAGCTAATCCTCTTGTGATATGCCCTTCTGATGCAGCAGAGTACCATTGTATTGTTCGGTAATTGGCTTATTGTTGTATGATAAACCACAATCGAGATGCGAGTATAACTAATTATTAACTAACTGCTTTTCTATCTATATCAAAAGTCGTCCAAACCGCGAGTGTCCAAACATAAAACTTGAGGTTGTCGAAAATGATACTATCAGGATAGCATTTGGCAAATGCTAAAATAATGTGGCAAAAAATATTTTCATTTGGCAATTATTTGGCAAAAGTAAATTTCTGTCCAGCACGGACCCTGGTCTCATATGTTGTAATGCGCCACATCGCCCATCCAACGCCCTAGTAATTGCATGCCAAATTTTTCCCCTGTACACATAGTATTATTGCTGAATTACTTTGATAGATAGAAGAATCGAAAGCTTGTGTGTTGTGTAACATTATATTTGCACAATAATATATCTCATGAGTCTAAAAAGGTGTTATTTTGCCATTAATTTATATGACCATTATCATATACAGAAGACTCATACGGCTTATCTCAATATACCTTAAACAAAGATGTAACATTTATGTATTCTATGTATGTTAGATGGCTGCATGTGAAGGAAGAAATGTTAAAATATTTTTTTCAATTTTTGGGGTATTTGGCTATTGACAAAACATTGTGTTTATATTTTAACTGCAATTTACACTCATAACAGCAATGTTATTTCAAATTAACTGGGAGTAATCCTACTAATTAATAGCATAACTTGTGCTTATTTCAGAGTTTCAAAACTGATATTTAAGTCTTACGTTAGTGCACATGCATAAATAATGTAACATTTCACTGTACATTTCCGTTGTACATGTACCACTTTAGTCATTTTTGTATGTTATCAGAGAGAGTGTAATATGCTTCCACAAATAATGTCTGGAACAGTTACAGATATGTAACTAATTACTATCAGCTCCAAGCGATATAAGAAATCTCGAATCAAACCAAAATTGTACATTTTGCATAATATTAACCTGATACATATTGTATACATTGATAATTGAATTATATTTCTTACATAATAGAACTAACCTCAAATATAATACATCTGATGACTTTGCCATATTTAACATTACATTCCTCTGAAGTTTCTCCTTCAAGTTCCTCGTCAACCTCGCCTGGTCCCACCATGTTCTACAAGGGAAAAATAAGCTTTCATAATATAGTAATGCCCTAAATTATTGACTCCTTAACCACAACAGAATTATGGGTAATTTTTCAGGATTTAGTCGGAAATATGGCTTTTTGCCATTCATCGGAAAGCTTTCAGTATATCAAGGCACTATAAAAAAATAATCGGTGACTCGAAAATTAAGTGGGCCTTTAAGTATCATTTTGGATTATCCCTCTTTTATCAAATTCACAAAACAGCAATATTCATATTCAAGTATTATAGTTAAATATAAATATAACTATAATAGTTGAATTCAGGATGTGGCTGACCTGATAATGCTGATCCAAAAATACATCCATCATAAGATACTTACCTTGAGCAAAACAACTTTTGATGGATTTTTCAACAGATTTGTGTTGGATACAGCTGCAGCCTCCTTTGATTGTTGATCTGAAAAAGAATTTGATATTAAACATGTATGTTGTATCATTTCCTCAAAATAACATCAATTGGCTGACACATTACATGGCTTTCTATTATTAACCCATGCTTTACTAAATGAATTTTCCCATTCAGTTATAAAAGCATTCATTGGAAAAGCACATTATTTATTGGAGGGATGTTCAAGTAAAATGAGCAGACAACAGTATGACAAGAAGATAACTAGAGGTGTGACTGTCCCAATGGGACTAAGGATACCCCGTGTTTTTAAAATACTAAGATGTTTCACATGTCAGTAAACACTTAGTTAAAATAATAAAATAACAGTTCCCATTGCAGGTGCATAACCCTAATCTTAAACCTATTACCGAAAAATGTAGGAATAAAAGCTCGGACAAAATTATGCAAGTCGAAAAAGGGGAATAACTCCACAAAAATAAGTCGGACAGACATCATAATTGCAGGTGCACAGGTTCCCATGGTAATAAATATCAGTGCCAAGATTAAAAAACATTGACCTAAAATGTAGGAATAAAAGCTGGGACAAAATTATGCATGTTGCAAACAAATTTCTACGTCGAAAAAGGGGGGATAACTTCACCAAAAAAAGTCCGACAGACGTCATAATCGCAGGTGCACAGGTTCCCATGGTGGTTGATGTCTGTGCCAAGTTTCAAGGAAATTGATAAAAAAACGACTGAGAAAATCTCCGGACAAATTTGTGTCCACAGACGGACGATGGATGACGGACGGACGGACAAGTTGATTCAGTATACCCCCCCCCCCCCTAACTTCGTTGCGGGGGGGGGGGGGGGTATAATAAAATTGCAGAAGTACTCATATTCAAATGTGAACTATGGTCCATTGTTGACCTTATTATCGGAATATTTCCTGAGCGAACTACTCGTCAATGAGTATTTAGTATATAGAGGGTTAATATAGTAAGTTCCTTATGTCACAGAAGACATAATGCCAAACATTTTTATCTAACAAAATTGGAGTGACCTTTTGCCACAGGGTTTTCCCTGATTTGAACCCAATAACTAAAACAGATTTGTTTTTGTGATGTGGCATTTATAACTTTCTTCGAAAATTTAACCCTTTCTTTACTAGATGGATAAATGTACATACCGTATACACCCATCAGTAAGCCTGGGGTGGGGTGTGAATGTTATAAATGTACATACTGTATACACCCATCAGTAAGCCTGGGGTGGGGGGGTGTGAATGTTTTGACACAGAAACTTGGGACTGGGCTCACCTTCGAGGGCCCCTACATGCAAAATATCTCAGTTTGCATTCATAGTGCTAATCTAATGTTGTGTTTATATGAATCATGACATATTTTATTTTGTTTAACGAAAATAATTTGTTTTGTGTTTTATTATGTTATGTTAGATCAATATTTTGCAATCAGAATTAGCTGGAGTAATGCTATTTATGAGCTTGAATTTTTTTCATTTTCATTCAGAGTTAACTTGACACCAATGTATTCTTGCCTTCTAAATATGGGGGTAGGCTTATCTACAAGGACCACCCCATGATTTTTGTGGAAACAAAAACATAGACTGATCTTATCCTCAGGGATGGGCCTACTGATGGGTGTAGCAGGGATAGTGATTTGGGGGGCTAACCCCGGGATCTTCGAAAGGGTCGAGTGACCCTTTCCTTAACCCCTCATTTTTTGTAGCTTAATTTTAGAGATCTCAAAAAAAAAAAAGAGCATTTTTATAACATTATGGTTATCTCTTTTTGTGTTTTTTCTTCTTTGGTGGCTTCTCTCCTGAAGATGAAGGTGACAGGTGTTGTGTCTGTCTCAACTTGAGTTGTAGTTCTGCCTGTTCTTGTTGGTACTGTTTTTTCCACTGAGCATGTTCTTCAAGTGTCGCTTTGATGTTCTTGTTTAGCAGGTCTAAAGTTGCTTCATGCTCGGTAGGCGACGCCGGCCTCTCCAGGTATCTCGGCGTCGGAGGGGTGGAGGTGTTAGATTCCGCCCCTGGTGAAGATTGGCTGGGTGGTGATTCCATCTCCACAGCGAAGACAGCGGCGGGGATGTCCGGGGTGACGTCGGTGTCCCCATTTCCGCTGTCCTCGACGACAACCGGGACATCCGGAGGAGCGTCGGCGTCCCTGCTGGTGGTGCTAGCTGGCGCCACAGGTCGTTGAACTGAGCCAGAGGCCAAGTGGGGGGGAACTGGGCGTCTCTCAGTTCTCCGTTTCCACTTGGCCCTTCTTTCGGCGTCCCTGCGGCGTCTTGATGGTGTCTTCTTCTTTTTCTTCCCGGTGCTGCTGTTTCTGTTAGCCCCGGACCGGAGGAATCCAGTCGGTCCATCCAGGCCCCGGCCGGAAGAAGATTCTACCGGGGTGACCTGGATATTCAAAACTACTTCCAACCTACCCTTGTTAGCATGGAGAGTCCAGCTAACACAATGGGCCGACTGAAAGCAGCTCAGCGCATGCAAAAGCTCGGTGGGGATTAGAGTAGAATCCATTGTCCACCGAGCCTTCGACAAAAAAGTCACGGCAACTCACTGGCTTCGTGCGTCAAGCACTTTTGCGACCGTCCCAGCGAGCTGCCGGATCGAGAATGAATGATGGGTGTACTGACAGTTCATGTGAATTAATAATAAGATCATCCAATGAAACCACAGCAAACATAAGGCTGTAGGCCCATTATTGATGCTGTGCCGGAAGTTATGGAGACAAATCATTATCCGCTTCAGGATTTAAAGCCGACATCAAGGTATAAAATTTCAAAGTACAGTAAGGCCCTAAATAATTGACTCCTTAACCACAGCAGAATTATGGGTAACTTTTCAGGATTTAGTCGGAAATATGGCTTGTTGGCAAGTTGTTGCCATGTGGCATTTAGATCTTTCTTCGAATAACTTTAACCCTTTCTTTACTTGATGGATACTCCCAACAGTTATAAATGTACATACAGTGTACACATCTGTTAGTTCGGGAGCCCGCATATGTTCTATTTACACTTTTGCGTACAAAAGGTTTGACCCCCTAAAGTTGGTACCAATAATGGAACATTCTGAAAACCCGATTTCTTAAGTTGCTCATTCCTGGGGTTTAGGGGCTGCTGAACCCCAAAAAGTGCCAAAAATCACTTCTATTTACACTTCCGCGTACATCGATGAATTTTGGTTTGATGATACTCCTAAGTGTACTGATTAAGAAAACACAACTTAAGAAAGGGATTTTCCTGGGGTTTTCAGATAAGAAAGGGGGTCCCATGCTGAACCCCAAAACGTGATTTTTCACTTTTGTTTACACTTTCGCGTACATCCATAATTTTTGGTCTCAAAGTACTTTGATATATACTAATTATAACAAGAGCTACGCTGGGCGTGCAATATACGCCCTCTCTTGGGTCGGCGGAAACTGGTAAAAAAGGGGCATAACTCTGGTAAAAATTGGCGGACGGAACTCAAATTTGAACTTGACCTGTGTTTTGGTGGGAGAAAGTAATATACTAAATTATCATTGAATCCGATAAGCTCTAGTAAAGTTATCATCCGGACAACAAATTTCAGGGATTTTCTAAGTCAAATTACGTCAAATAAGGGGCATAACTCCGGTGAAAATTGGCGGACGGAACCCAAATTCGAACTTGAGCTGTCTTTTCTCCTAATAAACCCACATACCAAATTTGATTGAAATCGGTTCACTCTAACTAAAGTTATCATCCGGACAACAAATTTCAGGGATTTTCTAAGTCAAATTACGTCAAAAAAGGGGCCATAACTCTCGCAAAAATTATCGGATTAAAACGAAATTCGGACTTGAGCTGTATTTTAATATATGTAATCCACTAAAAAACGGGTTTTGCGTATAAACATTCCAAAATCGAGTTATCATCCGGAAACCAAAAAACATAAGAAAAACTGAATTTTCTGAGTCGAAAAAGGGGCATAACTCTGCCAAAAATGGTCGGACAGAACCCAAGATCGAACTTGAACTGTGTTTTGGTGGGAGAAAGTAATATACCAAATTTGGATTCATTCCGATAAACTATACTAAAGTTATCATCCGGACAACAAATTTCAAGGATTTTCTAAGTAAAAAAACGTTAAATAAGGGGCATAACTCCGGTGAAAATTGGCGGGCGGAACCCAAATTCGAACTTGAACTTACTTTTCGGCTAATAAACCCACATACCAAATTTTACTAATTTTGGTTCACTCTAACTAAAGTTATCATCCGGACAACAGGTTAACGGACGCCCGGACGCCCGGACGGACGCCCGGACGGACGGACGGACAGACCAATACTATAATACGGGCTTTTTTTCAAAAGGGCGTATAAAAACATAACTTAAGAAGCAACTTTTCCTGGGGTTTTAAGATAAGAAGGGGGTTATCGGGTCACCCCTCAAAACGTAAAAAATCACTTTTATTTACATGATTGCATTCGCCCAACGTGTGTGTATGTGCGTACACCCCTGGAACGTTGTACTATCACAACCAATACATCCCTAAATCGTTACGATCAACTTAAGAAATATATATTCATGTCGTTTTCTGATAAGAACGAGACTTGTTACACGCCCCCCCCCCCCCCCCCCCCCCCCCCCTCCACAACCCGATCCATTTTCTAAAACTATAAGTGAGCCAGTTTTATGAAAATTATAGCGGGAAAATCTAGTAAAATGTATACAAAATATATATATTTTCGAGAAGCTAAGACATAATGACACTTTTTTGGGCCAAAATAGAAACACACCGTCCAAGATGGCCGCCAAAATGGCCGCCGGAAGTTGAAAATATGACATTTTTTCACAAATATCTTCTAGATCAATTCATGATGTTTGAAACTGGTTGAGTAATGCAACTTTATTTTGTGTTTTCTATATTAACTGATCATTGGAGCAATTAAATATGCAATTATTGGGGTCCTAACCCCTTCCGATCCCTCAAAAATTTGATTGTATGCGGTATAAAATTTTACCCAAAAAAATCACAATTGGGATTCTAGTCATATTTCAACAAGAAAGGAACAGAAATTTGTAATGTGAGTGAGGCATATCATTACCTATGCATATTCCAAATCTCTGGAACCAAAATTCTTACTTTGGCTCAAAATGGCTGCCAATATGGCCGTCAAAATATGGAAAATGGTAAATATTACACCAGCGTGTCCTGCAATCGCTTACAAGTTGTGTTGATGTATAAACTTGGCCATTCTGCATTCTATACATTCAATACTAAAATGTCTGATGCACCATGGTTAATTGTTACTAATTTCACCACTGACATCGTCAAAAATATTGGACGTTACTCCGTGATCATATGTGAGGTGAATAGGTATACAGGGAGTTATTGTTTGTCATGACTGATGTGAGTAGGTATACAATGAGTGACTATATGGTTATACGTGGGTTGTCCATGGTAAGATGCATCTAAGTATACAGGGAGAGGTCATGGTCAGGTGTGATGTGAATCGGTATGCATGGAGTGACTGTATGGTGTATGATTGTGTATATCCAGTAAGGGTGCTCCGGTGTGCCTGTATGGTCATTGGTGTGGTGTATGGATATATAGCTACATGGTCATTTATGTGTTGATTGTGTGTATATGGAGTGACTGTAAGGTCATGGGTGGGATGTACATGTGTTGTCTGTATGATTATGGATGGGGTGTGTGGATACATAGGTAGTGATTTTATGGTTACGGGTAATGTGCATAGGTATACATGGAATGACTGTATGGTCATGATTGAATATGAATACCTGGAGTAAGCTGGGTGGACATTATCGAGCGTGTGGGTACATAGGGAGTGTCCTTGTGGTAACGGGTGGGATGTATATTTATATATATCGTGGATGTATTATCATTGGTGGGTGTATAGGGCTTAACTGTATTATCATGGATGGCGTGTATGATAATACAATGAATTGCTGAATTGTCATGTGTGAGGTGTATATGCAAGTATGGATTGTTTGAGTGGTCGTATGTGCGTTTTTTTGTATATCTGGACGGGCTGAATGCCCATTAGTGAGGGTTACATGTATACCTGGAGTGAATCTATGGTCTAGGGTGGGCTGCATATGTATATCGAGTGGTTATATGACTATGTGTGTCGAATAGGTATACAGGTAATGACTGTATGGTTACTGGTGAGATGAGTACATGTAGGTATACAAGTAGTGACTGTATGATCATAAATGTAAAGAACATATATACAGGGGGTGACAGGCGTATGCGTATACATGTACCTGGTGTTCCTGTTTGGTGACTCGCATCGGTATCGTCATGTGTAGGTTATACCAGTACACACACGTGTTGCTTTATTGTCATGGGCGAGGGATATGTGTATATAGCGAGTGGCTATATGGCCATGGATGAGGTGCATATGCATACATGGAGTGACTATACTGACATGGCTGGGTGTATTAGTATAATCTAGAGTGGCTATTCGGCTATGGTGTGACAAATAGGGATACAGGGATTGACATGGTCACTGTTGGGGTGAATATGAATACAAGGATTGACCATGATCGTGTATGAATGTTTTGAATAGGTACACACGGTGTCGTCGGTGTGACTATATGGCTATAGGTCAGGTGAAGGAGTATACCAGGTAACATGGGTGAGGGTATGTGTATGAAGCGAGTGGCTATATGGCCATTGGTGATGTGCATATGTATACCGGAATGACTTTATGGTCACTGTTGTGGTGTTGATGTATATATTGATTGTCCATTTGACCATGCGTTTGGAGAATAGGTATAACCTTATGGCCAATGGTGCGATGAATGGGTATACATGGAATGACTATATGGTTATGGGTCATGTTTAGGAGTATACCCGGTGTGCCTGCATTATGACGCGTGGCTGTATGGTCATCCGTGGTCATGAGTCAGGTGTATATGTATACAGTGGGTAACTATATTGTTATGTATGTGGTGTTTATGTATATATGTAATGACTGTGTGATAATGGGTGGCTATCGCTTTCCACGATATGACATGACCTTGAGTTATTGTGGAAAGCGACAGCCACCCACGGTTCACATGTACAACCCACCCATTACCCCAGTCACTCCATATGTACATAAACACAACACAAATGACAACATAGTCACCCACTTCATACACGTACATGTACTAGTACACCTGATCATACAGCCATATGTGGTTATACCCGTACATACCACAAATGACGATACAGCCACGAGTCACCAGGCATGAACACCAGGTATACACCTACACCCGACCATATAGTCACTATATGTATACATATTCACTACATTCACGATCATACAGTCACTCATTGTATACATATTCACCCCACTATGGACCATACAGCCACTATATGTATACATATTCGCCATACCATGACCATGGAGTCAATCCAGGTATACATATGCACATCACCAATGGTGAGCCCTTCCAGATATACCAATATCCGCACATACGACCACTCATAAGTTCTATACTTGCCATACTCATACACGCCATCCATGATAATAAATCTACTCCCCATACACCACCATTGTTAACACATCCACAACATATATAAATATACGTCCCACCGTTACCAACAGGGCACTCCCTATATACCCACACATCATTCATGACCATACAATAACTCCCTGTATACCTATTATCCTCATCTGTGATCATAACTCCCTGGCTACCATCTTGGCTTCCACCCTGTATCCAGTTGATAAATATTTATCATAATGGGCCAGAATACCCACATATCATGGTTCATCTCAGTTCAGTCTCAAAGTTCTGCCCATTGCCTTTCAATAATATGGTTCTCCGCAAAATTCCATACTGCAACTTTAAAATGAATTTGTTGTGCCCCATACGGAACTGGGACAAACATAATAGAACGTATTTGTCAGTTAATTATATTGTAACTAACACGTACAATAACCAAGTGACTCACAATTTGCCACTTTTTTCGGATAACGCAGAGAATAATGTTCGGGATATATTAACTTTTAACTTTCTACAAATTTGGTTGCCATTTTGGAAGCCATCTTGAGCAATTTAGTCTATAAACACCGTAGTGTGACACATTTAAGATAGACCAAAACAATAAACACCTTTCAATCCAAAGATATTACATTTTACTTGAACAAATGGTCGAACACTGAAAAGTTAATTCTTGCCGATATTTATGTCCAATATTTCTGGTGACAATAGTAAAAATGATCCATGGTGTATCAGACATGTTAGTATGCAATGTATAGAAAACAGATTAGCCAATTGTGTACATCAACCACAACTTGTAAGCGATTGCAGGACACCCTGGGCACTATTTACCATTTTCCATATGTTAGCGGCCATGTTCGCAGCCATTTTGAGCCAAGGTAAGATTTATGGGTCCAGAGATTTTGAATATTCATAGGTAATGGTATGCCTCACTCACATTACAATGTTCTTTTCATTTCTTGTTGAAATATGACTAGAATCCCAATTGTGATTTTTTGTAAAATTTTGTACTTCGTTCTGTAAAATCGAATTTTTGAGGGATCGGAAGGGGTTAGGACCCCAATAATTGCATATTTAATTGCTCCAATGATCAGTTAATATAAAAAACACAAAATAAAATTGCATTACTCGACCAGTTCCAAACAGCATGAATTGATCTAGAAGATATTAGTGAAAAAATGTCATATTTTAAACTTCCGGCAGCCATTTTGGCGGCCATCTTGGATGGTGAGTTTCAATTTTGGCCCAAAAAAGTGTCAATATGTCTTAGCTTCACGAAAATATATGCATTTGTATACATTTTACTAGATTTCCCGCTATAATTTTTATAAAACTGGCTCACTTATAGTTCTAGGAAATGGATCGTGTTGTGGGGGGGGGGGGTAACAAGTCTCGTTCTTACTAGAAAACGACACGAATAAATATTCCTTAAGTTGATCGTATCGATTTAGGGATGTATTGGTTGTAATAGTGCAACGTTCCAGGGGTGTACGCACATACACACACGTTGGACGAATGCAATCATGTAAATAAAAGTGATTTTTTACGTTTTGAGGGGTGACCCGATGACCCCCTTCTTATCTTAAAACCCCAGGAAAAGTTGCTTCTTAAGTTGTGTTTTTATAATTAGTATATATCAAAGTACTTTGAGACCAAAAATTATGGATGTACGCGAAAGTGTAAACAAAAGTGAAAAATCACGTTTTGGGGTTCAGCATGGGACCCCCTTTCTTATCTGAAAACCCCAGGAAAATCCCTTTCTTAAGTTGTGTTTTCTTAATCAGTACACTTAGGAGTATCATCAAACCAAAATTCATCGATGTACGCGGAAGTGTAAATAGAAGTGATTTTTGGCACTTTTTGGGGTTCAGCAGCCCCTAAACCCCAGGAATGCGCAACTTAAGAAATCAGTTTTTCAGAATGTTCCATTATTGGTACCAACTTTAGGGGGTCAAACCTTTTGTACGCAAAAGTGTAAATAGAACATATGCGGGCTCCCGAACTATGTATACTGAGAGCTTTCCGATGAATGGCAACAAGCCATATTTCCAACTAAATCCTGAAAAGTTACCAATAATTATGTTGTGGTTAAGGAGTTGATTATTTAGGGCATTACTGTACCCCTAACATGTGTTGCCAGAGATAGCTGGTATTGGAATGGCCTATTGTTCATTTTGAGGGATGTTCAGGAAATAAAAGCAGGCGACAGATAATACAAGTGCAGATGGAGTTCTATTCTTTGGTAGGAAATGTTTTGATAATAAGTGCAACAAATGGCCATTACGATCTACTCACCAATGAGTATTTAGTATAGAAAGGGTTAAAGTGCCTATGGAGTAGCCCATCTCCCAACTCACCTTTAGGGAGATCTTTCTCATGTATGATCTTGCCGCCCCTCTTGCTGGTCTTTTCAACAACAAGTGCAGTACTCATGCCCTGTTCTTTTCTACCAAGACCTTGACCTTCCTTGTATCCATATTTCATCATAATTTTCTCTGCAGCCGATCCCCTGAAAATAGGATTCATGGTTATAGTGAGTCTCTTTGAGGAGCCGACGAAAATCTTAATGGATGTACGTCTCTAGATTTATGATTTAAAATCAGTTTCTGTATTGATGGGATACCCTCCATTTCATTGGAGAGTGGTGAAGAGTATGCACAATTTCATTGGGTAATGGCATAACAGATAACTTCGCAGATCAGAGGTCAATGAGATCTTGACAATTTCCCCACTCATTGTCAAACACAACTAATGACGGAAAACTGAAATTATACTCATTATACTCATCGCAATATAGGACATCATCTTTGAGTTTTTATCGGTCAACAATAATCATGACTAATTATTCTTTCGCATCTTGTTGTATTTATAACTATTTCTAAATAATATGATTCTCGCAAATGCCATATTATCAGGTCTGTTCCTGGGAGAAATATCACACAAACAAAACAATTAGTCAAGGTAATATATGAAATCAACAATAATTCACAGATAAAACCAGTAGATGTTGAAATTGGTCACAGAACATCACTTGTGTTTCGATCAACTTACCCCAAACCCATACTCTGGGCAAGCTTTGGTGACCGTGGTCTCTCAAATTCGGTTTCCATTGACACTAAAAATAAAAATTCATCAGTCAAAATGTGATGCACATAAGATCTTTCTCAATTAATAAGATTCCTAAAATTTAATATTCCTTCTACAAAGAAACGTACCCCAATGTGATTTCAACCAAGGTATTAAACTTTAAAAGTAATCATTCCAAAAATTTGACCGAGCATAGGAAAATATTTGGCATTGGACCTAAAAACAATGTATTTCACACTAAATACTGGATAGCCAATTAAATAATTACAATATTTTCAACATATTAATGACACAATTGTCACAACAATATGGCAATATCAGCACATGCATATGTGGCTTGTATTTTAAATTTTTGAAGTAAAGAAGCCATTTGTGGCATCAGTTGATATCAGATCATTTGTGTTTAAACCATTTAAGTTGATTTTGACTTCTTGAAGCTCGTATTAGTACTCACAGTCACAGTCTTGTAATGGAGGTTCTTCAAGTAGAATTGAAGGTGGTGCAATCGCAGCACCAGCTGAAAAATAACAGAAATCTTTATAACTAAACCTTGATAGAGTTTAATAATTCTCATTTAATAAAGGTGTATATTTCAAAAGGCTGATCAGTCTTAAAAATGGACATGGCTCATTCGATCCCCACAATTATACATAATTTGATCAGAGGTATCTCAAAACATACCTATGCAGAAGATTCCAAACAAATTCATTGATATAACGCTGAAAATATGTGTATTGTTTCTTAAATTTTTCGATAAATTTAAGATCGTTTTGAGTGCCGGTACAATTTAAAAACTGCAACTGTTGACCATGGAAAGAAAATCTAGAGCTGCCATCAGTCTGAAAGTTTTATGGTACTACGTAATTTTGGTGACTAAAATGAAGAGAAAGAAGTGAGTGAAGTTTTTAAATAGTTTCATGTTAAGATAACGCAATATACCTTTTCCGAATACAAATAGCTGTGTTCATCGTGTTCAAACTTATATTATTTATGACTTCAATACTTCTTTCTGAGATAAATAATGCTCGTAGAAACTGGTAGAAAGGTAGTTATTTATCGACCTATTTTGATACTGAGAAAAATTCAAAATTGAATATTATAGTTAGTTTAAACAGTATTTGTTTTCCCTCTATGGCCATTCAAATATATAATTACAATATGTACAAATTTAGAAGAAAATGGGATTAGGCAACAAGCCATATGCTTATTTGAAGCCCTCTCCCTTAATATTATTAGGTGTATCTTGAAGTGCAAACTGCCATCTGTCTTAAATAAATCAAGAAACTGATTGAGCTATCAATACTCAAAATTAACATTTTTAAATATGGCTGAAAAATATTGTCTCATGTCTGTTTTCATAAAAGTGTAACAAGACTTGTGAACACAGATAAATAATTGGTACTATTAAAATAATAATAATATTAAATACTATTTCCTTACACATATTGCATTTCTCCCTCAGTAAATTCAAACACATAATAAATGTTTGAAAGCAATTTGGATCGAGTCCCGCCCAGTTGCTCTTCTATAACAGACGTTCATTCAAAAGACATACTACATGTAAAAGTGGAGGCCAGGAATTCACGTAAGCCCCTGAATGTGATTGATCACCTGACATGTCAGCGATTAATATTTCTCAAAATGAAATATCATCAACCGTGATAGAAAAAGGTATAGTAATGATAAGATCATTTAATGTATTGTTTACATGCATTTAACGGACCTCTGATATATGCATGTTTGATATCATGCTTTGGAAAGCCAGCCCTCTATGTTCATATAAGCATAGCTTCCATTAGACCTAATCCGAAGACATACAAGCAATAAAACTCCCACCCGCAATTCTGGGCGTAACTTCCATTATAGAACAGCAACTGCGCGGGACTCGGTCCAAAAACAGCATCATCCAAAAAGATATCCCAAGCTGTTGTGGACAGGGAAAACTTGAGGCCTTCGTTATTGTTGATGAATGCCTTGCCGAAAATGGTCCCGAATGGTAAATTTAGTGAGGAAAAACTGTACGGATGGGAGATCCAGTTTGTGATACGATTCATGATACGATACGTATCTCAATACGTGGTCAGCTATATGAATATGTATCTGCATATAAATTCACAAAATCCAATAACAAAATGATTCTGAAATGTTTTAGTTGGAATATTGAAATGAAGTATTATTATTAGCTATGGTTATATGAGTGATTGGTTCTGTCTTTGATGTTTTCCTTAATTCTGGACATAAGACTGTTATTGTAAATGATAACTGTCACTTGCAATTATTGGGAAAGTTCACGGTAAAAACATTATTCGGGCATATACACAATATGACCCGATAGGATACAGTACTCTGTATCTTGATTCACCAGTTCTCCCTCCCATCCCTAAAAAAAAACTGACCATTTTCAAAATTGAAAACAATATGGCAAACTTGACACACATAAAAAGAGTCAATATAAACACCAGCAAGTGCAATGACAAGCGTGGCATATGCCCTCAATGCTCAGTTTAGAGAGTGGGCAATGGATGGATTTTTTTATTTTTTTATTTTCTAAATCCAAGAAGTGGGCATCCTTTCCCCTTAAACTGGGCTATCAATACACCAAAGCACAACTAAATCCTATGATCCATGCCCAAGGTACAAGCTGAAATGTTCATACAGAGATAAAATTCAGAAATTCCCAAGCCAAACAAGGGCTGTAACTCTGGTAAAAACGAATGAACGAAAACCTGTAGTAAGTTGGTATCTTTTCCCCCGAGCTGGGCTATCACATGCAAAGGCACAACTGAATAAGAACCTTGCCCAAGTTAAAAGCTGAAATGTTCTTTTGGACACAAAATTCACAAGTTTCCCGGACAAACAAGGGCCGTAACTCTGGTAAAAATTAATGGATGAAACCAGTAGTATGTGGATATCCTTTCCCCCAACATGTGCTATCACCATGCTAAATGACAATGAAATCCAATAATAAAGACATCCACAGCATTATGTTTGTTATGGATGTGGTGACGTGTCTTACACTAAGACCAGCAAAGGGCCATAACTCTGGAAAAAAAGTGCAGACAAACAAAACCTGCACTAAGTGGAGATCCTTTCCACAATGCTGGTCTACCGGCTTACCAAAGGACATCCAAATTGGACTATCGATAATTGAGCTGTGTTGTGAAATGTTTGTTATGGAGAGACAGACAGAAGGACGGATGGAAGGACATACGGACGACTCCACTATATACCCACGAATCCTACTTCGGAGGGTCAGGGCATAATAATATACAGGAAGAACATAATCAACAAATTAGAATTTAAGAATTATGACTAACATGGCTTAGCTTGGCTCCTCTCTTCCTCTTCTGCCTCTCTGCCCTCTCTTGACCTCTCCATCTCTCCTCTTTCAGAATGCCGATCATCCCTTCCTCTATTCCTGTCATATCTCCTTCTGTGAATAATACAAACAAATCTTTTAACCCTCTCTTAACTCCCATTCAATTATAAAAGTATACATTGGAATGGTCTATTTTTCATCTGGAGGGATGTTCAGGACATATATAGAATACACCCATAGTAGCTGAGAATACCAAATTTTAACCACGAGTGGAATTGTGGTTTTAACTCTCGGCTACTATGTGTGTATTTTAATTATGCCATAATTATTATTTATGATTTGTTCATCCAATTCAACTACTCTGCTGTTTAATTGAATGTGTATCCACATGGAGAGACACAAACACGACACTATAAGAATGTGCATCACGGTGATGCATACATTTATGTCACATGTGACACAGTCTGTTTCTGAGAAATCAGTCACTTGGAATTACCCAGGGTTTCCGCCAGGCCGGCTGCGGGTCCGTCCTACGGACCCATTCCCCTCGCAGATGAACTGTTTGATTCATACATGTACCAAAAGTCAGTAGCAATATGTCATAAAAATCCAGCTGCAACGGGAGTCGGGGGGTTAAACAGAATACTGGTGAAAAAGCGGGTCAATTGAGCACAGTGTGTTACCGGTACAGCGTAACCCTTTGAAATCAAAGCGCCAAAACTACAACGTAATGTTTGGTGTGCATTGAAATAGCGACATTATATACAGCGTAATAAATGTCGTGGGTACCGGTAACATCAAAGAATGTCGGACTGGTGAGTACGGATATTATTTTGCACGTGATTTCTGTGGTTGAAACTACTCACGCTCGGAGATCCCGTGCTATCGTACGATTACCCAATTTGATCAAAGAATGTCGAATTGCTGAGTTAGGCAGAGTAGGGATCAACATACGCCAACAGGCGGTTCTCCTACCAAAGGAGGTATCTATCTCCGAGATCCCATGCTATCGTACTATTATAATACGGAACCTGTCCCAAATCAGTCTTTATAGCGGGAATTCATAGTGACAACACCATTCATTTGACCCATATTATATGCATGGATAAACACAAAAAACATACCCCCCCCCCCCAATATGGAGATAAAGTCAAAGTACGGTCAATAATAGTTTTGTTGTCCCGCCTGGGTCCCCAAACACAAACAACGGCGCACATGTTCCCATTTCCCGCCAAAACTCAATTATATTTTATAACACGTTGGCCAAAACTCTATAGCAGCAGTCGTCAGTTGTTGCACTAATACAGACTATTGACAAGCTACGCGTTCCGAGTTTGAAAGATTTCGCTACCATTCGCAGTATATATGACGTCACAGCGCACAAATAGTTTTACGATTGACATAATACATGGAATATATCAGTTTCATTTTCACGGAAGCTACTTGAAATTATAGGAAATACTTAATTCAATTCTCCCAGTTAGGTATTATTGGACAATGCATAGATGCTTTTTAGTGTTTAGTTTCATTATACCTGTCGGAATCTTATTGTAAATTATAAATTTTTAAACACTGTAACTTGTAGCTTGATATTGATACATTAATCAGACGGCAGTCTTAATTGCGTAATTACATGATTAATTATCTGGATACCATCAACAGAATTAATGCACCCACGGAAAATGATCGACTTGCGTAATATACGTAGCTTTGGATTGCTTTGTGTGACACTCAGGTGCAAGGAAATGGCTACTTTTCAGTGTCAAATAAGAAAATTTTCGCCCGACAGGACGAACCAAGGTCGTCCCGTCGCGTTATGCGTTTCCCCAATACGGACTCATTAATTTCCCCTTGGCGGAAACCCTGAATTACCATTCATATGTTTCCTAGTTCATATAACACTAGCAAGCTAAAATGCTACATTTGATTGAAATGCAGGCAATTTTCCTCATATCTAATTTATATCATGATAACTTCCAATTTTAAATGAATGTGACATAAGGAACTATTTTGCTAAGTACGATCTAGTTCTACTATGGGTATAAATGTTTAACACATGAAATTAAGTTCAAACATTTACACCCAGACTAGAAATTTATACCCACAGTAGGAAGCTGTATACCCATAGTAGGGTGTAAAGGTGAAGTTTACAAAATAGGTGTTATACACACAATCGAATAGGCAATTATGGTATAAATTACATGTAAGCAGACGACAGATAATACAAGTGCAGAAGGATTTCTATTTATTGGAGGGATATCTTTTGAGAATAAGTTCAACAAATGTCCAACAAACGTCCTTAAGCTGTTTGTTGAACTTATTACCTGAACATTTCCTCAGGGAACTTCACCGATGAGTATTTATTAAAGAAATTGTTAAAGGTAAACTATCCGATTCCATGGTCCCCATATCATCAAATTCCAACAATAAATTTTTTTCTTGAAATGCCGCTTCAGTTATCGATTAATTGACAAAAAATAATGAGACCCACTGTCAACTAGAGTATAAAATTTGCCCAGAAAGTGTTATATATCAACATTTTGTTCTACTCAAATCTAATATTTTTTTACCCCCTGAAGCTGAAGAAATATTAATTTAGGAGCGCTAATTAGGATTGTGCTTCTTTAATATATAATCACTTTCCAAAAAGGACATGGCATAGAGGGTAGAATGAAAAGGTGATATATCAAAATTAGGAATTTCAAGTTTCTAAGAATAAGCAATGAGTATGTCAAGAGTATGTCGGTCGGTATTCGTCGAATATTTGCCAGGCTGCCAAATATTCCAGGTGGTGAAAAATAATAGATTTAAACTAGAGATGGGCCTGTCCCAGATGGGACTATTCAACATGTTATTTGAATGTAGTAGCCATTACTGTATTTTGGGCACTGAGATTATGTGAACAGGTAACCCTAATCCCCTAAGCCATAACACTAATCTTGAACCTCTTAATCCTTAATCCTAATCCTAAAACCTATTGACTGAAAAATGTAGGAATAAAAGCTCGGACAAAATTATGCATTTTGAGAACATTTTCTAAGTCAAAAAGGGGGTATAACTTCACAAAAAAAGTCAGAGACTTCATAATTTGAGGTGCACAGCTTCTCATGGTGCTAAACATCTGTGCCAAGTTTAGAAAACGGGGGATAACTCCACATGAGGAACCTCATAATCAAATTATGCATTTTGAGAAGATTTTGTAAGTTGAAAAGGGGGCTAACTCCACCAAAAAAAATTGGACAGACCTCATAATCGCAAGTGCACAGGTTCCCAAGGTACTAAATATCTGTGCCAAGTTTCAAAAATATTGACCCGAAAATGTAGGAATAAAAGCTCGGACAATATTGTGTCCATGGTATGACGGACAGACGGACGGATGGCTCGACGACGGACAGCTCGACGGACAGACAAGCTGATTACAGTATACCCCCCCCCCCACAACTCGTTGCGGGGGGCATAAAAATCGATATCTGATAACTCTGGGTTTTACCCCCTGAAGCCGAAGAAATAGTAATTTAGGAGCGCTAATTCGGATTGTGCTTCTTTAATATATAATCACTTTCCAAAAAGGACATGGCATAGAGGGTAGAATGAAAAGGTGATATATCAAAATTAGGAATTACAAGTTTCTAAGAATAGTCCTCTCACATTTCTGCAAGCAATGAAATAATGTGTCTGTCATTTGCAGATGAGGTCCCCAGAGGGTGAATTTATTGGCCCTATCCCGCACAGTGGGCTAGCATAACCAAATTCACCCTCTGGGGACCTTATTCTGCTTAGGGCTCATCTTCTGGGAAGTATCTATAGTCTCAAAAAAACATTGTTTTTTGTTACTTTTTCCTATCTGTTCAGTTTAATATCCCCTAATTTACAGAAGCTAAAATGCATAATCGAGGTGACTAATGGTTGAACTTCAACTGAGGAACTTTAACTGATCCTAGGTTTCCTATAGCAGTTGAGTCCTAAGCAGAATGAGGTTCACAGAGGGTGATTTTGGTGATGTTTGACCACTCTATGGGATAGTATCACTAAATTCACCCTCTGGCCACCTCATTATGCAAATGTCAGACACACTAAATCCAGGCTTGCTACCATTTCATTTCTATGGGCGAATGAGTAATAATTAAGTCTTCTCCCATTCTGAGCCTTACAGGGTTGATAAAAAGGCTGCAACGCCTGTGAGTGTGGGCTATATACGAAACTTGGGTCAATCGCCTCGTCAAAACTAAATCCAGAAATTTTTGTTTGGAGCTTTATAAAATGTTTAGACTCGGCTGTTCAATATAGGGTTGGTGAGGATAGCAAAAACAAAGGTCTCAATTAACTGTCATCTCTTGCATCTTACAGGGCTATCAAAAGGGGCGCGTCTCCTCTGAATACAGGCTGAATATGGGCTTGTGTCGATCAGCCCCGTCAATATGCAAAGGCTGTTTTGCAGGTTTCCAGGTTTTTTGTTCTTGTTGTTGTGGTTCCCACTAAAATGTTCAGGTTAGCAATAATAAAATCTTAACCCTTGCATGACCGGAGCTTCCTGAAATTTTGCAAAAACCCTGTGCCAAAGCATTCACTTATATATGCGAGTCTCCCATAGGGAGCCTCGCATATATAAGAGAATACATTGGCTTAACAATATTTACCTTGACCTTGTAAGCAAGTGCATCCTCTTATATATGTGAGGCTCCCTATGGGAGACTTGCATATATAAGAGAATACACTGGCATAGGGTCTGTAATGCTGCCCCAGCTCCTGTCATGAAAGGGTTAATTACCTGTCATCTCTTTCATATCTATCTCCTTGACCTCTATCATATCTGTCTCGCGGCTCTCGCCTATTTTCTCTATTTTCTCTATTATCTCTATTTTCTCTATTATCCCTATTATCCCTATTCTCTCTATTCTGAGCATTCTCCTTATTTTCTTCTTCTTTTTGCTTGTCTTTCTTCCTTTTGGCTATGATCATATCATAGTCATTCGGATGCAGGGGATCATACTCATCTATAACTCCAGCAAATGGAGGAACGGGTTCTGACCCTATAAAGGGAGATGCCTGAAACACTGGCTTCTCTTTAAATGGTTGAGCTGCTGCTCGTGCAAACTGTTCAATCTGAAATACAGAGCAGTTAAAGACACATGGTGGTTTGCGCTCCAAAATACACCTAATAATATTAACTTTTGAATTTTTTCCGGGATCGAAATAGGTTGATAAATACTCGAGTTCCCCAGAGGGTGAATTACTGTTTTTATCCCACGCAGTGGGCTAGCATCATCATATTCATCCATTAGGGACCTCATCCTGCATGGCCTCATCTGTAATGGGAGACATAGACTCAGATTGAAGTTCTCAAATGGTGAATATTGTGATGTACACCCATTGGGAACCTCGATTATGCAATGTGTCGTCTGCCAATTTGGGAATATAGAGAAACTAAACTTAAAAAGAAATAAAATCTATGTGAAGAAGTTTCCATAGAAATTTGATAATAAAGAAACTTTCCAGAGAAGATGAGGCCAAAGCAAGATGAGGTCCCCAGTGGGTGAATTTAGTGATGTTAGCCCACTATGCGGGATAGCATCACTAAATTCACCATCTGGGAACCTCATCCTGAAATTGACAGACACACCAAACTCAGGCTTGCTATGAAATATGGCCGACTACTAGTGCGATGAGTAGAATCGAACTGAGTACGATTATATAGCATACAAAGTCCGGCTAGATTTATAAATAAACAAGTGTACTGCCCCAAATATCCCCCACCATGGTGACTTTCCACTGAGGTTTATTCATTATTTGATGTGGCTTAATTCGAAAGATGTCTTAATTTGGCCTGCAATACTGAATAAAACCTGCATGAGTACCAAAATTTATTTAAATCGGTTCATATTTATTTGAGTTACCAAACGAGACAGACCTATGGGGTCATCTCAAAACTACTATCGGGATCCCGATAAATATCCCGATAGGATTCCGATAACTCAAAACTATCTTCTAAATTTCCCGATAGATTCCGATAGAGCGGTCGCCATTTACCGAAAATATTCCGATACCGCATCTAAATATTCCGATAACACGCTGATTTCCTGAAAACTTTCCGATAATTTACCCATTTATTTCAAAAACAATTAGGCCTATGTCTGTTTTGATTATCGACGAATCGAGCATGTTGTTTTGTTTATATGTTTCTGTTTCCGGTTCTATTTGTTGTCATTACTTTTGGATTCGTCCACAGCCTCCTTCGTAGGCATATTTTTATTGGGGTGGAAGCTTGTTTAAAAGAATTAAAACTCTACACGTTTCAAGTTTATTAAATTGTCCATTGAATTATTTTTGCATATTATTCATACAGCACATATCTCATAGAAACGCTCTGAAGGAAACATAACAAGAAATGGTTTCATAAAGGTAGTATCCCTTCAACACTAGCAATAGACTGTTCCAAAGTGAACGTGATAAAAAATTGAAATATATATTTGATAAAAATCGAATAAATTACCAAACATGTGAAATGAATGCCATAAGATTACGATAATTACTACACATTGGCTTCAAATAGTTGATTTTCGATCGCAGGTATCTTGCTTCAAACAATGTTTGAGAACTATATTGTTCGGCTGATTTTCCCCACCTGATTTGCGCTTATTTTTGGCGCCATCAGTATCTTGTAAACAATTCACGCCACCAGGATTTCGATTCATCATTCAAGAATAAATTCGTTCTCAAAACTACGGGCAATAAATATAATTTCTCCCGTATATTGTTTTTATCAATAAATTGACAAGGTAATTCTTAAATGCAGATAACGAAATGCGCTAAATCATTAATTTTGAAAATGGCACGTCCTGCACGTGTTCGCCGGCCTCGCCGCCTATACTGACACAAATAAAACATAAGTTCATAACACAAGTTTTACGTAGTCAATTCTTTAATTTTTTACGTCACAATTTGGCATATTCCTGGAGACTATCTAAGTGATAATGCGCAGTGAATGTGAACATTAGTAATCACACAAGAACAAAATAATCAGTGGTGACAAAATGTTTACCCCTCCGAGAACCTCATATGCACCTAATGTTCGTACTTGACCCAGTTATGATCGATAGATCCCTGCACATTTCGATGCGTCGATCATGCCGTCATATATGACATAATATTTATTGGCAAGTCATTTTAAAACAATGGACAGGCTATTAATATCGAAAGTACGCGCATTTGAGATATCAAACTAAATAAAAGTTAGCAAGACATCATTTTGAAAAAAAATGACGAAATATAGGAGCAGGCCTACTACAAATAAATCGCATCGTGTTACCTTGACCTTGATGATGCAATCGTGAAATTCGACACTGTCAACATAATTAGGCTATGTTCAACTTATCGAAATAATCAATGCAGCCTTATAATTAGTAGTAATTACAGAAAACGAAATTAATGTAGAATATGAAAAGCAGCCCATGCACACATTTAATTGCCGTGTACACAGGCCCGATATTTTTTTAAGCTTGAGTTGTCCCACGTTTGAAATTGTTTTATAAATCCGTAAACTGTGTGAAATCTGATAACGATTTGTCTTCAAGACGTATTACTCTGCAATGCCACATGTGTTGTTCCCAGAAACGTAAATATTGATGACCCCAATTCCTGGAATCGGGCTAAAAATAGAACATACGACATCTCGTGTTAAGACTGCACTCGATTGTGCATGCATTAATTGTGTTGTCGGCGATTCGCGATTAAATACAAATCTTTTACATTTGCCATAATATATTTATTTCTTTATTTCCTCCATATTTAAAAGTCGGATGTATTTAAACATATTACAAACACAAGCTTTGAAGATAGTATAGGCCTACAACTGCATATATATTTGGGTATGCTCCCCGTGAATTGATTTTGAAGATTTCCCGATGGGTGGGGTGTATTGTCCGGGTAAAATACCGATATTGTACGTAGCACCCACTGATCACCACAGTATAACATATAATAGTTCTACGACACGTGTCCCCTGCATGATACTGTAAAACTTTATACTAACGATTTCTCATATTAGGAAACTATTAAATCAATAATAAAGATAGGCCTATAAAACATAAAATCCCGATAAATGTCAGGAGTAATCCCGATAAAGAAACTTTCCAAACAACATGCGTTGTTTTCGGAATATGATACTCCGAAATGAAAGTAAACTTCGATAGAATCCCGATAGACTATGTAAATATTCCAATAATTTCCCGAAAAACATTGCGTCATTTCCCGATAATTTCCCGATAACTGTATATATATGCTATCGGGATCTATCGGGAAATAGGCTGATTTCCTGATAGAAGTTTTGAGATGACCCCTAAATCGTAAAAAATTAACAAACTAAGGTGGATCACAATATGAAATGCATTGGCTGAGATATCTGCATGATTGGACAAAAAGAAATTATTTCCAGATAAACAAAGAAGGATAACTCGAAATGGAAAACGTGAATATCATTTGCCCCTCTTTTGAAAGCAGTCATGATGGTGAACCTCCATACTAAATTTCATATAGATCATATAACTATTGGTTGAGATTATACAGTTCTTCCAGGGAGACGGGAGTGATTGCTCTCGCACCCATATGAACCTGTTATTTTCAATTTACTGGTGCTCAAATTTGCACTTGTCACTCCTGTTGAAACGCTTTTGTGTATTTGAATCATTGAACAAATATTGAAATATTTCATGGTTAATTTAGATCTTTTTCAGTTCATGTATAAGTCTAACTGGAGCCTTGGACTATCCTCCATGGAAATTTTATCTGAGAAAAATACCCAACTTACAGGTTCAAGATATTACACCCGTCTTCTGAACTAAAGTTCTGAAGCAAATAATTGCCCTCACAGTGTTTTACTAATGGGAAGGACTGGCTATATGCACGGACGGACAAAAAACCCACATTTCCAGATAAACGAGATGGCTGCTGGCGGCCATGTTTTTTTGACACATTTTGAAAAATAAATCGACAGCTCCCATCTGGAGGACACCCAAAAGATCCATATGAGGTTTGGCGACAATCGGATTTGGGATATGGCCTGTAGGGTGTGCCGAAGGATTTAGTCAATCAAACAGTAAAATCCATTTAAAGTCCCATTACTCAATAACGGCCGCAACTCTGGAAAAAAACAATGGATGAAACCTGCCTTTGGTAAATACACTTTCCCCCATGTTGGTTCATCAACATACCACATATCATTAAAATCTGACTGACGATGACCAAGATATAGAGCTTCAAAGTTGTTACGGATGGATGGACTCACGCCCTGATGGACTCATAGATGGACGAAGCCCATTGCTATATTCCCTGCCAAACTTGTGTTTAATGATGCCAAAAGAGATTCCAATTTCCAAGGGGGATAGTACACCAATTATATTTCTACCCAACTGGCCCATATACATCCCTCATGATGAAATCAAGTCTTAAAACTCACTTCCAAATAATGTTTGTAGAAGTGAATTCTCACCATTACCGTGATTTGAACCTAGTCCCATGTTGGCTATCTCTAATTGCAATGATAGTGTTCAATACAGCTCAAACCAAAGTATTATATAGAATCCAGTTTACAAAATTATATTTTTTTAAAGACCGTGGCAACACTGACAAGAACATACAGTTTGAAAATGCCCATTTTGTTAAATAGCTAATTTTCTGTATAGTTCAGTGTCCAAGTCACATAAGTCAGTAATTTTTATGGGTAAAAATTACTCATAAGTGTAATTATAGGCATAACAAAACAAACAATTAGTGATTCAAGTAATACGGAAAAAAAAATTTAAAGTGATGTGAAACACTCTGATAGTGTGATCAAATAGAAATTGAGAATAATTTTGCTTCAAGTAGTTATTTGTTACGAATATTAATAAAAAATTGACATTACACACCGTCATTCTTATATATTACTTAAATGCGATGGCGAAATCATTTGTGTTAGATTATCGCCGATAGTTGCATCCCGAATCAAGATGTAAATATTTACAATTGGGCATAGTTAAGATGATGTTTTCTATGGAGTTGCATTGTCGATTTCTTTGAAATTTTCCACGATGTTAGTAGAATGCTACATTCCCCAGGTTGGCATAGCACCTGAGTACTAACTTATCTATTTCACGCACCCGAACAATATGTCTTTAAAAAGTTTTTTGTTATCAAATTAAAATAACTATTCAGAGGGAAGAGTACCTACTGGCACATAACACTCACCTTGCCTGTTACAGGGTTGAAATGGATAGCGCCTCCCAAACCGTCACTTCCTTTGTTTTTGAGGTCCAATACCGGAGGTAAAGTTGGAGCATTTTTCAGATTTTTCTAGATAGGTTGGGGACAAATATGGAATAAGTTTATTACATATAGAATATGCATTAGAACTCAACAATTTAAACAAAGAATAGTACCTGACATACAGTAATGCCCTAAATAATCAACTACTTAATGACAGCAGAATTATGGGTAATTTTCCACGATTTAGTCGGAAATATGACTTGTTGTCATTCATCAGAAAGCTCTCAGTGAGACCTTTCCGATGAATGGCAACAAGCCATATTTCCAATTAAATCCTGAAAAATTACCCATAATTCTGCTGACATTAAGGAGTTGATTATTTAGGGCATTACTATACTTAAATTAAACAATCATAAAATTATGTTTTAAAGCAATTACACAGAACAAATATGAGTGAAGAAGTCTTGTCAGTTTTATGTTTCAATGATTCTAACAGTTATGGTGTAAAACTTGAAAACATCTTATGTGCTATCTTGAAAATCAGTCCAGCAGTATTTTTACAACATTCCCATCTTATAATGAACATTCAGAGTTGACTGTTTTAACAATTCAAAGCATTTTATTAGTAAAGAAAGTTTTAAGTTTTAGGCCAGCCAGTTGATTTTTACAGCATCCATATATCTAGGGCCCTGCGAATCGGGCATTTTCATTTCTAATTGAATCTCGAATTGAATCAGCCAAATGATTCCGAATCGCATTGAATCTCGATTCGAATCATTACATCAGTCGTATCAATAGTGAAGACATAGATATCACTTGACTAAGTGAAATCAAGTGAAATGTCAACCTACTTTCAGATTCTATTGTATTTGTGATATAATATGTAGACTATAGTGCAACTATTACCTTTGTTGACCCATGCAATAAGTTCTTTTTTGACTGCACTTGGTGACGCTGTGACTGAAGCATCTTGTAACTTGAGGACCAGTCAGCTGAAAAAGTCATAGAAATGTTTTGAACAGCATTCCATTAGGTGAGTGAAAGAGTGAGTAAAATTAACTTATGTTATTTCAATGAAATATGTAATTTGAACTCAAATAATGCCAAAGATGTTTAATAAAATGTTTACTGGTAAGAAAATTTGCCCATTGCAAAGGAAAAGTGCCATTTTCCAATGTTTCATTTGTTTGTTCGATAACGCCCATGCATTTATGAGTTCCGTGAAGCTAATTAGTATTCATAGCGTGGGCACACCGGAGTGCAGAAGAAAATGAAAAAGTTCTTTGATACTTTTTTAAAACTTTACTTGTTCTAATAGTTTATAGATGTTTCATAACAAAAAATATTTCCTGTTTTTCACATTTTGTATCAATTGCAGTGTATTGAGGGCGAGAAAACGCTGAACCATCATAATATCATTTAGGTCAGTTGAAGCTTTCATTAGTTACCTGTGCAATTTGCATATAAAATTATGTCACGAAAGTAGAACATACATAATAAAGCTACGTTGACCTAATAAACCTACCTTTATGTACATGTAATAAACTTAAAGACATATTATGGACTTGTTTGGGTACGTGAAACTGATCAGTTAGTATTCAGGAGCTATTCCAACTGGAGGAATGTATCATTCTACTAAAATCGCCGAAAATTTCAAGCAAATCGACCATACCACTCCATTGAAAACATCATCTGAACTAAGCTCAATTGTAAATATTTACTTCTCGATTCAGGATGCAACTACCGGTATTGGTGATAAATTAACAAAAACAATTTCGCCGCCAAGAGTCACTGCATTTAATTAATATATAAGAATAATGGTGTGTGTTGTCAATTTGGATATGATAATTGTAAAAATAACAAGATATTCTCCATTTCTATTTTATCACCCTACCGGAGTATTTCACATCATTATAAAGTTTATCAAGCAGGTTTCATGTAGGCAATGCAAAGACCAGGTCTTATAATATGGTACTGGACATTAGTAGAATGAGGTACTCAGAGGGTTAAATGTGATATTAAGTTACTGATAACCCTACCCCGCACCACTAAAATCACCTTCTGGGGACCTCATTCTGAGGTAGGCCTTATCTCCTAAGGATAGTATCTTTATTATCAAATAAAACTTTTTTAGTTTCTTTAGAAAGTTTCTTTTTTCTTTTTTAGTTTAGTTTCTCCTTGATATCCCCAAACTGGCAGATGACACAATTGCTTATTCGAGGTGGCCAATCGGTGCACATCACCATGTTCACCATCTGGGAACTGAAGTTCTGAGTCCCATAGCAGATGAGGCCATGCAGAATGCAGTCTCCAGATAATGAATTTGATGACACTAGCCCGCTGAATTCACTAAATTCACCCTCTGGGGGATCTCATTCTGCAAATGTTGATATCACATACAACTATTACATTAATTCATTTTTGCCATCTGCTACAGGTATAAGTGAGTGGAACTCTCTACCTGACACTTAATCAGGGTTTCCGCTAGGGGGTAGGGGAATGGGGCCGGTAGCCGTCAAGGGGGAAAAATCCAGGTAAAAGTAGCCTGTTTTAGCACTGGTTGAACTACTTTCGTTATATCGGCCAATAGAATCGTGTGAGAGTAGATATGGCAGATTGTTTTGTTCCATTTCTGCCCAAGTGCCAAGCTATCAAACCTTATACATGTACCTGTAACTTTAAAACTAGTAAATTTATTAGATATAAATTAATTTACGAAGTACAGAACACAAGTAATTTGGATCCCGAGTTAAACATGCTCGTTAATATTAAAAGACTCACTGTGGAAGACCCAGCAGATATTTTGGATGCATAACGCAATCGGAATATATTTTAGCAGCTGCAGTGTAAATATAGAAGGCTGATTACATATCTGGCCGATGAGTATTCTTTGTGGGCAGTGGTAAGATGCCTTGATGCCCGGTGAGGCTACTCCCACATTTCTCTCTAGCTCTATTACAAAGTGAACAGTATATTTTGCGGTATAAAACATGACAGGTACGATTAAAATACTGCTCTTTTGCATAACATAACCGGAACGTAACTAACCAGCCTCAAAGGCATAGCTTCTAGCGATGTCAGTTCCGATCACTTCCTGTTTCAATTTTCTGTATAACAACACGTTTAGAGTGTGTACACTCACAAGATATAAAATAAATTCACCTTTTAAAATTCCTTAGTACTATTCCAACAAAATTCAGAAGTTTTAAACATCTTTATAGACATGCAGTATGTCCTGGGGTATGGCAGGAGGGGAAAACTTGGCGAGGGGAACGGGGCCGTCAAGGGGACCCCCTGCCGGTATAGCGGAAACCCTGACATAATACAATTTTAATACAATTGATGATTTCAAAAAATCACTAAATGCAAGCATGCAGCACGTCCCAATTTATTATTACCACAGTACATGTAAGTGTCACAGATCACAAATACTCCATTCTCGCTTAAGATAAAAGTGCAGTAGCTTGAACTATGACCTGAGTTATCACATTAAAACATCCCCTCTCTGTTGTGGCAAAATAGAAACAGCACATCATTACTTATTGGACTGTCCTGAATACAATGGTCCTAGTACTGAACATCTACGAACCATACCGAATGTTATTTTATCAGAAAGTACTCTTTTGTGCGGATCACAGGAACTCAGTCATTGTGAAAATATTAAAATATTTGATGTGGTTCAAACATTTATTTCGAAAACAAAGCGATTTTCATAATGCTGTCATTTGTACAAACTTCGTGAAAAGCATTGAAACACTGCTGAGCGCGAAACTTACCCCCACCAGACTGTCTGACATCTCATGTCGACAGGCTTGTCAATGACATAACAATAATATATATATAGCTTTGTATCCAATCAGCTCCAACTGAATTACATCCTCACTTTACCCAGACAGCCTTACTTTCTCTCCCTCTCCTGCCTCTCATGGCATCATCATTACTATTATTATAATATTTCCATTCCTTCCTGTCAACCCCCCCTCTGCACTTAATGAAGAGTGGGAACGAAACAAAAGGGGAGCAAACTTAACAAAAGCCCTTGGGCTTGTTGTTTAATCCCCTTTCCACTCAACGGATCATCTATACTATTCTATTTTACTGTCAAAACTTTTGTCAAATGTTTATACATGTTATTATGATTTGAATAAATATGTTTACAATAATGTCGAGAACCATATTTTCTGGCCTGGCGAACACAGTGTAAACTCACATGCAACTTTCTTGGTGGTGCTGTTTTCATGGTTGTCAACGTCGAGGAGTCCATCATATAGAGACATGATTGCTGATAGACACTCAAAGCTGGAAAATAAAGAACAAACATGTATGTTAACACCAAATATTTTAATTTAAGATCGTTCATAGATCTAATCGAGGTTCTCCATATCACTGGATACATTAACTGACTTCGTTTTGTCAACATCAAAAGGCTATCACACAAGTGGTATGAAATTGTAAACTGAAAATTCTTGGGAATTTGTGTTATTTACAGTTCAAGCAGGCCCCAACACATACAACCATATATGATACAAACTTAATTGAGAATGTCTAAGCTACGAACGATAACTGAGTTTTTTTGTTGAAATAAAATACTGTAAAAAATTGTTGAAAGCATGGTGTTCTCAAGTCAAAATTAGTATAAATTATACTAAAAGTTTATTACACAAGCTGTACATTAGAACACTGTTGTAATAAGAAATGTCAACAAGCGTCTCTATGTAAGTGTTTAATACTCAAAATCAATTAAGTCGTAATTTGTGGCATTCGTCGAATTGTCAAATCACTAGTTATATTAACTGATAAATCGATGGTTATATAACAAAAACATGCTATGGCGATGTTGGCTTAACTGCTTGGATATCAACACCAGTTCGCAGTTAACGAGATCACAAATTGGAAGTGCATCAATGACATCTTTGGTTCCTGAATTTTTCTCCACGTAATTGACATTGTTAAAACAAAACAAGTGACATACTGGTAAGCTCTATCGTGGCCTCACGTTCCCTATACCAGTTCACCTACATGTATACATATATCACTTGAAATTTACTAGTAGTAACACTGTTCGAATTTGGTGAACCCAGTCATATTTTTTGTTTTGGTATAAACACATCATCTGACAGTTATTTTCCTAATTTGCTCAGCAGCATATGTGGCCAAAAATAGGTCCGGGAACTCCTTAGTGGGCCATGGACACGAACAAAATGCTTTCTGCATATATATGTCCATTTTGTTTAAACTGTACCCACAGTTAATTTCTCGTTCATTTCCCGACAATAACTAATCAATACTAAATCGCATTTTGTCCCATTTGTTTTTGGCTTAGGAAAGGGTGTCCAAGTAGGGCCTGACGAATGGGCAATTTCAACATCGAATCGAATCTCGAATCGAATCAGGATAATGATTCGAAATTGAATCGAATCTCGTATCAAATCTTGTATCAAATCTTTTTCAAACACTTTAGTAGATTCGCGGTACCGATCGATGGAAGGTACGAACAAAAATGGGGGCAAATGTCAAATGATTTTATAATGTCAGTGAGATAACTCAGATTACGAAGAAGGTTCATTGAACTTAATTTCTATGACATGATATATATAAATATAATATTTAATCACAGTTTAAAACAGTTTAATAGATGAGAATGGCACGACATCATTTCATATTTTGTGCCACTGCCACTATGCGTGAAGTTCGTGAAAGTAAGCAGTTTGGAAATTTGGAGTCAATGGTGTCGATTCGAGTCATTGCAAACGGAAACTCTTCTGCGCATGTATGCTTCACCCTGTGAAGGCACGCGCGATATCAAAATTGAGCATCGTGACTTGGGAATGGCACAAACGCAAACAGGATTACAGAGAACTATATATAGTATCCCAACTTGGGCCTGTCCATCGGAAAGCTGAATGGTTAAAAATATTCCATTTCCCAGATAAAGATGTTGGTCGGATTTGGAGATAACATTATGGAGCCAAAAATGTTTATTTAATATATTTATATTGTTTTAATTTTTAATTTAAAAAAATATGATATTATTTTATTGATCTGAGTAACGCAATATAGGCTTTTCTGGTAAGAATGTCACATACCGACATACAAATATGTCCCACAAGAAATTCACTAACTTCAGTATCGCGACATTGCTGGTTTTATGTGGTGGAGGAAACTGTGTGCGCTACAATTATGGTACAACTGCGATTAACACGCGAACCATCACAGACCTACCTGCGGGTTGCATCGACTTTCCATGAGTAACCAGCACTGGACTGGGGGGCAATATATACAAACGAGCAGTGAGCTTTTGGGCAACTTATGTTATACACATTGGACCATGGAGGTCACAGATGGTCGCGGAAGGAGACTTGTGTTAAGTATTGGGGATATAATGAATAATTTTTATAGATAATGCAGTCTATTTCCGGTGATAAAGAACTTGTATATAACGATTCAAAATATCCTGAATAACCCGACCGCTTTCGAATCTGAACGTAAGATTAAAAAATTTAATCAAATCTCGAAGCTTCGTCGGGCCCTATGTCCAAGTTACATCTTCCATGCATAAGCCATAGAAACAGTGGTGATGGCCCTTTTTTTTCTTCTGAGACCTGCCAGTGCTGTTTTTTAGAGGTGACATGTTAGCATTGCGCAAGGTACATGTAGGACAACGTAGTAATACTGGAGAATGTCTGACCCTCTGTTTATAAACAATGCCACATGCTCTCGCTGTTCTATAAATAGCATCATTTCGCTAGACTGAAAAGCGCTATTTATCTGTATCTGCAGATATTTCAGTGCAGGAACCTTCCAGTTATAGACGCACTGGCCCAGCTAGGTGCTACCATGGCCGAGTAACTTTATAACCCTGTGGTGACTAATTACATGCACGCATCGAGGCCAGTACACAGGTCAGCCATTAATGTCCACGTCCTATCGTACAGCATACTGCACCACAACAACATACCTGGACAAATGTTGTAATGGAGTAAGTCGGCATTTTGCATTCGGATCTTTATTCAGTGATCTTGAATGAGACTTTTCAGCCTGACAAACTTGCTATCTGACAGAGTTCTGCTTTTTGTCAGTATACCCTGACCAGGTTGATCCCCCATCCGCTAGCATGAGAGACCAGTATGCTACCTCTCGGCTACCGACTACCCTATTATTCCATTCATTAAAACCATTCTATAAATTGTGATATGCAACAAATTCAGCTAGGATAGCTGATTCAGCTATTGTAGCTGAATTTTCACATTTGAATTTCCCAGACCTATATTGACTTTTTGTGACTTAAGTTAAGGATCAGGGGACGTCGATTGCAAAAAATCTTCCCTAGCTGGTGGTAGTTTAGCCCAACATGCGACTCGATCATGTAGTCACTTTTGTGTCAGTGCTGTAACTTGTAAGCACGATTGCTCGGGTGACTGGACAAAGTCGATGGCAGCTTATCGCATTGAATGGTATGGGCTATTTCACCAATGACTGGGAGTAATCTTGAGTAATCTCCAATTATCCACCTTGAAATAGAGGAGCTGGGATTTGCTGTGCGTATTTTGTGGGGATTTTATTGGGCATGACTTTTTGGAGAATATATGTAAACATGGAATTTTACTAGTGCTGGGACGGTTGGGGTTTTTTCCTAACCGGTTAACCATGGGCATTAACCTAATCATAACTGGTTAACCGCGACCATCATTACCCTAAGTACGAGATTGAATACACTGGTCACTATATCGGCAAAACATGTGTTTATTACGCGTCCCGGAAACGTTGATATACATGCGATCACAAACGATGTCTTGGTTGTACAATGCGGTCCAATTACGGCGATCAAATAGTGGTAAATGTGTATAAATTAATTCAGTTTTGAGCCCAAACAAACTAAAATATAATATATATTAGTAGTGCGCTAGTACCCCCGCTGGACAAAACAAGTGTCCATTGGCACCGCGGTGTATTTGCCGTTCGGCCGCGGTGTCAGAGTTTGTAACTGCAGTTGAGCACCGCGGCGAACGGCAAGTACACCGTGGCCCCAACAGCAAGTACACTGCGGCCGAAAGGCAACTACACCGCAGCCGAACGGCATGTACACCGTGGTTAGATTTCTGGTTAGTATCGTCTTTTTTCAGTTTAATGAACGTACACTGCGGCAATTACACCATGGCCGAACGGCAAGTACACCGCGGCCCAACTGTAGTTAGCCGGTGGAGCCGCGGTGTAGTTGCATTTCAGCCACGGTGGCAACGCTAACTGCACCGCGGTTAGGTGGACACTGGTTTTGTCAAGCATGGTATATCGATGTTTACGGGAGTTCCGCACCACATAAACAACACTTGCTTGCAAAACCTTCAGCGATGAAATATAGTTCCTTCCTCGTGTATATCCCGGGCACGATTAGCCCAAACATGTGTACTAGTACTACAAGGTACTGAAGGTAGGTATACTGTTGTTTAGTAATGTTTACTAGTGTTTGGGTGTACATGTAGGTAGGTATGTATTAATCACAGTGGCTCCACGATGTTACTTCAATTATTTAATAAACAAATTCAAACAAAATTAAATCGTCGTGATTCATTACACAGGCCCCAGCCAGTGTTTAGGAAATAAAGTTTATATCGAACACATCACTAGATATACTCTCAGTTCCCACTCACAGTAGGCCTACCGGTATGTGTTTTTTCTGGATGTGCGACTTCATATTGGATGTTGATCCAGAATAAACGAATCGCGTTCGGCAGGCCTTGCGTTCCGCCCATTTCTTCTTTTTTTTTCGTCATCTTCAATTGGGACTAAATGTCCCCAAACGTTTTATTTCCGTTTTTGTAGGTCTTCTGCCATCGATTTGAGACGAACTAATGATAATGACAAAGGGGGGGGGGGGGGGGGGGGGGCAGTTTCAAGAAAACAGACAGACTATTGATGACGTAGTAAAAGTTTAGACTTGATTGCTTTGATGTATGCCGCGGTGCGCGTGTAGCCGGAACGTCATGTAATGCCGCCAAAGGAAATTGGCATTAATGTGTAGCAAGTGATTCGCAGACTGACAGAGTGTAGTTGTTGGTTTCATGTCTAGAAAAGCCGCCGGTGATCAAACGGGCTTGTGTTGTGGGGTATATGAATACACAATCAACTGTCCAAATCACTTCTAAGCAGCTTCTTATTACTTTAATACTCTCATTACTTAAACTTCCATAAATGATGTTGGCAACATTTACACAGAGTACTACGATTATAGTACGATCATTATCAATAGTACGGTTATACAGTTGTGGCCTCCTCCAACCGGTTGACACGCGTAACCGAACCGTAACCAGATATCCGGACAACCGTCCCAGCACTAAATTTTACAATTACAGTCATAATTTTGACAGAAATGCATATTTTTGAGGCTCAAAATTACCAGCTATGATATTTTTCTAGCATGTAAGATATGTAGGAGCAATCTAGTGCAACTTAAATCCGGTTTTTGGAGATTGATTTCTTGGCCAAATTTCTGGAAATTCGACATCCCCAGATCCTTAATAATACTATTAATAAATATAACGACAATAGGAGATACGTTTATTTCAAACTAAATTTGTAGAGAGTTCACCTAAAACTATAACTTACTGATCTATTAGAAAACTGTGGTAAATATATATTTATTGTGTAGTCGCTATCTTCCAGTTTTTGGGCTTGAAATTGTTTGCATTTGAAGCATTTCATAGTAGAAAAAGAAAACGCGGACGCATAGATTTGGTCTTCCACAGCTGGTCCCATTATTGGGCGACGAAGGAAAATATAAGAACGTTATGAGCCATTTGAGGGCACATTGTCACAACAAGTAGGCCTACGTTCATTTTACCTACATGGTCACAAGTTGTATGGGAGGTCAAATTCACATTTAATAACCACTTCCTTTCAGCAGCAACAAAAATATCTTAACCCTTTAGCATTCAGAGAGCCCCTGAATGCGCTGTCGCATAGAGTCCAGTAATTAGCCCAAGAGAGCCCTGTCGCATAGCATCCGGAGAGCCCAGAGTTTTGCGTCCCCCCCCCCCCCCCCCCCCGTCATAGTTTACAACAAAAATATTGCATTATAACACAACAAATTGCTTTTATTTTTAATGTATATTTTAATGTAAAAAAACTTACCGTACCTTTCGTTTGTTTATTACATTTATATACCTAATAAATATTCACCATGTAGCCTAACAACACAAAAAACATTGATTTAATATCGTGTAAATTTCTGCTTTGTTCTGTTGAAAAACAAATATGTATGGGGCGCCGTTCTTCTATTTATTACCCTATTTAGTGATATCACTAATTCATTTTATGATATCACAAAATCGATTTTGTGAGAATTAGTGATATCACAAATTCGATTTTGTGATATCACATATTCATTTTGTGATATCACTCATTCTGACAACATGACTATTTAGTTACATCACTAATATTATTTTGTGATATCATGAAATATTTTGTGATATCACTAAATCGTGTAAATGAATTTATGATATCACAATTCAATAAAAATCTTCCCAAACGAATGCCTCAATATCTTGGTTTTTTCCCTTCCTTACTGGCCACATATATATACAATTTATTCTAATAAACTTTTCTTTCAGCTCACTGCTATATGTATATTTATAAAAACTGTGCTCTATTTTTCTTTTGTTGCTATTCTACTATTCTCATGTTACTTGTTTGCATTTACCAACAAAAACATCTAAAAAAAATCCAACTCTTAATTTTATCATTCAATGATCCAGTCCCACAATTCAGTCCAATTCCCTTCAATAATCTATCAGTATTACGATCAAATTAAAGCCCTTTGATTAAAGCCCTTTGTAATCAGCACCTCCACTGATTAAACATATCGTTGTGTAAACACGCATGACTAATCCGTCGTAATCCACCCTAGGTGTGAGGGACTTGCTGCATTTACCAGGGACTTGCTGCGTTTACCGGGGACTTGCTGCATATCCAGGGACTTGCTGCGTATAGTAGAACCGCTAAATGCTACTATTTTGTGATATCACATATTCGATTTTTTGATATCATAAAATCATTTAGAGATATCACAAATTCGAATTAGTGATATCACAAAATGATTTTATGATATCACTAAATAGGTAATAAATAGAAGAACGCATTTAGTAAGCATTTAGTGATATCAATAATTCGATTTTATGATATCACAAAATGTTACATAAATAGTAGAATGGCGCGGCAAGCTATGCCATTTCCTATTTATTGATATCACAAAATGAATTAGTGATATCACATATTCAATTTTATGATATCACAAAATGAATACGTGATATCACAAAATAGAATTAGTGATATCGCTAAATGCTACTATTTTGTGATATCACATATTCGATTTTATGATATCATAAAATCAATTTGTGATATCAAGAATTCAAATTTGTGATATCTTAAAATATTTAGTGATATCACAAATTATTGAATTAGTGATAGCACATAATCGAATTAGTGATATCATAAAATGAATTAGTGATATCACTAAATAGGTAATAAATAGAAGAACGGCGCCCCATAAATATGACATACACAATTGACATAAAATACGAAAGAATTTCATTCTGTTATTGAAAAAATAACAAAATATATTTGGTGTCCCCATAAAACATCGAATTGGTATGAAGGGGAATTTATTTTCCGTTATAAGTAGAATTTATTTCTTGTTAAGAGAAATTAAATTCCTCTTTTTAAAGGTAATCGATCAAATCAGACGCTTCTAAATTACTATTAAATTTCTTTGGCTTCGGGTGTAAAAAATATTTGATTCGAGTCGAGGAACCCACCCATCAAAGCTCAGGGTGATCAGATAACGATTTTTGAAGTTTGTTATATCTCAATATGTCAATAATATGTGGCCCAGAAACATGTGGTCAAACGGATGGTCTTGCGGATGAAGATGGATACCGGTAACTCTGAAATCAAGTGGTTAATAAATCGCTATCTGATCACTCTGAGCTTTGATGGATTGATTCCTCGACCCGAATCATATATTTGTTACCTCCGAAACCAAAGAAATAGTAATTTAGGAGCGTCTGGTCGGATTGAGTATACTTTAAAAAGATAAATTCAATTTCTCTTAAGAGGAATTATAAAGCAAACCAAATGTATTTTCCGTTATAAGAAGAATTTATTTTGAGGCAGCTGCTCACTCTTTTTTTTCGTGCACACAATGATCTAGGTTTATAGGTCTTGGTTACATCAGGACAAGTTTATTTGTTTCAGTTTTTCATTTCTCGAAGCTTCTTTCCGAAGGCTACCAGGAAAGAAGTTTTAACAAAGTTTATAGGCTGGACCGTACCCAACTGGAAATTAAAAAAAGCTGGGTGCCCAACTGAACGAAAGGGCGTGACTGACAACGTTTTAATTTATTGTTAATTGTATTAATACCATATGGTATGTTATTTTGTCATTATTATTATTAGTTTCACATTTCTTATCACCAAATAATAAAGAATGATTTAAAACAATGTTTCTGTTATATATGGGGCCGACTTCTCCTGTATTCCCGTCCCATATGCAACATGCCATACCTTAATGACATTAATTAATGTCATCTCTCAACTAAGACCCACATGAGGTCCCATCAGTAATATAAATAAATATCGTGTTTTGCAGTTATGTTTTAAACGCCCTTCTAATTTTCCGTCACCGATTTTTTTTTTTTATAGTGCCTTGATATAACGATCTATGACATAAAATATGATTAAAATACTATAATTCATCACCATTTGGAACGTCTGTCTCAGAAGGTGGCCATAGGGTAATAGAAAATAGCTGAAATCATAAAAACATTTCCCCCATTTCGCTCACAGAATGCAACATAATTCAAACCAAGATAGAGTTATTCCCCTTCCATTGAAAATAATAGAATGCACAACATTACAGCTGACAAGTTGATAATACAATGTTTTGGAGCTTCCTCTTTCAAATGGTACATAATATGGCATATATTTTAATGTGAGCTGGAGGTTCGAAATTTAAGTGGGCCTTTAAACTGTTACAAATGTCATATATGGGCACAAAAGGTCTTTAGTAAAAAAAATTGCATGAGGTTGTAAAAAAAAAAAAAAAAAATGTGCCTGTTGGATCACCCACCCAAGCATACTTTCCTGCAAATTTTTACCCCCTCCCAGTGGTATACTTTTATTGAATAAGGCAGAGATAACACGACTGCATTCTATATGTTAGATCCTGCCCAGTCTTTGTAAACATACACTCAGATTCATACTGACACTATTTTTTATATGTGGGCCTGTACATGTAGTTTACTCCAGGTTGGATCCTGCCATGCAACTCTACTCTGGCTATGCCCGTAGACATCATATTCCAGAAGCTCAAACGGTGGGAACTTTTTGTTGTTGTGACAGGGAAATTTATAACATTGAAAAAAAACAGTGCCTTTAAGTGACTGTGCGATTTTGCTTTGTGTCACTTACAATCATGGAATTTCTCCCAGTAATTAATTCAATATTTATTGTGATATTGGCTCACAAATCACGAAGAAGCCAGCAATCTCGAGCTGGGACCACCCCTACTGTGAAGAAGATTATTGAGGAACAAGTGTTAACAAATATATTCCATGCCTTGTTTGTTCAATGTTATAAAGTTTCCTGTCAGAACGGGTCAAGACATAAAATGTTCCCAGGTTTCGTACTGGTGGAATAATAATATTTCCATGGTTGTAGATAGAGTAGAGATTCATACCATAATCTACTAATATGTATGCAGTCAATGAATGTGAACTATACCATGGGGAGATCGACTGTTGAAGCTATTTCATTAATTTTACTAGTACTAGTATATAGGATAAGCGTGCTGCACTGGACATACTCTCGAAACCAAATTGCATTGAACAAAATGTTGAAATACAACATGTTTTGGGAAATTTTATACTATATTTGACAGTGGTTAGCATTATTTTTTGATAATTAATCAATTCTGATAACTGAAACGTCTTTTGAAGAAATATTGTTGTTGTTGGAATCTGATTTGAGATGATTTATTGGCAAAAGTGCATACATTATACAAAATATCTGATGATTCAGAGACCATCGAATTGGATCTGTACCTTTAAAGCTTGGTGACTAAAAGGACATATTTTCAATCATAAAACAAGCTTCAAACAAGAGGTATGTATCAGATATGCTGTTGTCGAGTTGTGGTTCTTAAGGCATTTAATTTTTTATTGCTTGGTTTACAGATTTCCCTACCCAAAATAACACTGTTTTTCATTAAAAATAAAAGTTTAGGTTTTGGTTTTTGGAAATATTAATCCAGACATATAAAAAAATTAGAAAAAAGCATAAGTTTACTTAAAATTTACAACATCGATTTAACAGCGAAGCCTCGGTGATGTTTATGGTATTGAATGTCAATGCCAACATGACGGACGCTAATATTGGCGATTTATCATGGCTTAAAGAAAAATCCAAATAAAAAAATGTATGTGCCCGTACTTGTTTTAGATGAGGAGATTATTATACAGCAAATATATTGTTTCTTACCGACCCTATTGTTTTGACAATTTCAATTTTTTTTTAAATTACACAGAATTTATTTTTTTTCATCCCACCTCCCCTACCTTTGAGCCAAAGAAATCAGTAAACGAAGTAATAAAAAATAAAAAGCCTAAGGATGTATGTGATGAGTTGAAACCACAAACCCAATGTGGTCATAATTGGAACATGTTGCTTTAAAATATGCCAAAAAACATAAAAAAAATTATAACATTTGTGAAAAAAAATCTAAACTGCAGACAGCTTTACATGTATGGTGACATTATGGTGTAAATAAAAAAAAATCGCTGTGTCTACCATGATACAGATGAAGACACTTTGCAAGTGAAGAAGGTCAACAGTATTGTTGGGAGATGTTTTAAGTAGACACACATTTAAAGATATAAAACAGTTTAATTGTATAAAATAAACAAAATAATTTCAGCATCTTGAATACATAAAACAGCTTTTTGGAATGAGCAATAGGCACAAACAGAATAAACACTATGTCTTAATAGGTAGAGGGGTAATGTCGCAAGAGAAATACTCGACCTTCACCTCAGAATTGGCAGTCACGTTATATTCAACTTATTAACAGGCTTTTTTCAGGTGGTTTCTTGAACACCAAAGTGGGTGGAACATCTATTATATATTTTGGAAGATCTGTGTGTCTGTGTGTGTGTCTGTGTGTGTGTTCGCGATGAACTCGAAAACGGCCCACCCGATTTCGATGAAACTTGGTATGTGAGGGTATTTTCGGCCGGGGACGAACATAGGCATATTAATTTGTCCGTGCGACATGACCTTGACCTTGAAATCGGGTCATTTCAAGGTCAAACGCCCGAATATCACGGGATTTCGATGAAACTTGGTATGTCGTGGTACTTTCTTATGGCGAGTCTCATAAGCATATTCATTTGCCCGTGCAACGTGACCTTGACCTTGAAATCGGGTAACTTCAAGGTCAAATCGCCAATTTTGATGGGATTTCGACGAAATTTGATACGTGGGGTTAGTTTTGTCCACTGATTGTTTTGGACGGGTCCAATCGTGACCCCGACCAGACCTTGGCCTTCAAAATGATCAATTCAAGGTCAAATCGGGTAAAACCGGATGGATTTCGACGTGCACGTTTGTCGGGTACTTTTGTCCGGGCAGTGTTTTTGGACTGGTCAAATCGTGACCCCACTTGACCTTGACCTTCAAAATGGACAATTCAAGGTCAAAGCCCGGACGAAGTCGGGTCACCTTCTAGTCTTGATATATAAGTCAAATTGCACATGTGTGTTGGGTGGAGTCGATTTGAGATTGTAGATGCACGCCCCATGAGAATACCATTGATCGATGTCAAGGACAAGTATAGCTCTTGCGACATTACCCTGCTACTGTGCTCTCAATATATTCTCAGAAATATTCTCATTGAAGATATATGCAGCTGTTTATGGCATGAATGAATCAGACATAAATATATTAAGGTTGCAATTGGTTACCACCAGTAGCTGTTCAGATCTCAAGTACAGGTAAGACATTTGTGGAGATTAATGAGGTTTGATATAAAGATGCCAGAATAGGAAATTATGAAAACTATTGTAGCATGTCTCAGAAAAGCAGTTATAACAATTTTAACCCTTTCATGACGGGAGCTGCGCTGGTGCAGCATTAAATATCATGTGCCAATGCATTCTCTTATATATGGAAGTCTCCCATAGGGAGCCTCGCATATATAATAGAATGCATTGGCTTACAAGGTCAAGGTACAAAAAATATTGTTAGGCCAATGTATTCTCTTATATATGCGAGACTCCCTATGGGAGACTCGCATATATAAGAGAATGCATTGGCACAGGGTTTTCGGAAAATTGCAGGAAGCTCCAGTCGTGGAAGGGTTAATTGACCTGTATGTAAGCTGATGTTGAGGTGAAGAACCTATATCTGCTTGTTTTACAATTTGCTGCTCGTTCACCAAATACACATGGAAATGACTGGGTATTCCGATTTCCAAATACCGGATGGCAGCATGCCATATACTAATGACAACAGTGTAGAGAAACTCACTTTGTTCCTAACAGTATTAATTTAGCCAGACAAGTGACATCAATTATTTTTACAATATCAGACAAATTCATTTAATATTGCCAATTATTTGAGTCGTTTCCAATGAAAAGGCTGAAAAGAGCTGAACAAGCGTTCCATGAAAAAGCGTACGGCAAAGAGGTCAATCGTACAAATAAGATTTACATGTAGTCTATACAATGCTCACCCTTTCATGACGGGAGCCGGTTGGTGCACCATTAAAGATCCTGTGCCAGTGCATTCTCTTATATATGCAAGTGTCTCATAGGAGCCTCGCATATTTTAGAGAATGCACTGGCATACAAGGTCAAGGTAAATATTGTTTGGCCAATGTATTCTCTTATATAGACGAAGCTCCCCATGGGAGACTTGCATATATAAGAGAATGTATTGTCACAGGGTTTTCGCAAAATTTCAGGAAGCTCCAGTCATGGAAGGTTTAAGGTCAAAAGAAAAATGTCCTTTGTTTCCGCTAAAAGGATGAAAAAAATTAGGGTTGGTAGGCAAGTAAAACTTAGATTGCATAAAGAGTAATTATTCTGAGGAAGAAACATAGGTATGGAAAAACATTTTCAGCACTCTAAACTGTTTTGTTTTATTTGGTCATAAACAGGAAAATCTAACATAAAGTTCCAAAAAGGGGTCATTCCACTAATATATAATACAATAGATAAAGTTAATCGCTGGTCAATTAGCAACCCACTAGAGATAATTTTAAGCCCTGAGGTTATATGAAACTACCATTAAAGTTTATGTGTCTGACAAAATTCAAAAGAAGCACATGTTCTGGCTTTAAACTTTCGGAATCCGTTCCTGAGTTGTACTTTTTATTGTGACATTTGATATCTCGCGAGATCTAAATGAAATCGAAAGTAGTTTACAGAACTTTTAATATTGATGTACGTACTCCGGTAGCTTACGATATTTTCTCTATAAATGAGACAATAAAAGTAAAAACTACACAGTAAATGTTTTTCTTAAGAATACTTGCTAATTTGCCATCAAACTACATGTTTATGTGTGATAGCTGATCATATATATTTTATTTTTGTTGTCAAATTTATGAAATTGCAAAAGGAATCTGAAGGAATAATTTTTTTTTAATCTCCCGGATGATGACCACAATCTCAAAGAAAATCGTGACCAATATCCCGGAAAATATTTTGTGAGGTTAACAGGTCTGGTCCTACCTGGTAAGTGGCCCATCATTTAAAAAGGCAGGTTTTTTTGAAGTGTGCAAAACAAAAGCTGCCATTAAATTTCATGTTCTAAGTGTAAGTTCTTTATGTATACTATAAGAACAATAAGGAACTCAGGTTGCGAGATCTCTATAAAATGTATAGACTATGAAGTTTAAAGTAGGGTCGGCTGGGTTATTGGAAATAAAGGTATTTTTTTATGCCTAAAATAACATGCAACATAAGCACTTTTTAATCACATCTGTCTTTGATAAATTTTGACAACTGCAATGTCAGAGAACAATTGGGAATGATTCGACAGCCATGCTCTCAATGGAACACTCATTGTTGCCACGCCTTATTCGGAAGTAACCGTCCTCTCCCCATTTTGCACTCCAACTGTTCTTCACAGTCCAGAATTTCTCGCCATTCTCTTCTCCATATCCAACAACCAGTACAGCATGATTTGTCAATCTGAATGGGCTGAATCCTGATTTTGGGAGATCGTACGCATGATGGTAGATGCCACTTTTATAATGAAGAAAATCATCATAGACTTCGAATCCCACAGCAATAGGTCCATTATTAACCAATGCTTGTCTCATCAATGGCTCGTTGCACCTATAATGAAAAACAAATAATACATGGGCATGAATTTTGATGAACCAGGGTACCTTAATGTATGTGGATTGCTAAACTGCGTTTATCCGGATTAGAACCAGCTTTGCCATCGCCAGACAGCCTATGTTGACCTGATGGGAGTAAGGCATTATGAACATTAACAACTGAGCCTGCCAGATATTAATGACAAATTCCCTATAAAATACATACTAGCCACCGTTTATCATCAGCGAGATATCTGCACTTTGATCGCAGATAGAAATGCCATTTACAAGAAATTAGCCTTCAAGAATCAACCCTATAATCACGGTCCCGAATTAACCCAATTACATTCTCGCCAAAAAGTGACAGGACACATGCATTTATACCTCGATTAACACATTTTTAATGACAATTTCAATTCCAAGTCTCAGGATCACTATTTATAGTGGCAACTGAATTTGCGTACAAATCTTTATTTGTCTGACAGACTCGGAACTTGTTTAATGGTCATGTTCACATTTTTCGTTAAAATGTTTATTGACTTTTAGTTAAATATATCATACATTGTAATATCATTGACAAATTTCTAAGTAAAATTATAGCGAAAATTTTAAATTTCGTCTTGTTATTCTTTAAATACTGAGGTTTAAGACAGATATTCCCCGAGCTGTCGGGCATTCGTCCAAATAATCACCTCGGCTTTACCTCGGTGAATTATTTTTCTGAATGCCCGACAGCTCGGGGAATATCCTATACATAAAGGACACTTCATGAAATTATACAGTACAGTAATGCCCTAAATAATCGACTCCTTAACCACAGCAGAATTATGGGTAATTTTTCAGGATTTAGTCGGAAATATGGCATGTTGTCATTCATCGGAAAGCTCTCACTGAGAGCTTTCCGATGAATGGCAACAAGCCATATTTCCGACTAAATCCTGAAAAATTACCAATAATTCTGATGTGGTTAAGGAGTCGATTATTTAGAGCATTACTGTATGTAGTTTGCAATCTGATTGCATATAATTTTCAATTATGTTTCTCATTGCAGAATTCAACTTACGCTCCATAGTAACCTCCAACATATCTATATTTTGTAGAATACTGTCGCCCGCATGTCTTTTTTGTGTGACATTTGCCATCTGTTCCCTTATAAGGATTGCAGGTTTCATTTACCAGTCCAAAGTCTTCTGCATATTTTCCACCAATCAGGTATGGGAATCCACCAGCACATCCTATTAAAAGAGAGGATATTAACTGATATAACAGGATACTCCCCACTGTGCAATTGAGCTACATTAAGTGTAGACATATTAACATACATGTTTTTCAAAAAAAAAAACCAGGTGGGACTAAGGTATACCCCCCGTATTGAACATTTTCTAAGTCGAAAAAGGGGCATAACTCCACAAAAAAAGTCTGACAGACCTCATAATCGCAGGTGCACAGGTTCCCACGGTACTAAATATCTGTGCCAAGTTTTAAAAGAATTGACCAAAAAAATGTAGGAATAAAAGCTCAGACAAAGGTATTCCCCTGTATTGAACATTTTCTAAGTCGAAAAGGGGGATAACTCCACAAAAAAGTCGGACAGACCTCATAATCGCAGGTTCACAGGTTTCCATGCCCAAAAAATGTAGGAATAAAAGCTGGGACAAAATTGCATCCATGGACAGATGGACGGACGGAGGGGCGACGGACGAGCTGATTCCAGTATACCCCCCCCCCCCCCCCACAACTAAATACACAAGGAATACTAGCTTGGACAAAAATATGCATGTTGTGAAAACATTTGTAAGTCGAAAAGGGGGATAACTCCACTAGCAAAAGTATGATTGAGCTGATAATCGCAGGTGCACATTTGGGCAGTGGTATATATCTGTGCTAAGTTTTTAAAAAATTGACTAGAAAATGTTGGAATCCAAGCTCGGACAAAATAAAACATGATGCGAAAAATTTCTAAATAAAAAAGGTGATTGACTCCACTAATAAAATTGGACAGACCTCATAATCGCAGGTGCACAGGTTCCCATGGTACTAAATTTCTGCCAAGTTAACAAAAAATGACCGAAAATTGTAGTAATACAAGCTCAGACAAAATTGTGTCAATGGATGGACAAGCTGATTTCAATATACCCACTTCCCATAACTTCGTAAGGGGGTATAACAAGTCTGGAACCCCCTGAATTTAACTATTTAGTTATATTATATCTCACGTGACTTTCTCGCATTCTGATTGGCTACACACTGCTATACTATTTTACGATAGTACCCCAGTAGGATTCCTACATGCCTACTATTCTTTTTCTATTTATAGTAACAAACTCATTTCGCAAAATCGGGTTTCCGCCTTGAAAATATGGGACCAATCTTAAAGTATAACTTGTACGATAATTATTGCAATGTTGGTATATCATTAGATTTATTGGCGTATTGTAATGATCTTACAAATGCCCGATCATTGCTATCCAGTGTATTTAATAGTTTGTCCGTTTAGTTGGCAAGCGGCCAGTCCTAATTTTGTAATGCCAGTTGACGTTATTTCCGTTCTAGTCGAAGTTAAGCAAGTTAACTTCTAAAATTTCGCCAAAATATCTTTGCTAATGACATATTTATAGAAATAAATGCATGAATCACGAAGAGATGCTGTTAGATGTAACTAATAACCCCCGCCATCGTCAAAAGATTGCCGTAAATTGTAAAATCTGAGACCGATTTCCAAAATTCACGGTAAATAAAATTGTGACAAATCAGACAGAGAAATTGTGTGAGAATTGCCACCAATGCCAACAAATGTTCGATATAATATAATAAATAATGAATGTCTTGTCGTTGACTATGCCAAAATAGTGGTCCTCGAGGAGGAATAGTCCACTCGCCTGTGGCTCGTGACTATTCCTCCTCGAGGACCACTATTTTGGCATAGTCAACTCCGGATCCAAGCCATTCATTATCTATATACATGTAATATAAAATATATATATATTCAAACAGGATGTATGAGGCAAAGTCTCAGTATGATGTGTTCATTTCTTCTTAATTGTGTGAGGAACTGATCATTTCTTAATGAATGGCCATGTTATGATCACATTGAGATGTCACACAACTCAGATAAAGTTTGAAAATTGGTCCCAGTTTTTGCCTATGTCAGGGTTTGAACCCATAAACATTTCACCTAACCCAGAATTCAACTTTAGAACCACCTTCACTATAGGGGGACATCCTAAAAAGTTAGTTTTTTCACTGAGAGTTGAGCTATGCACGAGTCTAAACATAGGTCTGAAATGTGACACAGAATCGATTGACATTGCTAAATCCATGATTTCTCCATTTTCGTTTGTTCAGAAGCATGTTGGCTGAAACTATTTAATCCATAACAATAAGCCATGAAAGATGAAAGATTAGCTTGAGGCTTTTAAATTGAATTTTAGAGGTACATCTCACCTTGCGAGTATTCGCTGCATTCAACAATATCCTGTGGAGCAAAGACGGGAGTGTGTGTGTTGTTTGTCATAATCCTAATCCGGGCTTCATTCATCGCGAGAGATGAAAAAGCATAACAACTGCCACAGCTCTCTGCAAAAGTAGAAAGCAAGTCAAAACAGTAAATATTGGTATATATGCAGAAACATCAAAATGCCAACAATGTCATAGTTGGGGATCTATATCCTCAATTGGATGCAGGACATTTGATACCCAAGCCAACTGATGCCCACAAAAAAAGCCAATTAATACCAAACTTTGAGCTTCTGCTTGAGTCAAATGCTACCATTCTATATCATATTAACACTAATGAAATAATTTATTCATGTGCTAAAGTGATTATATGGCTGTACCAAAAACACAGAACAAACGAACGTGAGTCGTAATATGCTGCAAATTGATTGTATGTATATTATACCAGATATTTTGAAATAAAATCAATATTAATTGATAGATGTGTTTCCAGACAGGGATCTTTGATTTATATTTATTATTTTATACCCAGGAAACTATATAAAACCTGCAATAGGAATAGAAGTTTTATGACCTGCCATAAATATATAAATATAACTCCATCCCAAGTTAAGCTCAATTCTCAGTTAGAACCTGAGGTCAGTTCAAATGTTACAGATGAAGTTTCCATATCTTCATTAGTAAAACTATATACACACAACCTTTACTATGGTATCAATATTTGGGATTTGAAATTAATGGTATATGTGATGGCCATTATTAATGATTTAGTATATTGCCTATATGTGACCCGCCATATCAAATCCAGTCGGAAGTCGGGATTTTTTTACCCTGTGCCAATGCATTCTCTTATATATGCGAGTCGACCATAGGTCGCCTCGCATATATAAGAGAATGCATTGGCCTAACAATTTTTTACAATTTTAATAATTTGTTCTTGTATTCTTTAACAATTTTATAATTTCACCCATACAGAGCCCCAGACAAACATGAGCAGACGACTCTCTTCTATGTGCTTCTATATATGTGTGGGGGTCCCTGCAGGGTAATGGATGTTTTTTTATTTTATGTCCTAAAAATTGTAAGAAACATTTATTTAAAAACATGATAAAAAATTGTTAGGCCAATGCATTCTCTTATATATGCGAGGCGACCTATGGTCGACTCGCATATATAAGAGAATGCATTGGCACAGGGTAAAAAAAATCCCCACTTCCAACTGGATTTGATATGGCGGGTCACATATTTGGTGTCTTTGCTGAAAAGGGATTCCAATAATTATCTTAAATATAAATACATGACACCTCGCCAAAATAATTTGACATAAATCATAAATACAAATATCTGCCCCCTCATAATTTTGATAAAGAAATTCCCTGAGTAACAAACTATTCTGTTTATCTGGCATGTGTACTGTACTGCTATGAGAGGTGATGGATTGCTATACCTTGATTTCGAACAGGTGACACGTAATTCACTCCATCAACTTTCCTCCAATCAAAATCGTCAGGAAGATTCATGGCAAGCTTGGCATGAGCATATGTTACTGGTGTAGAATCTGGTCTTCTGTCAAAAAGATGTTCAACGTAGATTATGATAACAGGGATTTGAATTCATGTCATTTAGTGGATTAACAATGGAAACCGAATTGCATTTAAATTAAGCCTTTCTATACTAAAGCATCAGTAGTTATCCCAAAGTAAATGTTCAGATAATAAGTTCTAAACTTAAGTTGAACTTATTATCTAAACATTTCCCTCAATAGATAGGGCTCCTTCTGCATATTTATTTATCTGTCGTCTGCTTTTACCACCTCAACATCTCTCCAAATGAATAATAGACCATTTTCAACTTACTGGGAGAAACCATTTGGCATATAAAGGGTTAAATGTGTAACAACCAAACCAGAATAAATGGCTGCTTGGCTTTGGTCCCCCAAAAAGTGTCTTTTGCAGTTTCTAATTTCATGCAAATGACATTTTAATAGTCAGAATCAGACAAGGCATTAAAGAGAAGACATTTAAGAATTATGCACCCCTTTTTGTATAATGTCTTAAGAGGTGTGACTTAAAGTTACACGCTCACTTCTATTTGTACTTAATTTATTAAATAACGCTATTTTTTGTTTTAGACTTTAATATTTTTTGCACATTTATCCACTGCGAGTGCCTTCGTTCCTTTTAAAGTTTCACAGAGATCTAATCACACCAACTCACTGAGCAATATACGACTTCTCTCCACCAACCATTCTAATCATATCTTCAATAGGTTGACTTTCAAACTGTTTATATGCTGAAGCCTTCCATGATGTTTGTGCAGCGTTAATGCCATCAATGAATTCCATATTGTTGATGAAGGTCACCTTTCTATGATAACTGCAATAAGAAATTGAGAATTTAATTTAATGTTTCCCTGACACAAAATTCAAATAAGAACCAGGATACATTCCACATACAAAAATTTCATTCTATTCAGTTCAGACTTATTAAAGTTCTCATCCGGAAATGAAAATAGAGTGCAAATTCCAACAAATAGGGCCATAACTCAGGTGAAAATTGGCGGAAGGAACACAAATTCAAACTTGATTTGTATTTTGGGCCAGTAAACCCACATACCAAATTCCATTCCATTCAGTTGAGACTATCTAATGTTATCATCTGGAAACCAAAGTGAACGGATGGATGAACAGACAGACGAATGGATGGACAGACCGTCACCAATAACATAATATGTCGCATTTTTAAAAAATGAGCATATAAAATTAAATCCTGATTTTTGCCCATGTCAGGGAACGAACCCACGAATTGACAGGTTGAAACATCCTCAAAATTTTAATATGACAGGATGAAATGCTTTTACACATGCCATTGTGACAGGCTCTAATTTAGTTAATAATCACAGAAATGCCAAAAGCAACCATTAATCTATGGATACATTTATGATTAATCTAGGTATCTGAAGTAATACGAGAATAGCAAAGTACAAAGTCAGGCCTTATGGAAATTGAATTTGTCAATGATTCAGTTTTATATTATACAGGAATGAGTTAATTCTCTGTGAAGAAAGATGACACATTATAGCACATTGAGTATTTACTGTGACATGTTGTTGATGAACAGAAGGTATGAGCTGACAGGCTGAAATTTCAAGGCTGGTCCAGACTGTGATGATGGTATCCATGACCTAACAAGCCTGGCTACGGGGAAATCCTTAGAACCTTTCACTGATAGTTGAGCTGCATATTTCATTCGCTTAGATAATAGACCCATTTGTTATATTCATATTCTTCTTAAGTTGACAAGAGTGTAACACAAACCAAAAACCTAAAGGTCGCAGATAAAAGATGGCTCTGATCGAGTTTTTTTTACCCATAAGAGTGAATCTGTCCAACCGAGAATCACTAACATGTTGCAAAAGATTGATATACCAAATATGAATGAAATTGGTTGACATCTGTTCGTTATCGCGCTACTGGACATAAAATTGCAAAAATAGAAACAAGTGGTATAACTCTGGTTAGAAAGTCAGGCGGTCCTGATTTTGAGCTGTGTGCAGCTGTTGCATGTGACAATAAACTGACGTACCAAAAATTGTCAGAATCCATCAGAAAACGGCTATGTGATATAGGTTTGGGGCCGCCAACTGTCCCTTGTCAAACCATAAGTCAACTTTTATAAACTCGACTAAATAGTTCCCAACTCTGGGTTTTCATTTACATGTATATTATTATGTCAGGACGATCTGGTCAGTTCTGGCACTAAAAAAGTTAATCACCACCTTAACCCTTCTTTAACCCTTTACCCAACAGAAGGGCCCTGTGCCAATGCATTCTCTTATATATGCGAGTCGACCATAGGTCGCCTCGCATATATAAGAGAATGCATTGGCTTAACACATTAAAAATTATAAAATTGTTAAAGAATGTAAGAAAAATTGGTAAAAAAAGTTGTTTTTTTAGGCCAATGCATTCTCTTATATATGCGAGGCGACCTATGGTCGACTCGCATATATAAGAGAATGCATTGGCACAGGGCATAACTGTAACTATCACAATGTGGTCAAGGAGCCGGTTCCAATGATATCCATATGTGTATGGTTCTATTGAGACAGACCGAAGATATTTTAGGCTGTTGAAGCTTTATTTGGCCGGTTTTGGCCGGTTTGTTGGGTAAAGGGTTAATAAATACACATGGACTAGTAGTTCCATCAGAATCTGTTCAGATAGTAAATTCAACAGGCCGTTTCTTGGAACTTATTATACTAACATTTGCCACCGATGAATAGATATATGCTTGTCTGGTTCTTGTCTACTTAAATTTACCAGAACATCCCTCCAGATGAATAATAGAACATTCTAATATATACTTTTAAAACATATGGGAGAATCCATTAAGTAAGAAAGGGTTAAATATGCTTAACATACATCTCCTTTGGTATCTGTGGCAAGAAGTGGTATTTTGCTGGCACTGTAGTGACTTTTTCTCCAACAAAGCAGCCCCATTGTTCTCCATTACTGTCATGAGACCAGCCAGGTAGAGTCTGTCCGCAATGACTGACCACCTTTTTATCCTCTTGAGTGTAGTTTGAAAAAGCAAAATGCTTTCTGTTGTTGATGACGACCTCAAAACCCTGAAAATGTATAAATATAAATATATTTCTAAAAAGATACAATAGGTTAACCCTTCCATATTTATAAATGAATTCTCCCATTTAGTTATAGAAGTATACATGGGAATGGTCTATTCTTCATCTGGAGAGATGTTCAGGATATGTAAGTGCAGAAGGATTCTTATTCATTGGTGGGAAATGTTCAGATGATAATTAGTTCAACAAATGGCCATGGCCATTTCTTGAACTTATTATCTGAACATTTCAGAAGGAAACTACTTGTCATTGAGTATTTAGTATAGAAAGGGTTAACATATTGTTTAGTTTGTGCTATTGCCGTTATCAATATATTTATAAAAAATATTTTACACAGATCTCTTCTAAAGACTACAAAAGCCCATTGAAACAGGGGGGGGGGGGGGGGGGGGGGGGTTATAATATAAGAATTTAAATTGGTCATAATATTGTACTACTTTAATGGACTACATGTAGATAGACCTGCAAGTTGAGCAGATAAAAAGCATTAAAGCCCACTTAAATTTCGAATCACCAGATCACATTATATACAACATGTCCCATATTATATACCATTTGAAAGAGGAAGCTCCAAAACATTGTATTATCAACTGTTCCGGTCGAATAAACTGGGAACAGAGTTTTTATCGAGGTACAGAGGTGTGTTCTGTGCTTAATTTTGATACAGACTGTACTGTAAAGACTATTATTCTCAATGGAAGGGGAAAAACTCTATCTCTTAGTTTGAATTCTGATGCATTCTGGGTTGACAGCAGGGGAAGTCTTTGAATGAATCTGAGAATCTCTATCACTTGGTGGACACTCCTAGGCCACAGCTGTTCTGGTGGAATATATATTTTTTGGTTCCTCTTCCAAAATGGTATTTAATATGGAATAATTTTGTGTATATTGTTATCTGGGCATTCGAGAATTAAGTAGTCCTTAAATCTAGATTGTCCATTCAAGAGTTTGTTTTTAATTCTGTTTCTATATCTTGATGTATTGCTGCTTGTTCTAGAGCCCGAAGCCGCCATCACACGCCGCCGCTGCCAGCCATATTGACCACAAGCCGCCGCCAGCCATATTATCTCAAACACCAGCCACATAAACAAATCTCCGCCGCCGGAATTGTAAAACGGCTGAGCCGTGTGCATGGGCTTATATGTCAAGCTCAACTGCACTGTGAATAGCAAAGAACTAAACCACATTGTCTAATATTGGCATACATGCATGGACACGCCATGGTTGTTATATTATCAGAACACCGGTCCCTTAATGTGGAATAGACTATCCCAATGCATGCTTTCATACAACTGAATGGGTGCATCCATTCGGTATTGCAAGGGTTAAAGTATAAATTGTTTATATCGACACGACCCAGTCTCAGACATCGCTGGCATTTGTCAATATATGCACATAACCTGTAGGGCCAAAATTAATAAATTGTTTGTTTGTCCACACCCCTACCCAAAAAATTTCAGGTGGGTAGGTAGGTTTTTTTTTTTTTTTGCAAGGTGGAATGGCATATTAAGGGTCCCCTCCACGGTGCAGGCCGAGGGTATCAATATTAATAAATAGTCAGGGATTAATTTGGAAATATTAACACAACAATAAATAATTATGCTGTTCAGTCACAGTTGCTGGAGTTTCTGACCGAAAATGAGCTTCTCAGACAACATACCACTACTGAAGAAAAAAAAAAAAAATTCTCAATCTCAATAAAAGAATTTCCAGTCGGCCGTTAAAATCGAGTCGGTCGGGGCGAGGACAAACAAATACGTTTTTAATTATGGCCTAGAAGAGAATAGAAAATAGTTTGAAATATTATATATAATTACTATCGGATTCATCATGCAATGATGCAAGTGATGATAGTAGTCTGAAGTCGACCGACAGAAGTCCCAATGTAACTTATACCGATTAGATGGGAAACTACATAGTATATCTATGCAGGACTGAGCAGACTAAGCTAGTTAACCAGCCACGAAATCGGTTGAGCCAGCTGCGAAAACTATTTGTCGTGGCTCGGGGTCTAGATTGCTCCCTGCTAAGCCCATTCATGTTTGCCATGTCCAAAACCTCTCTCACATCAAGCAGTTACATTTGATAGCCAAAATAAATACAAATGCATAGATTGCAATGCAATTTACTGCAATATGAAGCATCTGTCATGTCCATGAAAATAATACTTCCATCAAAATTAAATTTTCAGGGTAAAACAAATGCAAATATAGTACTGCCTGCTGGTACATAAATATTACTTGATTATAGATTATGGTCCAAAATCCGAGATTGCCATAGTGGTCTTCAGCAAGATCTGGGTAATGAAGAGTGACAGAGAGGCTGGATGTAAATGGTCCTGAAATTAACAGATCATAGAAGTATAATTGCTAGCTTCATATTAGTGCTTGAAGGTGCACAGTATATAAAGGGTGTGTGATAAGCAAAACACTCCACACTGTGGAAGAGTGGTTCATGGTGACCCATTGACAACACCGGTATCTTGAGTGGCGAGGATTAGCGAGCGCTATGGTGTAATCAACATGGTCAAGCCTGAGTATATGGTGCCTGTCATTTACAGAATGAGCCCCCTCCCCCGAGGGTGAATTTAGTGGCTAGCATCACTAAATTCACCCTCTGGAGACCTCATTCTGCTTAGGCCTCATCTTCTCTGGAAAGTTTCTTTATATATCAAATTTCTATAGAAACTTCTTCACATAGATTTTATTTCTTTTTTAGTTTAGTTTCTCTATATCCCCAAATTTGTAGACGACACATTGAATAATCAAGGTTCCCAATGGGTGTACATCATAATATTCACCATTTGGGAACTTCAATCTGAGTCTATGTCTCCCATAACAGATGAGGCCATGCAGAATCAGGTCCCCAGAGGGTGAATTTGGTGATGCTAGCCCACTATGAGAGATAGCATCACTAAATTCACCCTCTGGGGACCTCATTCTGCAAATGACAGGCACACTACTCTTAGTGAGCGCTGCGGTGTAATCAACATGGTGGTGGCAGTTTTATCCAAACCTCACTACAAATATCTACAAAACAATGCAACACACCATGGATCACTGGTAGTCTCCATGAACCATTTATATATGCAACAGGAATCGCATTGCATACAGTAATGCCCTAAATAATCGACTCCTTAACCACAGCAGAATTATGGGAAACTTTTCAGAATTTAGTCGGAAAGGCTTGTTGCCATTCATCGGAAAGCTCTCACTGAGATTGCCATAGTGGTCTTCAGCATCATATATAAATAATCGACTGCTTAACCACAGCAGAATTATGGGCAACTTTTCAGGATTTAGTCAGGGGGGGGGTGAAATTTTTTTTTCCGGTACGTATCCCGGGGTGGTCAAAGCCACCAACAAGCAATTTTTTCCGCAACTAAAAAAAAATATTCCTGCTTGTTTTTTAGTGTTTTGGCAATGAGTTGGGCTTCAAAACCACTTTGAATGAGAGAAATAATGTAATTCTAACTGGTAAACTGACTGCAGGCAGTTATCGTGTTGTATTTTGTTGCAAATTTTGAAATCCAAGATGGCCGCTGGCAGCCATGTTTTTTTGGCCGAATGACCTCAAAATGACTCATTCCTATTTCGTGTCCATGTTAACATCCATGATAAATAGTATGCACAGAAATTCATATACAGCTGTTTACAGTGAATTTCCCCCCGCAAATCTCTGTTTTAGTGTTAAAAGGGGGTTGGGTGTCAAAAAATGGTCGGAAAAAACTGCCGAAAACGGAAAAAAATTTGGCGGTGGGGGTGGGTGGGTACAAAAAATGATCGAAACAGTGTGATCGAAAGGGAAAAAATGCCATACGTGCCTGAAATATTTTTCCGACCCCCCCTGATTTAGTTGGAAATATGGCTTGTTGCCATTCATCAAATTTTTTGTATGTTAAATTTTTTTATTATTTTTTGTAGTTATGTCCCTGGTTCCACCCCTATTTGACCCAGTGACCCCATTTGAACAAATCTGAACCCCAGTCATTCAAGGACCCTCCATACCAAATATAAGCTAAATCGGCCCAATGGTTCTAGACAAGAAGTCGTTATAAGAATTACCAAGGAGGAATATAGTTATGGCCCTGGTTTCGCAACTAATTGACCTGGTGACCTCATTTGAACAAATCTGAATGTGAGTCACCTAGGGAACATCCACATCAGATATGAACCCATTTGGTCTTATGGTTCCGAAGAAGATGTTTACAGAATTGTTGACGGACAGATGGACGGACGACGGATGAAGAGTGATGACTATAGATCCACCGGAGACTTCGTCTCAGGTGAGCTAAAAAGCTCTTAATTCATGTCTCTAACCATAGTGGGCATATCCCTTATTGTGTGAACTTATTATCTATATATATATAACCCGTCGTCTGTGTGTCTGTCTGTGTGTGTATAACTCGGTCACGCTTTTGGTGCACTTATAACTTTTCAACCATTCATTAAATGTAGCCCAAATTTGGACCACGGCCTATATTGTGTCGTAACAGGTGACTCACAAAATTTCACGCCGATTGGTCAAAGCAAACCTGAGATCTAACATGGTCCCCAAATGCAGTATTTGCACCCAAGTAGACACTATTTCTTATGACGTTTGTCGAAATGACGTCATGTGACGTCGTACACAAACCCACACTTGCGTTGCTATTGTATTGACGAAATTTCCATGCGCTCTACCAAAGCGTTGTTGAAAATGGGCGCTATAAATTAATTGTCAAATCAGGTTGAGTGTGAATATAATTAATGCATGCTGCTTTTGCCGTGGAAGTGAATTGGGTGTAGAGTCGAGACTAGAATGTTCTATACCATCATTGGAAATTGGTACTAAATGGTCTTATAATATGCCACTTCAGTGTGAATATAAGTAATAGATTGTGTCTTTGTTATGAAAGTTGTGCATTGTGTGTGGAATCGAAGAAGTACATATACGGAAGACGGCAAATTGATAAATAACGTTTTATACAATATAAAATTAGGCGCAAAGTGGGCAAATGGGCCGCAGTGCAAGGGCTCATATATAGCGCACAAAGGGGCTGCATGCCCCTCCACCGCTGAATAAATACTCCCAAATGGAGACTATTTCAGTTAGTAAATACAGTAATAAAATAACATGTTGATTTTGTTGCGTTCCAAATGTGCATGCATATATGTGGGGTAGGGTGGGGTACAAAATACAGTTTTAGTTCAATAAAGTGTTCCCACGTGCCTCCGGTGAAAGAGAAGTATGATCAATCCATTGCCAATATAGAAATGATAATGTGTTCATGGCCGCGGATACCAGAAAGTAACGAAGAACATTTATATACCCGTCATTTTGACCACAGTCCTAGGAATCACTGTCCATGTATATAATATTCAACTTGATTAAAATATAATAAATAAATATATTACCTCTACTATATAGATATAACTTATTTATATTAATATAATAACATAATATAATATATTGATTTAATATTATTAAATAATATGTTATTCAACTAACTGACGGGCAAATCCCTAGTATATACATAATTCTTGTTATTTAACACATTTGAGATTTATTAAGGACTTTGCTAACCCAATTTTCCCCAAATTTAATGGAGTCCAAAATAAAGGTTTATGTTCACTTTTATTAGTAATCACAGTAACCAAACCCAGCCCTCATAATTGGCTACGGCAATCGGCAATGCCGAAGCCATTTGCTGAAGCAAACTGGGCCACGGTAAAGGGTTGCCGTAGCAGATTGCCGAAGCCAAACAATCTGAATTAAAAGGGCTGCCAAACCCATGGATGCAACATTTTAAGAGTATAATTCATGGTAGATTATGTTAGAAATTCAAAATATGAAATTTATAGAAGTTTTGAAAATCTATTTTTTCCAACCCAAATTCAACAAACACAAATATCATATCTAAGAAAAAGATATGGGTATGTGTACTGAACACTGTGAAGAATGATGAACAATAAAGATATACTAGCTCACATTTCTTCAGTTTTATTAAGATTTTTGGCTTGGAAGCAGTTGTTTATAAATGGTAGATTTTATTGCTCAGAAAAGCTATTTGGGAACTGAATTTGATGGGTCAAGTTAATGTTCACTCAAGCCAGTTGGGATCATGACCAGCATGTGCTGATCCATGAGAAAAATATATCCTGATTCAGGCTGATTGATGACCTAGTTTCTGGGCTATTGGGTACCCTCAGATTGGGGATAACATAGTTCTTTTGTCAAGAGATTCACAACACACCACTGTCCTGGTAGTGTCCACCGATATTAACACTTAACTGTCACCTCACTACACAACCGGTGTCAGGCAAGTTACTCAGTTATTTGTAAACAATTGGTTCTTAGTAATTTTATCAAAGAATGTTTGATAAATATGAATATTATTTTATTGTTCATCATTCTTTGCAGTGTTCAGTACACATTGCCATATTTTTTTCTTTGATATGGACTTTGTGTTTATTGATTTTGGGTTCGAAAAAATAGATTTTAAAAACCTCTATAAACTTCACATTTAGTATTTCTAACATATTCCACAATGAATTATGCTCTTAAAATGTTTCATTCATGGGATATTGGTTACTGTGATTACTAATAAAATTGAACATAAATTAATTAAACCTTTATTTTGACTCCATCAAAATTGGGGGAAATTGGGTTAGCAAAAAGTGGTATACGTCCTTTTAGTAGCCCACCGACGATAAGCAAGTTTTACCTGGATGAGAGCAGTCTATAGATTTGTCATGAATCAAGGAAGTAAAATTACTAAAAAGGAATCTCCATTTTCCCTGTATGTCATCATATGTGCAATTTGCGGGCGTATCTCCCTGTATTGATGTAACAAGACCCAACAAAACTGAAGATAATATAAGTATGTCCATCATTAAAACTATCAGTTTACTGTCTAAAGAAATGTATTATATGTATTATGAAACTACTAAAAAAAACATTCTCGAAAACTCAACAAACACAGACACGAAAATTTGTAAAGAACATGACAGTCACGTGTTTCGACACGTGACTACTTTTAGGTGGCCTTGAACTTTAACGTGATTACTTATCATGTGACTTTCTGTCTGTGCGTCCGCAAAAAAGCAGGAAGCGTTGTCAGAAAGAAATTTATTTTCCACTTTGTCGTTTCACATATATTGCTCACAATGTTGGCGGTATTTCAAAGAATACTCGACTGGTTCAAGAGTCTATTTTGGAAAGAAGAAATGGAGCTCACTCTAGTTGGCCTACAATATTCTGGGAAAACGACATTTGTGAATGTTATCGCGGTGAGTATTCCGACTTTCGTGGGTTTTTTTTTTCTTTCTTTCCGATGGCAATCAAATTATCAATCTCCCTTACTCATCGATACGTCACCATCATCATCAAACGTAATAATACTAGGTTGAACATAATTTACCAATGGAATGGGGTCATACTTTATGTGAATTTGACAATTAGACATTTTATGGTTTTTAATTCAATGTCACTATGTGATCTGCTCCACTCCAGTCAGACTTTCATTTGACAGTTGAGTTGGGTCATTTAATATCCCCAAACCAAACTGGCCAATGTGAATGTATTATGGGATCCGGGCCCACTCGCCCCAGGGCCAGCTCGCCCCAGGGCCAGCTCGCCCCAGGCCGTTTTTGGGGCGAGCTGGCCCACCTTTCAGGGGCGAGCTGGCCCGGGTATTACATTTGTATTAAAGTTGTAAATAAGTTAATATATATTGATATATTATAATTTCTTAAGTTCAGATTATGATATATTTCAGAGTTATGTCCATAAATTTTGACATTTAGATTACTTTAGGCACGTTTGTTAGCAAAGATAATAGCCATGCAGTATATCACACTAGTTGGTTTGAACGACGAACCGGCGAATTCATAAATAACAATAATGAACTGTTTTCACAATCTGGATATTAAAGTTTCTCTTTTTCTCTGAGTTCATCTCACTATCTCTGGAGTTTGGGAACCCCTTTGAAGCCGTTATTGTCCCCATTCATATCCTATCAAAACAATAGAAGCAGGTTGTTTACACAGTAACCAGTCGACTAATCACACCTCACACTTCAGAGGGTGAGATGGCTTCAGTATGGTAGATAATCACTTTCATATGCCGACCACATACCGTATATAAGCAGTGCAATATTTATCTGACATCATTCAAATTCTTTTTTTGAAAATTTTTGCTTCCGGCCACTCAGGGGAAGGATTTTTTTTGTATAAATAGGTTTATTGCAAATAAAATATGCAAAGAGCCAGACAACAGGTCCGACGACCTATATAAGTCCGACTCAACAAAATATAAATTACAAAACATATTCACGTGATTAACAAAACAAAATTAAGTGCATATGGTGATACTGTACAGTTGATTCAGGAGTCCTTGGGTGGTAAGAAGCTACATATTCAGGGGAAGGATCCTATGTAATTATGTATTTGTTTTATCACATTATCTGTATTGTGTGCTCTGGTGGGGTCGATTCGTCACTTCTCAATATAATTTTAATGAAATGGAATTTAATCATTTCCAATCGAGTGCCAACCATTCTCCGTGTCACTCCCAATGAAATTAAGTCATTGTTTCGTCATATTACATCATATAATGCTTAAGTGCTTAAGATCCGTGACCTATGGGATTCCTACACAGCAGATCCACAAGAACTGACGACAGGTGCATTCCTGAAGAAATGTGCTAGATTATATCTTAAGAGCAAAGCATCGAGAGGAGCGGCGGCCAACTGATTGTGGAGAATAATTCATCATCCATTCATTCATATTCCGTTATATTAGTCGTCGTATTTTTACATATTCATTCACGTATTCAATAAATAATTATCACTGCTACCCAACTATCCAATCTATCTCTCGACAACCCTTTGGCTTAGAGAGAGAGAGAGGAAAGAGAGAGAGAGAAAGCAAGCAAAACGACAACTTAAATAAGACATTATCCCTTGGGGCGAGCTGGCCCGGGGCGAGCTGGCTCGGGGCGAGCTGGCCCAGGTCGACTGGGGCGAGCTGGCCCTGGGGCGAGTGGGCCCGTTTCCGTATTATGTGTGTCACAATTGTCAAATTTTTAATGACCCATATTTAGATAGTTATGGACATGAAGAATATGACAGTATACATGTACTCCTTACTAATATATACATTTTCTGGCTGGAACCATATACGGTAGACTACTATAATAGAACAACAGTCCAAAAGACAACTACACATATTCTCAAAATAAGTCATTAACTCCAATTAAGTGTCCATTTTAATGTGGTCCTCAACCATTTACAACGTCAATGCACCACCTTCCTGCAATGCATTTGTTGTGTTTCTAAAGCATTGAAGGTATGTTGTAACCACCTTAAAATTTAACACGGAACGCGTTGGAAGTTTAATGTTAAAGTTAAACGTGCTGCGTTGGTCAGGAGTCAACATGATCGTGTAATTTCAGTGCTGAATTGCATTAGCCTATTTTGTAGTATATCTTTTAATTTTGTTTTATTTACGTTCACATCTGAATAATTCCATCTTATTTTCCCACTCTTAGTCTCCGTTCAAAAAGATGTTGGAAAAAATATGAAGGTGACATGATAAATGAGCCCTTTTAGGGAAATAAGTCTTCCCATTCCTGGTTGATAATTTAACCAGGGTTTCCGCTAGGGATCGGGGGAATGGGTCCGGTAGCTGCTATGGGGGAAACCCAGTAAATAATTAAATATATGAAGACCGATTTATCTGTAATTTCACCATTTACCATACCGGCCGGTGTATAAATCGCAACTTTCTAACCCAATTTCCCTTAGGCCAAATAAAAAAGATAATATGTTTCCGATAACGGAGAGAAAAAATTAGGGTAGGTAGGTAGGGAAATGTTTTTTTTTAATTATTTTTTTATATTTTTTTCCAGCTGCAGAAATATTGAACTACCTCGACCGAAATGACATAAAATGCCTACTTGTGTTGTAGGGAAAGTATTACTTGTGGAAATATACATTAACATTGAACAAGATATCAAACTTGCTGTTATTCTTAATAGTGTTTTTCAGTATTCACATACTGACTTTGGCCATAAACTCAGAGGGATGGGGCTTCATATTCTCCGACTGTCCGAAAATATTATAGAACCTATATATTTGAATTGTTCATATGGGATATTCTGCCTGATTGTTGAAGATGTCAGTTGGGCTGAAGGGGGTCACTCACCAAATAAAAGTGCTGAAGGGTATTTTACAGTACACAGGTTTTGAAAATCTGCTGAAGGGTACACAGGGTTTGTGATCAGCACTAATGCAGTTACTTTAAGTGTGTTCCCGAAAGTCTGGCAGCCACCAGCAGTTCGTCTTCAGTTAATTTTAAATTTCCTTGCAACCTATACAAAGATCCTCTAACAGAAATCATGACAAGACACGAATATACTGTTCAGCACATTTTCAAAACCTGTGTAGCATTAGTTGGTGTCAATTATAAAAGCAAGTTTATCAAAACAAAACATTTATTTTGAACAAAATAATATATTAAAGGGGTACTGTACCCTGAATCCGGTTATTTGTAGGACTATCTCCTTGTATACTCAACAGAATATATGCAACAAATGAATGAATTTGAGGCATGTATTAATGCCAAATGCACTTATGTGCTCTATGAATGGTGCAAACAGCATGGTAAGTATATTGAAAATGAATTTATGATTCCAGTCATATAAATTACCATGTTGTTTGCATCGTTCTCATAGAACACATCAGTGTATTTGGCACTAATCCATGGCTCAAATGCATTAATTTGCTGCATATATTCTCTTGAGTATAAAAGGAGATGGTCCCATAATTGGCAGATTCAGTACCCCTTTAGATAGAACCCAGCATTTTTAAATGTGTGCAAAAGAAACATGGTGGGTGAAGCAATGAAGTGTACCAGTAAAATGTTGTTTGAATATTAAGTGTCAAACGAAATGGAAATGTACATTTCTCATGCTGTCAAGAAAATAATAATGGGCATGCATGTTTATTTGGAACTCATGAATATGTTCCATAAGTCCCAAACAAGGCATAATGGTAAAGCAGGCATGAGATCCACTCTCTTGAAATTAAAATTGCAAGATTCATGCCTATCAATCCACAATCCATCACACACACCTGTGGCTTTTGAGACAACTGTCACACTTCATGTCACTTATCACAGGCTTATGTTAGAAACCATGTGTTTTGCACCTAATGATTATCAATATTTATGAGCATTGGCGGTAAAAACAGTAAAAAAAAAAAAAAATTAGGGTCGGTCGATGTACGGAAACATATTATCTTTTTTATTTGGCCTTATTAAAAATTTCCTGCGACTTGTGGATCGGTATGTCATGAGGGGTATTTTTCATCCGGATTTTGAGAAACAAACGGCGATCACAGGTAAGCAACAAGACAAAAAGAACCTGTAAATGGCAATTATTGGAGCCAACCAATTTTCCATAATCTTCATATAAAAATTCAGAATAAATCTATCCAGTTTAAAGATTGGATAGACAGACAAGTTTTATATATTAATGATATACTGAATGCTGATGGATCTTTCATGACTACTGAAGAAATATACACTACATATGGATTAAAGATCAATTATCTCGCCCTTCATGGGCTTATAATGGCAATCCCGAGTCAATGGCGAAGGGAAATGAAAGAATCAAAAATGAAACTCTCAAATATTATTCAACAAGGTATCCTTCAAAAAATAGTTCTTGAGAAGTATCTCAATAAGTTTTTGTATTGGGAACTCATCAAAATCCTTGTTCCGAATAAAACCATGTTCACAAATTGGGTGGACACATAGACTGAACATAGAGCCAGAACATCTCAATTGGCAGAAAATATATATGAGACCATTCCTAATTACCAAAGACTCAAAATTGCAAGCCTTTCAATTCCAAATTAATCATGGTATTTTGGTAACCAACACTTTTCTAGAGAAATGTAAAATAAAAGACTCTAGCATGTGCATATTCTGTAAAACTGCAATGGAAACAATCGAACATGCTATTGCTTCTTGCCCTAAAGTAGAATTTTTATGGAAAAAACTGTCTGAAATTCTAATGCAATATTGTAGTTTAGAAATGGCTCTGAGGAAGCAGGACATCATGTTTGGTTTAGACATAAAAGCAAGCTTTTATGCAATTAATAATGCTATATTACTCATGAAAAGATATATTTACATCACTAGATGCAAAGAGGCAGAACTTAAATTGGACAGTGCTTTTAATTTCTTTATGTACCAATACCAAATTGAAAAACATGCAACTATGTATAACAAAAATACAAAAATAACTTTTGGAAAGAAGTGGGACAGTGTCCTAGCCCAATACAAAATCCTCTCTAATGATTGACTCCACATATATTTACAACATATATATTTATCGAGAATTTTGCCCATGACATTAAACAAAAAATAAAATAAAATTACAACAAAATATATGTACATAAAAAGTCTCGCCTCTGCAGTCTCCTAAATACAAGTTAATAGTCAGCTAATATTAACCCCTCCATCATTGGAGCTTCCTGAATGTTTTGCGAAAACACTGAGCCAATGCGTTCCCTTATGTACACGGGTATCCCATGCTGAGCCTCGAAAATATGAGGGAATGCATTGGCCTAGCAATTTTTACATTGACCTTGTAAACTGGTGCATTCTTTTATATCCAGTCAGGAAGGGATTAATATAAGAATTACATAGAACAAAATTTAGCTGTCTGAATTTATGACACTGACTGAGCCAAATTAACAATAATATGAACATTGTGTCTCCTCACAATTTGTAACTTATCTTGTGTTTCAGCTGCCCGCTTAAGTAGACGCGGAGAGCTATATGCATATGGTTTTCCATGTCTCTTCGACTGGGCTGCTGTGACTCAATTCAATTGTTGAAAATATATATATTTATATACATTAATGTTTGAAATGAATTGTAACAAAAAAGATGTATGTTGCACAAAGATTCTTTTATGATGGTCGCCATTAGCCCAAGCATTTTCATGCTTCAGTTCGCGACCATGAGGCAACCACTAAATTAACGATCCATTGCCCTAAAACAACAGTAAGCAAAGTCGCAATTTTATATTACTATAAATGATACAATATTTATGTGTTTCCTCATGCCTCAAATTATACACATGTTTTATACAAGTTGGAATAATGATGAATAAATTAGTCCAAACGCCTCGTCAATATTCACGTCAAGATA